>JAPVLO010000909.1:0-300077 GCA_027257055.1 Cephalopachus bancanus | reverse complement strand
CTCTACCTCTTCACCCATCCCTCCCTTTTGCCTCCTCTCCTTGACAATAATATTTTTACTCTTTCATAGTTTTATTTTTGACAGCATGTCAGATTCTAACTAATATAGCATATAGCCTTTTCAGATTATCTTCTTTGATTTAGAAGTCTATTTTTAAGTTTCTACCATAGTTTTTATGGCTTGTTCCAAGATTTATTTTTATCGTTGAGCAATACTTCATCCTATGGATTAAGCACAAATTGTTTATCCAGTTGCCTATTGACAGAAATGTTGGTTCATTCTACAGTTGGGAAATTATGAATAAAACTCCTATACACATTCACATGCAGGTTTTGGCGTGAACATAAGTTTTCAACTCATTTGAATAAATACGTAAGACATGATTGGTTCATCATATAGGTTCTGACAATTAAGTTTTGAATTCATCCTAGAAAAAGTGCTACATACCCCATTGCTGAATATCACTATGGTCACCTTCGAAGTACTCCTGAGAAACTGCACTGATGCCAGCATCTAGTCCACCCATCAAAGCAATTTTGGAACTCTTTTTCTGGAATGCCCATCAGAACTGTTGTCATATTACCCTTGATGTCCTGAATGTCATCAAAATGTCTTCCTCTCAATATTTCCTTTATCTTCAAGTTAAAAGAAAAGGTCATTGGGGGCCAGATCAGGTGAGTAGAGATTGTGTTCCAATACAGCTGTTTGTTTACTGGCTAAAAACTCTCCCTCAGACAGTGCTGTGTGAGCTGGTACATTGTCTTGATATAAGAACTCCTTCAGGACCATTTTTGCACACACTCAAGATTTTTAAGTAAGATTTTCCTGTTTATCAATGTTTATTTGGTCTGCTATGCTTCTTACAGTCAGCCAATGATTTTGCCACACAATTCAGTGAATTTTTGCAGTGTCAGTTCTGCTTGTTACTGGCCATCCTGACCTCTCTTCATCATTGATGCTTTCTCTTCCCTCAGAAAAACACTTAATCCATTTGTACACTGTTGTTTTCCTCATGGCATTATCCCCATAAACTTGGACTAACATGTCCCTGATTTCACTTCCATCCTTGCCAAGTTTAACAAGAAATTTAATATTTGTTAATTGCTGTAATTCAAACTCTAATATTCTTGCGATGATAGCTTTGATGCTCATTCCAGAAAGAGTTTCAAAATTGCTTTGACGGGTGGACTAGGTGCTGGCATCAGTGCATAGCTTCCCAGAGGGAGTACTTTGAAGGTGACCATAGTGATATTCACAGTGAGGTATATAGTACTTTGTCTAGGATGAGTTCATGAACTTAATTGTCAACCTCATATGTTAAGAGTATGTTTTGCTGGGCTCAGTGGCTCAGCCTGTAATCCCGTGCTTTGGGAGGCTGAGGTGAGTGGATTGCCTGAGCCTACAGGCTCGAGACCTGCCTGGGCAACTTGGCAAGACCTCATCTCTACAATAAATTAAAAAAATCATCCGGGTGTGGTAGCACATGCCTGTAATTCCGGCTACTCAGAAGGCTGAGGCGGAAGGATCGCCGTAGCCCAGCAGGTCGAGGCTGCGGTGGCCGGGAGCGGCCACTGCACTCCAGTCTGGGCGACAGTGAGACTCCAACTCAAAAAAAAAAAAAAAAGTATGTTTTGTAGGAAATTGCCCATCTTCTAAAGTATGTGTTCAATTTTCCATTTTCACCAGCGAGGAATGAGGAGTTCTACATCTTCATTGTCATTTAGTATTTTCTGTGATTTGAAATTCATCTATTTCAGTCAGTGTGTAGAGAGATATCATTCAATTATGTTTCAGTTCACTAACACCATATAATGTTGAGCATCTTTTCATTTGATCTCTCTGAATCTGGTGATGTGCATTTTCTGATCTTTTGTCTATTTTTAATTGGGCTATTTGTTTTATTGTTTAGTTTTAATAGTTCTTTTGCCAGTTGTTTATAAATATTTTCCAAAGAATTTCTCCAAGTCTATGGCTTGTCTTTTTATTATCTTATTAACATGGTTCCCAGAGCAAGAGTTTTATTTTTAATGAAATTAAACTTGTAATTATGTAAAAAGTCATCATCAAACCCAAGATCACCTAGGATTTTTCCCTGTTATCTTCTAAAAGTTTTCTAGATTTCCATTTTACAATTACATTTTGATCCGATTTGTGTTATTTTTTGCAAAAGGTATAAGGTGTATGTCTAGTTTAATTTTTATGTGGTTGTATGTTATTTTCAGCACTACTTGTTGAAAAGAGTTATCTTTTTATCATTAAATTGCATTTGGTTCTTTATCAAAGAACAGTTAACTATATTTTTATGATGGTATAGGAAAGCAGTTGACTTTTGATTTTTGTTGCTTTTGTTTTGAGTCAGGGTCTCACTTTGTTGCCCAGGCTGGAGTGCAGTGGCACAATCACGGCTCACCACAACCTCGACCTCCTGGGCTCAGATGACCTCTCAAGTAACTGGGACTACAGGCATGCCCCAACCCACCCTGCTAATTCTTTTTTTTTTTTTTAAGTTTATTTTGTGTTTTGTTTTGTTTTCTGTTTTTTTTTGTAGAGAGGAAGTCTTGCTATGTTGCCTCGGCTGATCTCAAACTCCTGGGCTCAAGCAGTCCTCCCACCTCAGCCTCCCAAAGTGCTGAGATTGCAGGACCTGGCAGCAATTGACTTTTACTAACCTTGTTATACTTCAACCTTGCTATACTCTTAGAAGTGCTGGGATTTTTCTTTGTCGTTGTGGATGTTTTTAGATTTTCGGTATAGATAATGATGTCATATGCAACAAAGACAGTTCCATTTCTTTCTTCCTTATCTATATAGTTTTTATTTCTTTTTTTTGTTGCACTAGCTAGGACTTCCAGAATAATATTAAACAGAAATGGTAAGAGGGGACTTTCTTGGCTTATTCCTTATGTTACCAGGAAAGCATCTAGCTTCTCATCATTCAGTATGATGTTAACTGAAGGTGTCTTGTAGCTGCTGTTTAGAGCTACAAGAGAAGTGAGTAGAGAGGAAGTTTCTCTCTGTTTCTAGTTTGTTGTCATAAATAGGTGTTGGGCTTTGTCAAATGTCGATTTTTTTTACAAAAAAATTTCCTGCTCTCATTTGTCATGTTAATAATTTTTGTTAGCCGGGCTTGGTGGCTTAGCCTGCAATCCTGCACCTTTGGGAGGCTGAGGTGAGTGGATTGCCTGAGCCCGCGGGTTCGAGACCCGCCTGGGCAACTTGGCGAGATCTCATCTCTACAATCAATAAAAAAATCAGCCGGGCGTGGTAGCGCATGCCTGTAATTCCAGCTACTTGGAAGGCTGAGGCGGAAGGATCGCCGGAGCCCATCGGGTCAAGGCTGCGGAGTCCGGGAGCGGCCACTGCACTCCAGTCTGGGCGACAGAGGGAGACTCCAACTCAAAATAATAATAATAATTTTTGTTTTCTCTTTTTTTCTTTCTTTCTTTGAGTAGGCATTTGTCAATTTTCTTGTTCTTTTCACAAAACCAGCTTTTGCTTACTTTTCTCTATTAATTTGCCATAATGTTCTTCATTTCTTCTCTTTGTTAATTATTGTCTTGTGCTTACTTCGGGCTCAGTTGATTCCTGCTTTTAGTTTTTCAATGTAGCCTCAGATTATTGATTATAGATTTTTTTTTTTTGGTAGTATGTGTTCGGTAGTATAAATTTTCCTCTTAATCTTTTGGTGTATTCTACAAATGATTTCCAATTAATTCAATATGACTTTAAATATATCTTTAGGCTTCTTTGATCTCTGTGTTATTTAGAAGTGTATTGTTTAATCTCCAAATATTTGTGAGTTTTCAAGCTTTCTGTTAGTGATTCCTGGACTGTTACCATGGCAGTCTGAGAGCATATCTTATACTATGTCTGTTCTTTCAAATTTGTTAAGGTGTGTTTTATGTTATGGAATGTAGGTTATCTTGGTGAATATTTCATGTGAACTTGAGAAGAATGTGTAGTCTGCTGTTGCTGGTTGAAGTATTCTGTTTTTCACTTAAATCCAGCTATTTAATGGTGTTGTTCAGTTCAACAATATCCTTCCTGATTTTCTGCCTGCGGGAACTCCTAATACTTAGGGGTTCTGAAGTCTCCTACTATACTAATGGATCCATGTGTTTCTCCTTGCAGTTCTGTCAGTTTTGCCTCATTATTTTGCCATTTTGTTTTTATGTACATACACACAAAGCTTTCTTGGTGAATTGACCACCTTCATTATGTAATATCCCTCTATCACTGAGATTTTCATGCTGTGAAGTCAGCTTTGTCTGAAATTAATATAGCCATGTGAGCTTTCTTTTTGTTACCGAAAGCATGGTTTACGTTTCTTTCTTCTTTTATTTGTAATGTATTATGTTTGTGTATTTAAAGTGGTTTCCTTGTGACAACATGTTTTATCCGCTATGATAGTATCTGTCTTCCATTGCTGTTGCTATGATTGTTGATTTAGTTGGGTTAATGTCTTTTTCATTTTTTACTGTTTTCTGTTTGTTCTTTCTTGCCATCTTTCATTCTTTTTCTACTTTCTCTACTTTTATTAAACATTTTACCCAATTCCATTTTTTTCCTCCCCTCTTAGCATATCAATTATAGTTTGCTTTTAACAGCTTTAGTGATTGATTTTGATTTATTTCTTTTTTTTTTTTTTTTTGAGTTGGAGTCTCACTCGGTCACCCGGACTGGAGTGCAGTGGCCGCTCCCGACCACCGCAGCCTCGCCTGCTGGGCTCCAGTGATCCTTCTGCCTCAGCCTTCTGAGTAGCCGGAATTATAGGCATGCTCTACCACGCCCAGCTGATTTTTTGATTTATTGTAGAGATGAGGTCTCGCTGCCCAGGCGGGTCTCGAACCCGCAGGCTCAGGCATGATTTGATTTTTGTAGTGCACTTTTATAACTAACCCAAGCCTCTTCTGAATAACACAGTACTACTTTATTTGTCCTGCAAGCACTTGATGAAAAAGCATTCCCAATTCCTCCCTCCCTGTCCCTGTCCATGTATAATTGCCAAATACATTATTACTATTAGTATGTTAAACAAACTTACATCTCTCAGCTTAAGAATAAGAAAAACACTGCCAGTCACGGTGACTCAAGCCTGTAATCCCAGCACTTTGGGAGGCCAAGGCAAGAGTTGCCTGAGCCCAGGGGTTCAAGACCAGCCTGGGCAACTTGGTGAGACTTCATCTTTATAATATATATATTTTTTAAAATTAGCTAGGTGTGGTATTGCGGGCCTGTAGTTCCAGCTATTTGGAAGACTGAGGCAAAAGGATCACCTGAGCTTAGCAGGTTGATGCTGGGGTGGCCATGAGCATGCCACTGCACTCCAGCCTGTGTGACAATGAGACTCTGACTCAAAAAAAAAAAAAAAAGAAAAACAATTTTTTTTTTTACCTTCATTTATTTCTTCTCTGGTGCTCTACTTTATCATTTTTTGTGAGAAATTTGTTCTGACAATTCTTTTTTTAATATTTCTTTTTTATTTTTATTTTAAAGATGTG
The DNA here is from genome assembly GCA_027257055.1 of Cephalopachus bancanus. Taxonomy (NCBI): domain Eukaryota; kingdom Metazoa; phylum Chordata; class Mammalia; order Primates; family Tarsiidae; genus Cephalopachus; species Cephalopachus bancanus. Next base: position 294,576 of record JAPVLO010000909.1, on the reverse strand, counting down.
GGTACAATTCAGGGTTAGGTATACAAATGTTGATTATGCAAGTATCCTTGTTGATGAGCTGTGCCTCTCCCTCCCCTAGCAGTTTCCTTCAACTGCCAACCCCCTCCCCAGCAGTTTCCCACTACTGCCAATTCTTTTCTTATAGTATTATGACAATTGTTCAAGGTCCGCTTATGAGTGAGAACATATGGTACTCTGTTCTTTGTTTCTGTGACAGATCACTGAGTATGCTCAACTGTAAATCCATCCAAGTTGCTGCGAAGTTCATATGTTTGTCCTTCTTTATGGCTGCATAATATTCCTTTGTGTATATGTACCACATTTTTTTTATCTAGTCCAACTTCGACATGCAGCATGGTTGGTTCCATGTTTTTGCTATTGTGAATAAAGCTGCAACAAACATACATGTGCAGGTTTTTTGTAGAATGATTTGAGTTCCTCCTGGTATATTCTCAGTAGGGAAATTGCGTCATATGGAAGGTCAATTTCTAGTTCTTTCAGAAATCGCCACACTGTCTTCCAAAGAGGTTACACTAGTTTGCATTCCCACCATCAGTGTAGAAGCTGTTCCTTTTTCTCTGCATTCTCACCAGCATCTGTTGTTTGTTTTATTAATGGCCATTCTTACTGGGGTGAGGTGGTATCTCAATGTGGTTTTGATTTGTATTTCTCTGATGATTAGTGAGGCTGAACATTTTTTCATGTGTCTGTTGGCTGCCCATATATCTTCTTTTGCGAAGTGTCTATTCGTGTCTTTTGCCCACTTTTTAATGGGGCTGTTTGTTTTTTTCCTTTCAGCGCATTTGAGTTCCTTACAGATCCTAGATGTTAGGCCTTTGTCAGATTCACGGTTGGCAAATATTTTTTCCCATTCTGTGGGCTTTGTCTTGACAGTTCTTTTAAGGCAAGTGCACTGGTGACAAATTCCCTATTTTTTTATTTGTCTCAGAAAGCCTTTATCTCTCCTTCACTTTTGAAGGATATTTTTGCTCAATACAGAATTCTATGTAGGTAGATGTTTTCCTCAATTTTAAAAGTATTTCACTTCAATCTCTTTATTGCCTGCATAGTTTCTGTAGAGTCTAGTTTAATTCTTATACATGTTTATAGCTAAGGTATTGGTTTTTTCCTTGCTAACTTCCTATAAGATTTTTCTTGGTCTTTTACTTTTCTCCAGTTTGACTATGATATGCCCAGGTATGGATGGATTTTGAGGTATTTGTGTTGCTTACCATTCATTCTCTGAGATTCCTGGACATATGCTTTGGTGTCTATCATTAATTTTGGGAAGTCTGTCATTCTTGCTTCAGTATTCTCTTCTGTGTCTTTCTCGTTCTGTAGTTACTATCATCATCTTATTTTCTAGCTTTAAAAAAAAATTGTTGTTTTAGAGGCAGGCTCTCATTCTGTTATCCAGACTGGAATACAGTGGTGTGATCATAGCTCACTGTAGCCTCGAATTCCTAGGCTCAAGTGATCCTCTACCTCAACCTCCCAAGTACCTGGGACTACAGGCACATCGCTACACCTGACTAATAGGCTTTTTTTTTAGTTTTTATAGAGATGGGGTCTTGTTATGTTGTCCAGCCCACATCAGCTCCTGCCTGTATTCTTGAAGTCTCACACTAACCCACTCCCAAACCTCAATAAAAATTCCCAGCCAAGTTCCTTTTTTGGCTCTCTCAAGCCATTTCACAACTACTTGAGAGCCTACCCGGTTTTCCTCAAGATCTCAAGTGTGTGAGTAATAAGCCCTTTCATGAGTATAGGGATTTTGTGGAGGTCTAAGTTGCCATGCTTTCTTCTTCCTGACTGAGCCCTCACTTCCCAATACCTTCTTAAACCTGTGAAAAGGGACAGAGAGAAAAGGAGAAAACCGAGCCTGTAATAAATATTACACAAACAAGTTGAAACTAATGCTTCTGCAAAAGAATATTTTCATTCATTTAGCTGGATTTGATTGCTTGGAGTGGTCTGGAATCCTTCAGAACAAGATAACTAGTGGTTTTTTGTTACAATTTGGCTTTCCACAGGTCTCCTGGCTTCTTATGCTGGTTGATAGGCATAGAAGAAAAAGCTTACAGTTCTTTCAAGTGTATTTCTTTATTAAAACCTTATCTGGATTTGATTCCATGTTTCATGAAATGCTGAGTATAAATATGATGTGTAGTAAGGTAGGTAATGAGAGTTTTTCTCACAGGGAGTTAATGGTCTTAAGATTTGTTTCATGTGTATAGCATTTCTCTTATTTCTCCAAGGTGATGTTGAGTCTGCCTTTAGAGAACAATCAGGCTTCAAATGATCACACCAAAAAAGTATATCAGTAATTTCTATGTGTTCCATGGCAGTTGAAATTTATGAAGTTATGTGTATGGACAGAGAGTTCAAGTTTTAACAGCCAAGTCACACACTAAATGTTTAGAGACCACAGAATTGTATGTGAACTTCTTATGAATTGAGTATGGATCTCCAGTACTGCCAGTCTCACCCATCATTCTGTACACATATGTGGGATGTTTTAGGACTCGGTCTCCTTTGAGGATGTGGCTGTGAACTTTACACTGGAGGAGTGGGCTTTGCTGGATTCGTCACAGAAAAAACTCTACAGAGATGTGATGCAGGAAACCTTCCAGAACCTGAACTATATAGGTAAGGAGAGCAATATTTCTCTACTTCATTAAACAGAAAGCAAGTATTTCTTGCTCAACAACTGTATTCCACGATTTGAAATATGGAAAGGAAATCCTTTGGTGATTAAATTAGAAAGATTCACAGCTAATTATGAACCTAGTATGTTGCAATTTCCTATAATTTCTAATGATATTTTTGGATCTGCATTGTAGGGAAAAAGTGGAAAGACCAGGACGTTAAAGATGACCACAAAAACCACAGGCGGAATCTGAGGTGATTGCATTCACCAGAGTAATCACTGGCCCATGAGAGAATTTCAGAAACAAGTAAAACAATAACCACAGCTTCAAATTAATTTATTCTTAGAAAATGTGCACCAAAGTGTTTTCTTAAAGATGTCATAGATGTTCAGGGTATGAAAAATAAATCACTTTGAAACAGTATTTAGAAAACCCTTCTATAAATATATCTGTTTTGATAATAGCTATGTTATCATGTCATATTAACTTCAAATATGTCAGACAGGGCAGATAGTCAACAATTTCTTTGAAAATAGTTAATATGTAATTTAATACCTACTAATAAATACAAAATCATTAATAAAAACCATTAATAATGTGCTACTCATTTTTTACAGAGGTCATATGGTTGACAGACTCTGTGAAAGTAAAAAAGGCGGTAAATGCAGAAAAACTACCAGTCAGATGCCAAATCCTAACATGAACAAGGAATCTACTGAAACAAAACCATATGAATGCAGTATGTGTGGGAAGGACTTCATGTGTCATTCATCCCTTAATAAACACATGACATCTCACACTGGACAGAATCCAAATGAGTCTCAAGGATATGAAAAGAAACCAAATAAATGCAAAGAGTTTGAGAAAACCTTCAGTTATTGCCACTACTTTCAAAACCACAAAAGAACTCGCACTGGAGAGAAATCATATGAATGTAAGAAATGTGAGAAAACCTTTCAAGGACACAAACAAATGCATACTGGAGACAAATCTTCTGAATGTAAAGAATATAGGAAAACCTTTTGTTACTACAATTCATTACAAATCCATAAAAAAACTCACACTGAAGAGAAACCCTATAAATGTAAGCAGTGTGGAAAAGCTTTTATATATTACCAACCTTTTCAGAGACATGAAACAACTCATATTGGAAAGAAACCCTATGAATGTAAGCAGTGTGGAAAAGCCTTTATATATTATCAATCTTTTCAAAAACATGCTCATACTGGAGAGAAACGCTTTGAATGTAAACAGTGTGGAAAAGCCTTTATGTATTACCAATCTTTTCAAAGGCATGAAATGACTCATACTGGAGAGAAACCCTTTGAATGTAAACAGTGTGGCAAGACCTTCAGTTGTCCCACATACTTTCGAAGTCATGAAAGAACTCACACTGGGGAAAAACCCTATAAATGTAAAGAATGTAGTAAAGCCTTCAGTTTTCTCAGTTCTTTTCGAAGGCATAAAAAATCTCATAGTGGAGAGAAACCCTATGAATGTAAGAAATGTGGAAAAGCCTTCTGTTATTCTGAAAGCTTTCAAGCACACATAATAACACACACTGGAGCTCGACCTTATAAATGTAAAGAATGTGGGAAAGCCTTCAGTTCTTCTAATTCCTGTCGAATGCATGAAAAAACTCATATTGGAGAAAAACCCTATGAATGTAAACAATGTGGCAAATCATTCAGTTGGGCCATTTCCCTTCAAATGCATAAAAGAACTCATACTGGAGAGAAACCTTATGAATGTAAACTATGTCATAAAGCTTTCAGTTTTTCAAGTTCCCTCCAAGAACATGAAGCAACTCACACTGGAGAGAAACCCTATGACTGTAAACAGTGTGGTAAAGCCTTCAGTTTTTCAAGTTCCCTTCAAAGACATGAAAAGACTCACAATGCAGAAAAGCCCTACAAATGTAAACAATGTGGTAAAGCCTTCAGGTGTTCAAGTTATTTTCGAGTTCATGAAAGATCTCATACTGGGGAGAAACTTTATGAGTGTAAACAATGTGGTAAAGTTTTCATTCGTTCCAGTTCCTTTAGACTGCATGAAAGAACTCATACTGGAGAGAAACCCTATGAATGTAAACTATGTGGTAAAGCCTTCAGTTTTTCAAGTTCCCTTCGAGAACATGAAAAAATACACACTGGAGAGAAACCTTTTGAATGTAAACAATGTGGTAAAGCCTTCCTTCGTTCCAGTCAAGTTCAATTGCATGAAAGAACTCACACTGGAGAAAAACCTTATCAGTGTAAACAATGTAGTAAAGCCTTCATATCTTCCGGTAAATTCCGAATGCATGAACGAACTCATACTGGAGAGAAGCCCTATCAATGTCAACAATGTGGTAAAGCCTTCAGATTTTCAAGTTCTGTTCGAATTCATGAAAGATCTCACACTGGAGAGAAACCTTATGAATGTAAACAGTGTGGAAAAGCCTTCATTTCTTCCAGTCACTTTCGGTTGCACGAAAGGACCCACACTGGAGAGAAAGCATAGACTGAAAACAATGTTGTAAAACTTTTAGTTCCGGTTATTCTGAAGGCATAAAATAACTAATGCTGGAGAGAAACTGTCTACATATAGACATTGTTTTCAAGCCATCAGTTGTTCCAGTTTCTTTTGAACACATGAAAGAACTCAAACTGGTGAGAAGTCATATGTGTATAAACATTGTGATTAAACTGTCAGTTAACCTAATCCATTTCAAAAACAGGACACCTGCTGCAGTGAACTCTCTGAAAGAAGGGAAGTCTTCAGCTCTCTTCTAGGGTATGAATGTATTAAAAGACTTAGAGAGAAACCCTGTGCATGAAGAAATGTAGAAAAGTCTTCACAAAAATCTTTCTAGCACATATGAGAATGTGTACTGGAAAGAAAACCCATAAGTAAACAGAATGTGGCAAATTCTTCATCCCAATTCCTTTTGATATAATAAAACCACTCACTGGAAAACAGTGTCTTAAATGTAAGCAATGTGGGAACATCTTCAATTACGTGTGTAACCCTTCTTTCTACCATCTTAGGAAGAATTAAAAGACTGAAGAAAAATGCCTTGGCCCAAACAGACCTTTCTTGAAACCCAGTCTTAAATTAAGAAACCCTCTAGGGAAGCACATGACCTTAGCTCACTGAACACACGACTAGATAGAATCGAGAGGGCTTCTAGAATATGTCTTCGAGCATCAGTGTCCACAGGTCAGATCTTTGAGAATTCTGTGGTTCTGAAGCAAAGGTGCACACTACTGCTTTTCCCACACAGGATCTGCATGTGGATACCCTGATTTCTGGACTTTAGCATCATGTCTTTCCAGGGTAGACTTGAGGTCATTTCCAGCGCCCGGTTTCCCATTTCAAACCTACACTGTGGATGTTTGCTGGTAAACATGCTTAAAAATTCATACTTGTCTCATACTGGAAAATTTATCTGTGACAGGCCTAGGTGGCTTTGGGGCGAGAAGGCTGAAGAAGCAGTGGCAGAACTTGCATCACAGGACACATGGCCCTTGATACCACAATATCCACAGTCCCATAATTATAGTTCTGCACCAACTACTACAATAATAGTCTCAAAACCTCTAGTGGAGTCACAAAGACATGCCCTGCGGTGTTTTAGCTGTAGGACACTCAAACTTAATGCCCTCCTTAATTTGCCTCTGCCAGGTTTTCTGGCACGTTCCACTCTGAGATATTCGACAGTGTTTACACTGACTGTGCTTTGGCCTTCTTGCCTCAATGCATGCCACATGCACACTGCTCCAGGACTGGGCTGGGAGCCTCTCCACCAAAGCCAAAACTTATATTTGGATCAGGGGTCACCCTGCAGAGCTCCAGCCCTGTGGTGTATGAGAAGTGGCCATATCAGAGACTCCATAGGCCATGGAGGCACCTTGCTTCACATCACGCCCAAAATGCAAGGTGTAGTGAACTCCCAATAAAGTGTGTCCTGGCACCAGCAAAGATGTCCACCTGCTGAATAACACAGTCATGATAGGTGCCGGCCCTTCCTTTTTTAGAGGTAGTGCCCGCTGTCCTCAGTAGGAAGTGTCCTGCAAGGGAAGTGGCAGTAGTGAGTGACTTCTGGTCTTTCTCTGGGTTCCAGAAGTGATGCTTCTCTCACTTAGAGATCTGTAGTCTGAGTTTCCTTGGCCTCCATCTTCCCCCAACAGCTGATGTGTCAGGCAGCAGCCTTGCAAGGCTCAAGTGAATATGGTGGACCACATGAGGCTATTTGGAGCAAACTCTGCTGGCAGGTGACACCTCATCAGAAGTAATGGCCACTAAGGAGAGCACAGTGGAGGTCATGACCGCTGAGCCATGAGATCCACACCTTTGCTGCCCTCACAGAGCTCTTAATGAAAAAGGAAGCTGACAGTCAAACCATGTGAGGTATGTTTCTGGAATGATTTATAACAATTTAAGGGAATGGAGCATAATTATTCAATCCATTTCAGGCCCTTTTGCATCCTTAGACCTTCATTCTGTGGTTTTATAGAAAAGCAGTTTTGTACTCTGTGTGCTCTAGTGTGAAATTTTTTCCCCGTCAGGATGAGCCAGAGAGCTCAGAGTAAGAGTTTTGGGGATACCCCCTGCCACGTGAGATGGGGTGAGAATTCTTCACTCTTTGAAGACCAAGTATATGTGGGCCTATGCTAAGATTTGTGTAAAACTTGTTTGTGTTTCTGTGTGAGTCCCCAGTAATCAGTAAGTTTTAATCTCCTCTGTGTAACAGGTTCTCTAATTGGTACAATGGACAAAACTGTGCTAATAACCATATCTCCTTCAACATGACATTCTAGAAAATAAAAAACAAGAAAAGAACCAAAAATACTACAATATATTATGGTGGTTACTCCTAAGGAAGCAGAGAGACCAGAAGAGGCATGCAGAAGTCCTGGGGTCTGTGTGTCTCTGGGAACATCTATTAGTGTCTCTGTGCTACTATATCTGGGTTTGTGAGTTTATGTGTCTGTGTCTGGGTGTGTTCACCTGTATGAACAATGAAAGTGTTTGTGCTTTTGTAAGTTTGTCTGGGGAGCTATGTGTGTATGTATTTTTAAACCTGGAATGCTTTCATGTTCTTGTCAGATTTCCCTGGCAACACCTCCTTAACACATTGAATAAAACTGGTGACAGCAAACATCTTTGGTTTGTTTCTGATCTTAGATATTAAAAAATCCAGTTTTTCATTATCAAAGTGATGCTGTGGGATTTTCATATATGGCTTTTAGCAGATTGAGGAATTTTGTCAAATGCTTTTCTGCATCAATTGAGATGATTGTCCCTTTTCTATCATTTTGATAATGTCGAGTATTACAGTGATCAATTTTCACATGTTGAACCATCCTTACATTCCAGGAATAAGTCTTACTTGGTTATATAATGCCTTTAATATGTTGCTCAGTGTGGTATGCTGGTGTTTATTGGAGGATTTCTACATCAACATTCATAACAAATATTAATACTGTTTTCCTTGCTTTCTGAAGCCATTTCAAACCTGCCTGCTTGAGAGGCCTACCAGGCTCTCTCTGAGACCTCAGCTGTATGAGTAATAAGCCTTTTCATACTCTCTCTGTGTATGTGTCAAATAGCTATCCATATCAACATCAGAGCTATACCTTTCAGGTGACTGTGCAGTTGACACCAGAAGTAAATTATACAGATGTTGATGATAGCATCGGTCTGTCTTATCTAGGTTGGTAACCTGCTATGCTGCTTGATGGCCAGCATGCAGTTTGAACTGGTGCTTGCTGCTCTGTGCTGCACTGTTAAAACCCAGCAGGCCTCGGTTCTAGATTGCACTGAGTCAAGTCAGCAGTTTGTATAATTTCTTGGCATTTGTGAGCAGGAGTATGGAATTGGGGCTCTCCTTAAAGTGGTCCTGGGTTATGTGTTTCGACTAGGACCTATCTAGTGTATTTTAGAATGAAGCTGTTATTGATGCAGTGTGTTGGCCTTGATCTACAGGTCTAAAGGTAGGACTGGTGTTGAGATTTTATTCTGTTGAAGTTGTGAACCCTTCAGAAGGTCATTCCTGGAAGAGCAGTCATTTGAAGAGATGAAAGAAGGTGGGGAAGCTGCCATTACATGGTGCCCTGAGGTCCACATTCACCAGGGCACTTGAGTACTGCTGCTGCTGCTGCTGTCCATGTCCATAACTTAGAAACAACCCTGATACTCTAGGTTATCAGGGACAACCCCCACAGCATCCTTGTAGCACAGCAAAGGTGTTAGGGTAAAACTAAATTAAGCCCGATGTCCTTAAGCCATGCAAAACTTCTGTTGCCATACAGGAGGCCCTTAACTGATGATACTCATTTGAAGATCTCTGGAGGAAGAAATATACCACAGCAGAGAAAACCTAACCCTCCTCAAAGTATTACCAGTGACCAAACAACCAAACAGTGAAGGAAGGAAAAAAGCTTTTTGTTGTTTTCTTTCATCCTTCCAACAACAAAATGCTGAAATGAAAGTCTACAATTTGAACCATTTGGTAGTTGAATATATACTAAAAAGAATTTGACACCTTTCTTTAATGCACACACACCTTAACAAACTAGGAGTAGAAGAAAAATACCTCAACAAAAGTTGTATATCAGGCATGCCCAACTCACAGCCCCACGGGACAGCTGGTAATACAACCTCACAGAATCTTTTAACATCGTGCTTTTTAGCATTTATTTTCTTCATGACCTTATGCATAGTTCCATTTTTGAAGTTCCAAAGCAATACTACACTTGAAAGGAAACTTAAATTTTGGCAAGCTTAAATTATGGAAAATAATTTAACATATTTTGTTTCATTGGCTAAATGCAGACCTGTGAACTGCCAAAAATATGCATGTTTGCTTTCTGTCTTAACACAGGAATTGAAAAACACTTCAAGATTTCTGGCAAAATAATCACTATTTTGCTATATTTGCTATCACATTTTCAGTTGACGTTAATGTTTTACCTGCAAATTTACAAATGGAATGCAGAATTGCAATCAGACATTCATCTGAAAGAAAAATTTGACCATATCTTTTTATTGGACTTTTATAAGACTTATCTTTCAACCGGGCTCGGTGGCTCAGCCTGTAATCCCGCGCTTTGGGAGGCTGAGGTGAGTGGATTGCCTGAGCCCGCGGGTTCGAGACCCACCTGGGCAATTTGGCGAGACCTCATCTCTACAGTAAATCAAAAAATTAGCCTGGCGTGGTAACACGCTCCTGTAGTTCCGGCTACTTGGAAGGCTGAGACGGAAGGACCGCCGGAGCCCAGCAGGTCGAGGTTGCAGTGGCCGGGAGCAGCCACTGCACTCCAGTCTGGGCAACAGAGTGAGACTCCAACTCAAAAAAAAAAACAAAAAACCTATCTTTTGAGAGAAAAATAGCCCTTGCTTCACAGTCATGCCTTAGTCATGACATCATTTTTGGCAACATGTACATTTGTGAACAACTGTTTTCAGTTATGAAGCACATGAAGAACGAAACTTGAACAAACATTTCTGACAAGCACCTTGAGAGCTCTCTAAGAATTAGAACCACTTCTGTCAAACTAGTCAGATTAGTTTTACAAAAACAAGGTTAAATTGCCCACTAGTTTTATATTCTCATTTTTCTAAACTTTTTTTTTTTTTTTTTTGAGTTGGAGTCTCACTCTGTCGCCCAGACTGGAGTGCAGTGGCCGCTCCCGGCCACCGCAGCCTCGACCTGCCGGGCTCCGGCGATCCTTCCGCCTCAGCCTTCCGAGTAGCCGGAATTACAGGCGCATGCTACCATGCCCGGCTAATTTTTTGATTTATTGTAGAGTTGAGGTCTCGCCTGCCCAGGCGGGTCTCGAACCCGCGGGCTCAGGCAATCCACTCACCTCAGCCTCCCAAAGGCACAGGATTACAGGCTAAGCCACCGAGCCTGGTTTTCTAAACTTTATAATAAGAAATATTTTAAAATAAGTCTTACTATGTATGTACACTAACTACATTATATAATTTCTATGCGATCCAAGACAATTCTTCTTTACTCAGTGTGGCCCAAGAAAGCCAGAAGGTTGGACATCCCTGCCATATTTGAAAAACCTACAGCTAACATCATACTTAGCAGTAAAAAGCTTTTCCTCTAAGATCAGGAATAAGGTCACCCCTTCTATTCAACATACTCCTGCAAATCCTAGCCAGACCAGTTAGACAATAAAAAGAAATAAAAGGCATCCTTATCAAACAAGAAAAAGTAAAATTAACTTTTTATCAATAGCAAAATGTCTATGAAGAAATTCCTAAAGATTCCATTTTAAAAACGTAAAACTTGTAAGCCAGAAATAAATCCCAAGACCACCTCTGGACCAAGGGAAACCTGAAAAACTGTGTTTCGGGCCTGACAGGAAGGGAGGTCAGACACACCTCATTATACCCCATCCCTTTTGGAGTTTAGGCACAACTGACATATTATCATAAAAACAGAGGTCATAATGTGGCAGAATGCGGCAAATACTCAAATATTATTTCTTGTATGATTGTGTGAATAAACGCAGAAACACATGTAGCTACTTCGGGATCAGCAGTTGGCCTCATGGCAATCACCTAGGATAACAGAATGTCTCCCACTAACCCTGTAGCAGAAAGGAGGGTTAGCAGTTAAAAGTATTTCCTTTTGAAAACCAAGCAGCAAGCTCTAAAGACCCACCAGGCCAGTTTTTTTTAAAAAGGCCAAATGGCCAAAGACTGATAGCTCTCATGGAAATGCAAAAAAGTAACTAATTCGCAGACTTATCCAAAATCCCTCTTTTGAAGTTAACGGTTTACAACCCTACTTGCAGACCCTACTGCCTTGCATTTCCTAAAGACCATTTGTTCTTTGAAAAATCTAATTTTACTGAATACAACCTTGTAAGATTCTAAAGAAAATATGTAATCACTCAGCACGACCCCCTACCCCACCTAAACGAAAGTATAAGACCCCACTTCGCCCGTTCTGGGGGGCTCGATTTGGATGCATTAGCCCTCAAGCCCGCCGGCATAATAAAGTTGCCACTTCCCATAATAGTCTCGGTGTCACGGTCTCTCTATTTTTCCTGCTACAATAGCACTGAAAAGAAGATTCTTTGGCAATAAAATACCGCATTTCAATGTCAAACTAAAATAACGAAGGTAAGGCACAAAATATTAAAGAGTTTACTTGAGCGAAAAGTGAGAACAGCTTCCCAGAAGACTCAGACTTAAGTAACCTTGGGTATGAGCTCCATTCAACGTTTGTTACAAGCAGGTTTTTAAAGACAAAAAGGGACAGGGAGTGGTCTGGTATGAAATTGTTTATTGGGAATTCTCACTGGCTTACAGAAATAACAATGATGAGTAATTAGCTATACATTGTTAAACTATAGGGTATGGGTTATAGTATCTGATGCAGATTTATTAGGTTAATCTATATACTTGTGACAATAGCAAGCAGTTTCAACAGATGAATACGTAGTTCAAATGGGAGAGTGGGATATGATTGTCCTTTTTTAAAATTTTTGTTTTAATGATGGGGGATATAATTCAGGGTTCAGTATACAAATGGTCAATGTACAGATAAGGTTTGGGCTGCACTTTGGTCCCCACTTCACCTGGTTTGAGATCAGGTACCTTTATTGATAAAGCGTGCACCCCCGCTTCCCTGGCAGTTTCCCACTACTGCCAATTCCTTTCTTGTAGTATTGTGATAATTGTTCAGAGAACAATTATGATAATTATTATGAGTGAGAACATGTGGTACTCAGTTTTTTGTTTCTGTTATAAATCACTGAGTATTATAGACTCTAAGTCTATCCAAGTTGCTGCAAAGTCCATAATTTTGTCCTTCTTTATGGCAGTGTAATATTCCTTGCATATTTACCACATTTTTTAATACAGTCTGCTTTCAATGGGCAGCATGGTTGGTTCCATGTTTTTGCTATTGTGAATAATGCTGCCATAAACATGCAATCGTAGTCCCATTTTAATGCTTGACTGGGCCTGATTATTTAAAAGGACTCACATTCCTCAGATAAAAGTTCCTTTCTTAGAACCTACACACATCCGCCTATATTCTTTAACCTCTAGGTTACTTCTAATAATACAGTGTAAATGCTGTGTAAATAGTTGTTACAATGTATTGTTTTGGAAATAAAAAGGGTACATGTTCAGTACAGACACAATCATCCTTTTTTTTTCTTTCTGAATATTGTTGATCCGTGGTTGGCTGACTCCACAGTTGCAGAACCCAGGAATATGGAGGGCCTACTGTATATATTTCAGCAAAGTTGAAGGATACAAAGTCAGCACAAAGAAATCAGTTGTGTTTCTACATACTAACAGTGACTAATCAGAAAAGGAAATTAAAACAATCCTGTTTATAAGGACACTGAAAACTGCAAAGCATTGCTAAAACAAAGAAGATATAAATAAATAGAAATATGTCTGTGATATTATGAAATGTCATTTGGTTTTATCCTGTTTCCTGGCCTACAACTCCTAAAATATCTAGTATCTTCCAAGTGGTAAGTGTCTTGTGTGTGTGCACGAGATGGCTGATGGCTGGGGGCTCCTGGATAGCTGCAGGATGGGGGTGGTAGCCAGGACCTTCCTGGAGGGGAGAGGGCCTGAAGGCTAAGTTTATCACCAATGGCTAATGATGCAATCAGTCTTGCCTACATACTGATGACTTTAAAAACTCAGGATTATGTACATGTGGAGATTTCTAAAGGGTGGTCCACCCAGAAAGGGCATGGAAGCCTCATACCCCTCTCCACATATCTAGCCCTATATATCTTTTCAACTGGCTGTTCATCTGTATTCTTTGTGATATCCTTTATAGTAAATGGGTAAACATGAATAAAGCGTTGCCTTGACTTCTGTGAGCCACTATAGCAAATTAAACCTGAGGAGGTGGTCATAGGTATCCCAATTTAGAACTGGTCATTCAAAAGTTGTAGAAGCCTGATTTTGCGACTGGCATCTGAAGTGAGAGGCAATCTTGTGGAACTGAGACCGGGACTGTGGGATCTGATGCTATCTCCAGGTGGTGTCAGATTTCAGTTGAATTAGAGGACACCCTGCTGGTGTCTGCTGGGAAATCCCTTGCAGAATTACTTGCTTGGTGTGTGCAAAAGATCACCAAACATCTGGTCACAGAAGTACTCTGTGTCGATTCTTGTGTCAGAGTGGAGAACACTATTTTTTTCCTGTAATCTCAGAATCCCATGTTCTATAGATTGGATGACTGAAAATGTCCCCACCTCTAGAAGTGATCAACAGTTTTGATGTAATCTGTACCAAAATTTTAATGTCATTTTTTGCAAAAACAGAAAAAATCATCCTAAAATTTATGTATAATCTTCAGGGACAATTAATATTCAAAACAATCTCGGAAGCCTTATCAAAATTAATTGGCCATGGATGTGCAGCTTTATTTCTGGACTGTTAATTTTTTCCCATTGTTCTATATGTGCTTATACTAAAAACACTTTTTTTTTTTGAGTTGGAGTCTCACTCTGTCATCCAGGTGTTTCATTTAAGTTTCATTTCAAGAAATTTCATTTAATGTGCATGTTCCTACACATTCCATCATGAGCATATCCAGTGTTTGAACAATTATCCTGTTGAGCCACATATGTAATGGAGAGTGCTTATAAGAAGCTAGGACTAATGATACTAAAAACAGGAAGCAAGATAAAGTAGGCATTTTGCTTGTTCCTGGGAGGGAAACTTCTAGGGAAGAAAACAATCTCATGGATGCTCAGGATTAAGGGGTCCTCGTTGAACCACCTAATGGTACAAATCAAGATGAAAACAAAGGCAGCAAGTATGAGTAGAACCATCAGGAGGAAATCCATAGGCAGTAAGTAGTGGCACTTATCTTTTACAATCTTAGTTCTGTATGCCCTTCTGGGTCAGCTGAGGCAACTTCTTCTGGACTCCAGGCTTTCACTCTAGTGTGATGGATCCACAAGTCTATTCCAGTAACCTTTACCTTCCCTCAAGCCCCACGTTTGGGCTCCAAATCTGATGTGTATTTTTCAGGTCAGCCTGGGCTTCGAGAGTGTCAGCTCAATGGGTCGGCCAGCCAAGTCCCAGTGAGGGTCGTCGAGGGGCTGGTAAGTCTAGTCCCAGAAGTGTCAGCTCTAATGGGCTGGCAAGCCAAGCCCTGAGAGTGTTGCAATTCAGTGGACTGGCAAACCTAGCTCCTGGAGTGTTGGTTCTAATGAGCTGGCAAGCCAAGCCCTGAGAGTGTTGCTGGTTTGGTGGGCTGGCAAGCCTGGCCCCCAGAGTGTCGGCTTCAGAGTCTCACCTTCTTCCAGCAGCTCTCCTGGTTCAGCTGGCTCCATTGACTGGCAAGCCAGCCTCTGGGGTGCATGGCTCTCCAGCTCCAACAATCTTTTGCAGCACTTCAGGTTGTAGTTCTTCGGGGTCGAAGTTCTTGTCTCATGCCCAGGAGGAATGAGGGCACAGCCAGCCAGAAAGTGAGAAAACAGGATTTATTGAGATGACAGAGAAACTCCCACAGTGGGAGGGGACCTGAGGGGGTTGCCCCATACAGCTATTTTTTTAAAATAACTTAGCATATGCCTACTCAGGATTTGTGCTACCAAGTATTCACTCAGGAGAAATAAAAATACTTGTTTATAAAAAGAATATGTGGCTGGGCATGGTGGCTCATGCCTATAATCCCAGCACTTTGGGAGGCTGAGGTGAGAGGATTACCTGAGCTCACTCATTCGAGATCAGCCTGGGCAACTCGTGCGTTTGAGACCAGCCTGGGCAACTTGGCGAGACCTCATCTCTACAATAAATTTTTTTTTTTTTTAATCAGTCTGGTCTGGTGGCGCATGCCTGTAGTTCCAGCTACTTGGAAGGCTGAGGTAGAAGGATCACCTGAACCCATCAGGGGTCAAGACTGTGGTGGCCAAGGGTATGCCACCGCACCCAAGCCTGGGCAACAGAATGAGACTCCAGCTCAAAAAAATAAAAAGGATATGTGTGTGAATATTCATACTTTATTCTTAAAACCCCACACGTGAAGCAACCCCAATACTTATTGATAGAAAAGCTTATATTTTATGACTATATTTATACAGTATCAAACTACATAACCATACAAAGTGTACTGATTATCCATGAAAAAAAATGAGTTGATATACAAAACACTATTTCAAGCAAAAAGGCAAACATGAAAATGTACATTGTGAAAAATATTTAAATTTAGTAAAGTTTGAATGACTGCACAAACTGACGTATGTTGATACAAATTGAAACAGACATGGCCTATTGTTGGGTGGTTGGGTATTAACTGACAAGTTACAGCGGAGCTATTTTCTGTGTTAATGGACATGATTCATGTATTGATAGGGCTGTTGGATGCTCTAGGAGATATAAAGTTTTTAAAAGTAATAAAGCCGTGCACATAAGATGGACACATTATCTTTTAATTCTAGATTGATATAAGGACAATAAGGGAGAGGGCAAGAATAATAATGATTGCCTGAGCCTGCGTGTTCGAGACCTGCCTGGGCAACTTGGCGAGACCTCATCTCTACAATAAATCAAAAATTAGCCAGACATGGTAGCGGACGCCTGTAGTTCCAGCTACTTGGAAGGCTGAGGCGGAAGGATTGCCAGAGCCCAGCAGGTCGAGGCTGCAGTGGCCAGGAGCAGCCACTGCACTCCAGTCTGGGTGACAGAGTGAAACTCCAACTCAAAAATAATAATAATTATTATACAGTAATGGAGACAAACATCGTATTTACAAATCTCACCCCCCCTAGTTTCAAGCTGTATAACTTACTAATTCAGGATGCCCTTTCCTGGTTGGGTTCCAGACAGAGTGTTGGGGGTGTTCTTGGTGTGTTTTTTGGCTGTGAAATCCAGTTACTGAGCAGAACCCCGTGGAGGCTGCAGTGTCATGGAGAAGCCACAGTCCTATGTGGAACTGGGCCCTGGGCTGACCCTTGGAAAGCTGGATGAGGTGGTGGTGGAGCTGCTAGCCCTGAGCTCCACAGCTCACTTTCCACAACCTCCAGGGGCAGACACTAGCTCTCATTGGCTTACTGGTAGGTCTCTGTGTTTTGGGATTTTGGGGGGGTCTCTATCATCCCAGCTGGCTCACTGCAACCTTGACCTCCTGGATTCAAGCAATCCTTCTACCTCAGCCTCCCAAGTAGTTGGAACTGCAGGTACACGCTACCATGTCTGACTAATTTTTTTATTTTTTTGTAGACAAGGTATCACTGTGTTGCCTAAGCTGGTCTCAAAGGGTCTCTTATGAAGACTTGTTCCGTCTTTTAGGAGTTAATTTTATGTGAAATTTGAAAAGCAACTTACAGAAACACTGGTTGCTCAGATTGAGGAGAAATGCCAACTTATTGACAAGTTTAATGCTACCAAAAAGAAGTATGCTGGGATTGAGGCATCTCTGTATAATACCAGGATAGAGAAAGGGCCTTGAAATATATCCAGCCTTATAGATGCTTACAGAAAGATAAAGAGCATCAACTCGATGCTGATGCCTCAAGGAATTAACTTGCTTGGGTCAAGTAATGTAGGAAGATCCAAACATGCAACACAAGGCAAGGCAGAAGATGCTAAAAATGCTGGCGTCCCTGCAAGAGGTCATGGGATTCATCCCATCACAAGGAGTTTTTCCAAACCTACCAGGAGGCCAAGAGCCACGCCCTGCCAGCCCCCTCCCAGGAGTGGGCCTGGGTCTTAAAGCACAACTGTCCCCTCCCCTCTACTCAGGTGTCCTGAACTGCAATCACCCACCTCCACTCTGTCTAGGGTCATTGAGTCCAGTGGGTCCAGGGAGCCCCTCCCTGGGCTGGAATCCTCCACCTTCACATGGTGGATATAGCAGTCAGCTCCTTTATGGTCAATTCCTACAAATCTAAAAAATACTGGACATTCAGAAACATCAAGAAATGTGGGACTTACCTTCTCTTCATAGAAGGTATGGATTTTATCTCATCAGTGAAGGGAATATTATACCTGAGACCCATCTTTTGCTCAAATTGAATCATCAAACCACATTTCTCAAGACAATGCTTTGTAAATATGTATTAATCTTTAGGTGAATAATTTGTATTTTATTATCTAGATGTTTGTTGTATTAAACATTTAAAGCATGCAGTTTATCAGTAAAGTCTTCTAGTACTCACTAGCAGCATATTTTTTCTAGAGTTGTATCCCCAACAGTCACAAGTTAAAGCAACATGTTTTGTCCTAAGTATGTTTTCTGTGGAAAACATGAGATGATCATAGATTTCTTTTGTGATTGAGTTAAATGATATGCTAAGAAAGAAGTGTATATTGTTTAATATTTGTATGCTAATGTAATGTATAAATATTTTTAAGAACAAAATTGGTAAATTATGCAGACGTGGTTTTCTTGCACTGCAGGGTGCTCTGGGGAGAATTTGTGACCAAGAAGAAATCCCCTTGGATGACAATGGAGAACCTTCACATTACTGCCCCTTTTCCCATCTTATTTCACCAAAAACACTTCTTAGTGGAGAACTGAGGGAAGTTGTCAGGGGCTTCTCTCCCCAAAATTAAACCATGGTTTTCACAGTATATTTAGTCACGAGCAATGTCCCTTCATTTGACTATAAGCATTGGGTGTTATCCTTGTGGTAGGAAAGCAGCCCATGACTGGGAAAGAAGTCATGTGAGGTCAGTGACAGAGAGCGCTTCACCCAGTGTAATTGGGTTGAAAACAGAGTAATGAAAAATAGAAAGTCTCTGTCCTCATGTTGCTCACGTTGTAGGGAAGAAAGGCAGATATTAAACAATACAGTTAAATAGAAAACACAACAAGATCATTCAATTAAGAAAGAGTGTTATTTCCAACACATAGTTCTGGGACCATTGGATGGTCATGTGCAAGAGTACTTGGATCATGGCCGCACATCATTTACAAAAATCTACCAAAAATGAATCCGAGAAGTCAACAAAAGTAAAAGTAAAACTACACTGCTCTTAGAAATATGGGACTTTTTCATGATCATGGATTTGGGCAAGTATTTTTAGGTATGATACCAAAAGAACAAACAACAAAGAAAAATAGGTAATTTGGACTGTATCAAAATGAAAAACTTGTGCTTCCAAGGAAACCATTAAGAAAATGAAAGCCATTGTGGCTCACACTTGTAATCTCACCTCTTTGACAAGCCCAAGACAAGATCATGTAAGGCCAGGAGTTTGAGACCAGCCTGAAAAACATATTGAGACCCTATCTCTACACACACACACACACACACAAATTGCTGGGTGTGGTGGCATACACTACTAGACCTAGTACTCAGGAGACTGAAGCAGGAGGATCACTTAAGCCCAGGAGTTTGAGGTTAAAGTGAGTTATGACTGCACCACTGCAATTCAGCCTGAGCAACAGAGTGAGACCATGTCTCTCACAAACAAAAAAAAGTAAAAAGACAACCTATGAAATGGAAGAAAATTCTTGAAATCACATTATCTAGTGAGGAACATGAATCAAGAATATACAATAATGGCCAGGCATGGTGGCTCACGCCTGTAATACCAGCACTTTGGGAGACTGAGGTGGGAGGATTACTTGATCCCAGTAGTCTGAGACCACCCTGGACAACATAGCACGACCTTGTCTCTACAAAAAAATAAATTAGCCGGGCATGGTGGCATGCACTTGTAGTCCCAGCTATCCAGGAGACTGAAGCAGAAGGATTGCCTGAGCCTAAGAAGTCAAGGTTATGGTAAACCATGATCACGCCACTATACTCCAGCCTGAGTGACAGAGTGAGACTCCAACTCAAAACAAAAACTATAATGCAAAAACACATTTTTTTAAATGGGCAAAGGATCTTTTTTTTGTTTTTTTGAGTTGGAGTCTCACTCTGTCACCCAGGCTGGAGTGTAGTGGCGCACTCACAGCCACTCCAGCATTGACCCGCTGGACTCTGGTGATCCTTCCTCCTCAGTCTTCCAAGTAGCTGGAACTACAGGCACGTGCTACCATGACTGGCTAATTTTTTTTTTTATTGTAGAGGATGAGGTCTCGCCAAGTTGCTGGTCTCGAACCTGCGAGCTCAGGCAATCCACTTGCCTCAGCCTCCCCAAGTGCTGGGATTACAGGCTGAGCAACCAAGCCTAGCCAGGCAAAGTATCTTGATAAACATTTATCCAAGTTCAACACCCTTTCACGACAAACCAATAAATAGCAAACAGATGGAAACTTCCTAAAACTGCTTTAAGGCATTTATGAAAAAGCCACAGCTAATGCCCTACTTGTTGGTGAGACTGGATGCTTTCTTCCTCAGATTAGACACAACATACAGTCATACCATAGGTCTGTCATTCATTCTAAATGAACCATCCAAATAACAGCCAGAAATAATGACAAAGAGTAAGCACAACAAATGAAAATAATTCACAAAATGATACTCTATGGATAAACTTTACATACTTACAGATTGATACCAACTTATTAGCAAAGAAAATGAAATAAACATTGTCATGTCCCCAAAAAGGGTCATTTTTTCCAGTAATAAATGTGAGGCATACACAATGGATGAGGAAGATCCAGAACCTGCCATATAAGGCCAGTAAGAAAATCTCATCAATTAACAAAGACTCATTTTTCAGGGGCCCATTAATGACAGAACAATAACACTACATAAAAATTCAACAGGCTGGGTGCTCAAGCCTGTAATCCTAGCACTTTGGGAGGCTGAGGTGAGGGGACTACCTGAGCACACAGGTTTGAGAACAGCCTGGGCAACTTGGTGAGACCTCATCTCTATAATAAATCAAAAAATTAGCCGGGTGTGGTAGAGCAAGCCTGTAGTTCCGGCTACTTGGAAGGCTGAGGCAGAAGGATCACCTGAGCCCAGCATGTCAATGCTGGGGTGGATCTGAGTGTGCCACTTCACTCCAGCCTGGGCAATGGAGTGAGACTCCAAAAAAAAAAAAAATTAAACCTACCTACATATTAGCAATACATGTCAATTCACCCATGGGTCAAACATACATTAAAGTATATACAGAAAAATGGTATTAGCTGACTTAGGAAAAAAAACACTTGCTTAAAATACCTACAGAATTGTCACCACAATGTTTCCTTTCAAAAGAAGGAAAATCCACAGAGAGATCCTCTGTACAAATGACCCCTCATAAACAGAATATATGTATAAAATGATATTTTATTTATGTTACGTTTTGGAGCATTATACAGTAATTAATTGTATCAGGATTTCCATGTTACTTATGCTGACAGGATTTCTTTACTATGGATGTTTCCACATAATTTTTAAAGCAAGCACATTCTCGACCTTCTGGACTCAGGTGATCATTCCACTTCAACCTCCCAGATAGCTGGGACTACAGGTATGTGCCACCATGCCCAGCTAATTTTTTAGTTTTTTTGTAGAGATGAGGTCTCATTATGTTGCATAGGCTGGTCTCCAACTCCTGGACTCAGGCGATCCTCCTGCCTCTACCTCCCCAAATGCTGGGATTACAGGCATGAGCCACCATGCCTGGCCAGTGTGCATTCTTATATTTTCTAAGGGCCAGCTCCAGTGTGCATTGACATATGTCTCTGATTGGATATGAGAGAAATGAAGGCACTGTCACATTCTGGACATTCACAGGACTTTTTTTCCAGTCTGAGTCCTTTCCTGAGGCTACTGGGAAAACTGTGTGCTTTACCATTTCTTACATTAGGAGAGCTTCTCCCTAGCATGAGTCTTTTTGTGTGCTCTGAGACAACTTCCATGACTGAATACTTTCCCACACTCCTTACATTCATAGGGTTTTTCTCCAGTGTGAGTTCTTTCGTGAATTCGAAGGGAAGCAGACAACAAATAGGCCTTTCCACACCTTTTACATTCATAGGGTTTTTCTCCAGTATGAGTTCTTTTATGTCTTTGAAAGCAACTAGAATAATTGAAGGCTTTACCACATTTCTTACATTCATAAGGTTTCTCTCCAGTATGAATTCTTTCATGTATTCGTCGAGAACTAGAACATTTAAAGCCTTTGCCACATGTTTTGCATTCATAAAGTTTTCCTCCAGTATGAGATTTTTCGTGTCTTCGAAGGGAACTAGAACAACTGAATGTTTTCCCACATTCCTTACACTCACAGGCTGTCTCTCGAGTATGAGTTCTGATTTCATGTGTCCGACGGTAAGTGAAAGAAATGAATGCTTTACCACACTGTTTACATTCATAAGGTTTTTCTCCAGTGTGAGTTCTAACATGTATTTGACAGGCACTGGGATAACCAAAGGTTTTTCCACATTGTTTACATTCATAGCATTTTGCTCGAGTTTGAGTTTTCCCATGTGTTTGAAAGTAACTAGAAAAACTGAAGGCTTTAACAAAGTCTTTACGTTTACAGGGCTTCTGTCCAGTGTGAGTCCTTTTATGTCCTCGAAGTGAACTGGGAAAATCAAAGCCTTCCCCACATAACTTGCACTTATAAGGTACTTTTCCAGTGTGTGTTACCATGTATCTTCGACCACTTTTGACAGAAATGAAGGCTTTCCAACGTTGTTTACATTTACAGGGCTTCTCTCCAGATTCCTCACCACACTCATTTGGTTTGTGTCCAGTGTGAGCTCTGATGTGCCTGTTAAGGGATAAATGACATATGAACATTTCCCCACACACACTACATTTGCATGATTTTATTCCAGTAGGAATATTCTGACTACCTTCTTCACTTGCATAGACTATTTCTGCCATACAATTTCTGTAAAAAATGACAAACACATTATTAATGGCTAGATTATTAATATTTCCATTTACTGGTAGTTCTTGGACTTATGTTGTTACCAAAATCAGAGGAAGTGAAGGTTTTCTGCCATGTCTGAATCATTGGAAAGTAAATGGATTGATCTGCAACACAGCTTCCCCATTAACTATGATAAAAATTTAACATTCATATATGCAGTTTTTTAGTACTGTTTCCAACAGAACTGTTCTGTAAACACTGAACATCCATGTTACATATGTTTTTGGTGAAAATTAAGTACATAAGCTCACCTGCAGTTCACTGATATATACAGTGCTAGGGAGCAGTATATATGTTTGGTGAAAATTATCTAATAATAAGTAAAAAATTTTAAGTTGTACATATTTGTTTTGTTTGCTTGTTTTTGCAAATTTCATGACATGTTAAAAATCCCTCAAAGCAGAGGTCCCCAACTCCCAGGCCACAGACTGCTACTGGTACCAGTCCATGGTCTGTTAGGAACCAGGCCACACAGCAGATGAGTAGCAGGCAAGCAAGCCAAGTTTCATCTGTATTACAACTGCTCCCCATCACTGGCATGACCGCCTGAGATCCGCCTCCTGTCAGGTGAGCAGCTGCACTGGATTCTCATAGGAGCAGGAACCCTGTTGTGAACTGCGCATGCAAGGGATCGAGGTTGCTCGCGCCTTATGAGAATCAAATGCCTGATGATCTGAGGTGGGGCTGAGGTGATAATGCTAGCACTGGGGAGCAGCTGCAAACACAGGTTAACATTAGGAGTGAGGTTTCACTGCACAGAGACAATGAATCAATTGCTTGCAGATTCCTATCAAAACCCTATCAGTGACTTGCAAGTGAGCTGATGTACTTAAACTGTACAGCTGCATCTGATGGCTGGCTTTTAAGTCAGAATCTGACAGTTATTTTAGTCTGTGCCTGGCCTGCCCATTGTTTTATTTACCACTTCAGTCCACACCTCTCTTTTTAATGATGAGTTGTATAATTATTTCATTTTATATTATAATGTAATGATAATAGAAATAAAGTATACAATAAATGTTATGCACTTGAATCATCCCAAAACCATCCCTCCCCACCCATCTCAGTCTGTGGAAAAACTGTCTTCCACAAAACCAGTTCCTGAAGCCAAAAAGATTGGGGACCACTGCCTCAAAGGGCATTGCTTCCTCTTGTGAGTATAAATTACCTTAGCATTCTCCCAGGATTTTGGTGATGATTTTCAATGCTTTGGTATTCCAGTTGGTTTCCTAAAATGTAGACCCAGAAAAATCATTATGAATTAAAAATTATAGAAAAATGACTAGGTTCCAGGTTCATTGTACACTGCTACCACATCTGTTTTTGTCTTTTCTTTCTTTCTTTCTTTCTTTTTTTTTTTTTTTTTTTTGACATGTAGTTTTCTCTGTCATGCATGCTGGACTGCAGTGACACAATCTTAGCTCACTGCAACCTTGAACTTCTAAGCTGAAGCAATCCTCCCACCTCAGCTTCTGGCATTGCTGGGACCAAAGGTGCATGCCAGCCACACACAGTTAATGTGTGTGTATATGTGTGTGTGTGTGTCAGAGGCAGGGTCATGTTATGTTTTCCAGGCTGGTCTGAAACTCCTGGCTTCAAGTGATCCTCCTTCCCTGGCCTCCCAAAGCACTGAGGTTATGGGTGCAAGCTACTATGCCCAGCCCATCATGCCTGATTTACTCACCAAAGTATTACTTTTCCACACTCAAAACACAGAACAGCACTGATGACCAAAAAACACTTCTACTCTAATCGACTGAGTGAAGAAATGTTGTCACCCTTACCTACAGAGGTCAGATTGCTGACAGTTTCCAGCATCACATCTCTGTAGAGATTCTTCTGGGAAAAATCAAGCAAGACCCATTCCTCCTCCGTGAAGTTCACATCCACATCCTCAAAAGTCACTGAGTCCTGAAACATCCCACATGTGTGGAGCAGAATGAGTAAGACTGACAGCACTGGGGACCTTTTACTGTTTGTTTGTTTCTGTCTGTTTATAGACATGAGGTCTTGCTATATTGCACAGGCTACTCTCAAACCCCTGGACTCAAACAACTCCCTTGCCTTGGCCATCTAAAGGACCGGGATTGCAGATGTGAGCCACCACAACCATTCATGGACCTATATTTATAACATGTAAAGTGCTCACAAGATGCTGCGGTCTCCAAAGAGTTATTCTATGACTTCATCATCAAATTCTCTGTCCACAGTCACTTCCTCCCATACAGGAGTTCTGGTGTTAGAACTAAATTACTCAGGAAGGCAACAGCAGAGTAGGAATACCCTCACTGGTGGATCCAGAGAGTAAGTTGTGCTGCTTGACCATCCCTGATTTCTCTTTACAGAGTGGATCTTTACTGTCTTTCATAAGAAAGTCCTATTACCTGCTATTCAGAAGAGTTAATATTAGCAGTCCTAAGACTACTTATCCTTCAAGATGCCTGTTCACAAAGTTTGACCTTTGCTGGTACCGGGCAACTTAGATTTGAGGAGAGACCTCAAACTATGTAATAGAGTGGCTGAACAGTGTATGCAAACGATTGTGTTTGCTAAGCTCCTGTTTTCCCTCTGAAAGTCTATTATTTTCTTCCATACTTGAAGCAGTGCCTAGGGGATCAGCCCCCAAAAACCCTCTGGCACTGATTCTCTAATGGCAGGCAGTTTTTCACATGCATGGTCATAACTAGTTCCTTGGGAAATTGTGCCTATCCCATATGATTACACTAAGAAAGTATGTTGGGAATCTTGCAAGTAGTTGACTATAGACCAAACTTAATCAAGTAGTAAATAAGATAAATGATCAATATTAAAAAGTACTAATGGAACAATATTAACTGTACTTGGTAATGTCAAAGCAGAAAGGAATAAGTGGAAAGATAACATGTTTTCTTCAAAAGAACTTAAGGTCACAAAGATGTCACTTCTTCCAAATGATATCCTTATAAAATTCCATAAATTCCCCAAATAGACTTTTCAGTAGTCAATAAAAACTGCTTTTCCAAACTTAATAGGAATACTCAATGTTCAATAATTGTCAAAGTCTTCTGAACAACAAGGTGATGGCTTGTCTAACATACATCAAGGATTTTCAAACTACAATATTCACAACAGAATAGTGCTAGAAGGCAGATAAACAAATAGAACAAGGGAATGGAATAGGCTTGAGTAGGCCAGCATTTATATGAAAAGTTAATTAATAATAAAGTAAGCACTCTAGAGTAGTGGAAAAAATTACAAGCACTTTAAAATAAGGGGCAAGGCAAACTAGTTCTAATCTGAAAAATGCATTGCATTCCCCTCTAGTCCATGGATAATAATCAATTTATCACAGACTAAAAAGTGAAAGACAAAATGAGAACATAAGCAGGACAGACACGATGGTCCACATCCATAATCCCAGTACTTTGGGAGGCCAAGATCGGAGGATCACTTGAGGCCAGGAGTTCAAAACCAGCCTGAACAGCATAGCAAAACCTCATCTCTACAAAAAAATACAAAAAATTGCTGGGCATGGTGAAGCACACCTATGGTCCCATCTACTCGGGAGGCTGAGGCAAGAGGATCAGGTTGAGTCCAGGAGATCAAGGCTGCTGTAAGCTAGGACCGTTCCACTGCACTCCATCCTAGGAGACAGAATGAGACCACGCCTCTAAAAAAACAAAAGTTCAAAGTCACAGGCAAAATTGTTTCTGTGGAAGAATGAGCAGAATTGTTTTATATAAGAAAAAGAGAAGCCGGGCTCGGTGGCTCAGCCTGTAATCCTGCGCCTTTGGGGAGGCTGAGGTGAGTGGATTGCCTGAGCCCGCGGGTTCGAGACCTGCCTGGGCAGCGAGACCTCATCTCTACAATAAAATCAAAATATCAGCCGGGCGTGGTAGCGCGCGCCTGTAATTCTGGCTACTGGGAAGGCTGAGGCAGAAGGATCGCCGGAGCCCAGCAGGCCAAGGCTGCGGTGGCCGGGAGCAGCCACTGTACTCCAGTCTGGGCGACAGAGACTCCAAATCAAAAAAAAAAGAGCTGGGCTCGGTGGCTCAGCCTGTAATCGCGTGCTTTGGGAGGCTGAGGTGAGTGGATTGCCTGAGCCCACGGGTTCGAGACCTGCCTGGGCAACTTGGCGAGACTTCATGTCTACAATAATTCAAAAAATTAGCCGGGCATGGTAGCACGCGCCTGTAGCTCCAGCTACTTGGAAGGCTGAGGCGGAAGGATTGCCGGAGCCCAGCAGGTCGAGGCTGCGATGGCCAGGAGCGGCCACTGCACTCCAGTCTGGGCGACAGAGTAAGACTCCAACTCAAAAAGAGAAAAATAAAGAAAAAGAGGATGGCCAGATGAAGTGGCTCACACATGCAATCCCAGCCCTTTGGGAGGGTTGCTTGGGTCCAGGAGTTCAAAGCCAGTCTGAGTGACATAGTGAGATCTCATCTCTACAAAAACTCAAAAAATCAGTACTGTAGTGGAGCACGTCTGTAGTCCCAACTACTCAGGAGGCTGAGACAAAAGGATCGCCTGAGCCCAGGAGGTTGGGGCTACAGTGGGCCATGATCCTGTCACCACTGCACTCCAGTCTGGGCAACAGAGTGAGACTCTGACTCCAAAACAAAGAAAGAAAAAGTAGGTATACAGATAGCGACTGAAAAATTCATACATTAAAATTAAGGAAATTAAAAGACAAAAAACAGAATGAAAGAAAAATCTGCAGTACATGAAATTATAAAAGAATGTGGATATCTAGAATTTACAAGGAACTCAAACTCAACAATTAACAACAAAAGCAAGTAAGTAGGAAAATGACATGAATAAACATGTTTCAAAAGAAGACATGTGAATAGCCAACAATCATAGGAAAAAATGCTCAACATCACTAATCATCAGAGAAATGCAAATTGAAACCACAATGAGATACCAACTTACACCAGTCAGAAAAAAAAAAGTTAAACAATCACAGATGATGGTGATGATGCTCAGAAAAGATAACACTGATACACTATATACGAGAATGTAAATTACCAGCCTCTATGAAAAACAGTAGGAGATTTTTTTAAAGAACTAAAAATAGAGCAATTATTCATTCCAGCAACCCCACCCCATTTTCTTATACCCAAAGAAAAATAAATCATTCTACCGAAAAGACATCTGCACTTGTATGTTTATTGCAGCACTAGTCACAATAGCAAAGACATAGTACCAACCTAGGTGCCCATCAATGACTGGATAAAGAAAATGTGGAGCCTGAGCCCACGGGTTCGAGACCCGCCTGGGCAACTTGGTGAGACTTCATCTCTACAATAAATCAAAAAAATCAACCGGGCATGGTAGCACATGCCTGTAATTCTGGCTACTCAGAAGGCTGAGGCGGAAGAATCACCAGACCCCAGTGGGTCTGAGGCTGCAGTGGCCGGGAGCAGCCACTGCACTCCAGTCTGGGCGACAGAGTGAGACTCCAACTCAAAAAAAAAAAAAAAGAAAGAAAATGTGGTACATATACACCACAGAATACTATGCAGTCATAAAAAAGAACAAAATCATGTCCTATCTGAGTGTCATTATTTTAAGTTAATCAGTGCAGAAACAGAAAACCAAATACTGCATGATCTCTCTCATAAGTGAGAGCAAAACGGGTACACAGGACATCAAGATGAGAACAGACACTGGCGACTCTTAAAGAGAGGAAGGATGCAGCGGGGCAAGGGCTGAAGGACTACATATGGGGTACCATGTTCACTATTGGAATGACGGAGTCAATAGAAGCCCAAACCTCACTATCACACCATATACACATGGAAAAAAACATGCATACATACCCTGAATCTAAAATTAGACAGAAAAACAACACCACAAAAGCACCCAGATATACTGAGAAATTGAAAAAGCCTCATGCATGTCTCAAAAAAAGTCATTTACAGAAAACCCGAGAAGACTCATTTTCAGCACTACCAGATCTCTAGGCTCAGTTCAGCAGCAAATGAAGACTAAGATAGAATTTGCAACAGCCTGGCTACATGTTAAAAGAATGCCCCAGCACACAGCCATCCACAAAGAGGGAAGGTTTTTCTTTGTTTTTCTTCTTCTTTTTCTATTTTAGCTCCTGGCATTCATTATATCCTCTGTCAAAACACTGGCATAACACAAGCTAAAAGAATAGAGACTTCAATTATTACATACAACAGGTAATACAGTCTAAGCAAAAGACTCTTCTGAGTCTTTACAAAATGACAAAAAAGACTCAAGATCCTCAGCCTGCAACTACCAACCAAAAACATACCCGCAAACCTGTTGAGGACCTAAGCTCTTCCTCGAAAACAAGCCTACCGAGACTGCCAACGGAAAGCAAATGTGGTGGCCTCTGCCTCGCCATCAGTCTCTCTTATTATTCAAATTTTACACATGCTTGTGCTTTTCTCTTGGGTGTTGAAGCGTACTTACAACCCATATAAGTGTGTATGTGTGTGTGTGTGTGTGTATATATATATATATATATATATATATATATATAAAAAATCACACATATTGAAAGGAGCTAAATCAGTTAACAAAATTAAATTGCTAGCAAAATAGTCGTATCAATCAGCTTACTCCACTTTGTTTAAAGCTTCCATCTTAGTTGCCTACTTGACCTAAGAATCACCCCTCAATGCCTACGTGTGATTACTGTAACATTCCCATGACCACAGACCCCCAGCTTTGTCCCCTTTGGGCAGGTTCTACGGACCGTTTCCTGCTGTTATTACAAAACTCCTTAGCCATAAGTCCCATGTAATTGTACGCTTTGTTAACTGAAATCAAATGTGACCCTTTGCAAAACCCCGTTGTTACGTTTTCATATTTTGTTCTTATATTTTGTTAGTGACCTAACCGAGGTGACTCCATTGTGTAATACGTCTTCTACCTTGTCTCTATGTAACTGCCTTAAACTTTATCTGTTGGCAGAACTCTAGGGACCTTCTGGTCCCCAGCTACACCTGGGACATACAATTAATCAAAACTCCCTAACGATCAAAAGTTCCCATTTTGGCTGCCAAGTTGTTAGTTAATGGTTGCTATGATCACTAAAGTTGCTATGTAGCCAAAACTGCAAATTTTACTTATAAAAGCTTGTCACAAACTGCACTAAACTCTCCTGGCATGAGCCATTCTTAACCGCACGTCAATAAAGGGCTCTGAATCTGAAACTTGGCGTGCTGGCATGACTTCTCGCTTTCTCGGTCATAACAATATAAGTAATTACTACTAGCGTCAATAAAATCAACATTTCTTTACTTTCTGTGGTTGGTGGGATTGACAATTCCTCAGTCCCTGGGAAACTATAAGAGTAACACATGTCTACAGAAAGTGTTTAATCAGATTTTCTTAATATTTGAAAAAAGAAACACCTTTGAAAAAAAAATTAAAGTTAAAAAAAATCAGGGACTGGGTGACATGGCTCACACCTGTAATCTCAGCACTTTGGGAGGCCGAGGCAAGAGGATCACATGAGCCTGGGGGTTGGAGATCAGTTTAGGCAACACAGCAAGACCTCATAAATATTTTTAAATAAGAGTACATAATCAACCAATTCCACAAAAATCTGAGACTCAATTAAATACCTCATGCCTTGCATATCCTGGTTGCTCCCTCTGCTGGGACCTCTCATAACTATTCTGCTACTTTTAATTTTGGGGCCTTGTTTTTTTAACCTTTTGGTCAAATTCGTGCCTTCCAAACTCCAAGCGTTCCAGCTCGAGAGTCTTCATTTGGAAGACTGAGCGGGAAACAGTAGGCCCCCGGGGAGAAAGGAGGGACCAGGGATTCCCCCCGGCCCCACAGACCCCAGCTCCTCCACGCACGACCCAGCACACGAGTCGCGACCCTCCCGAGGACCCTCCAGGGTCTCTGCATGATCTCTCTCATAAGTGAGAGCAAAACGGGTACACAGGACATCAAGATGAGAACAGACACTGGCGACTCTTAAGGAGAGGAAGGATGCAGCGGGGCAAGGGCTGAAGGACTACATATGGGGTACCATGTTCACTATTGGAATGACGGAGTCAACAGAAGCCCAAACCTCACTATCACATCTATCTGGAGGACGCGGGGCTGCGGGCGCGAAGCCGCCCAGAGAAGGGGCCGCGGTCGCCTGCCCAGCCGCATCCAGCGACGAGGAACGCGGGTCCTTAGCGCCCGGAAGGGATCGTCCTGCCACCGCCGCCTCCAGCCGCACCCTTCCTGCCGGGTCTGGGGACACCCGCCCCGCGCACGAACCATCTTCCGGATTCCGGAGTGTCCTAGCGTCCCCCCAGCGGCTCCGGAGGCCCGAGGTGACCGCGCCACCGAGGAAGCGAAACCCGACGCGCAAGGGCCGCCCGCGAGGAGAAAGATGGTTGGGTGCTTTGGAGGTTGCTCCACCCCCCGCACGCCTGGCTGGACAATTTGCACCTCGCGGCCTGATTGGCTAGTGCTCCAGGCCCCGCCCCCGCCACTTGAGTGACAGGAGAGGTGATCGGAATCCTGGCTGTGTGGGGCCTGACTGACAGGTTCTACCCGCAGCACCCCCTCGCAGGACCGGGTTCTTCCTGGAAGTTGGACCACTCTGCCTGGAGGATATGTGCTTTCAAACAGAACTTGCTCCTGGCTTTCCCCCACCGGGCACTGTCATATTCCTGTATGATGGGCCCTTCCTGCTTCCTCCTCCTGAACACTGGGAAACACGTGTGTGCAGGGAATTCCATACTCCAGTGTTCGATGACGAGATCTCCTTGCCTTAGAGTTGGAAGGGCTACGGGCCACACTGGCACAGGAAGGAGGGCTAGGTGTCCACCAGAGTTCAAGAATTTGAGATGAGTCTGTTGGCCAGGGTTTTCACCTTACCTCTCAGTGCCCATTTTCAGTCAAGAAAAAAATAATTCCAAAAAAGGGAACAAAATTATTAAATTCATGGAGAAACTGGAGTTATATGGCAGGAATATTCCACAAAGGGATCAACAGGGAAGAAAAACATCTGAACTGTAGCTGAAGTAAGCTCAGCCACCTGTGGCCCAAAGCTAAACTCAAGAGAGGAGAGAGGATGGAAGGAAAGTGGCTTTATTCCAAAAGCTGGCAGACAGGAAAATGACCAAGATCATACCTCAAAGAAACCATTTTAGATTTTTAGGCTGAGTGCAAGGGTTTAAAAATAGAAACTTGCCACAACCTCCTCTAGGGATGGTGGCAATATGGACAGAGGATAGCAGGTCTCCATATAGGGAATATGCAGGTGTGGCACAAGGTGTGTCTTGATGGCTATCTTCGGTGGTAGTTCTCCAGGAGGTCTGGCTGATGTTATGAGCTGCAGACAGGCTGTGGATCAACTGTCTTGTTACTGTTTGAGTAACGCTCAGCTGCTTCCCCCTCCCCCGCCCGCCACACCAATAATTCAAGGGACAGAGAACTGAGAAGTTTATTTCTGAATTCGAATCCAGGAAGCAGAGCCATGCTTCTGGCCTCTTTAAAATGATTCTGTTCACCTTCAAGTTTTATGAGCTCTCATAAGCTCAGGATAGTTGGTGCCTATACACTGACTATAGGACTAGCAGATAATTGTATAGAACTTAAATCACCGTTGGCCGGTCTTGGTGGCTCAGCCTGTAATCCCAGTGCTTTGGGAGGCCAAGGTGAGTGGATTGCTTGAGCCCGAGGGTTCGAGACCCACCCGGGCAACTTGGTGAGACCTCATCTCTACAATAAATCAAAAAAATTAGCCGGGCATGGTAGCGCATGCCTGTAATTCCAGCTACTTGGAAAGCTGAGGCGGAAGGATCACCGGAGCCCAGCAAGTCAAGGCTGCAGTGGCCGGGAATGTGCCATTGCACTCCAGTCTGGGTGACAAAGTAAGACTCCAACTCAAAAAAAAAAAAAAAAAATCACAGTCACATTTTGTCAGTAATGACATTTATGGTCAACATTTCCGGGAGCCAGTTACCAGAGGTATTGCATAGCTTTTATAAGTAACACCTGGCAGAGGTGTTAATCAAGCTTGCCATAAAGCAAAGGCAGTTAAGGCCTAAGACATCACACATTACTACATGTTGTTATATGAAAAAGTTATCCAAATCACAAGACTTACGATTTCCTTGATACTATATTATTCAAACCTGTGATGAAGAAAAGGAAGAAAATGGAAATTTATATCTCTCAGTTAATTGGGCACAGTCTGCAGGGAAGTTAAGGATTCTCTGAGGACATTTATTGGGAGTGCAGAGGAGATACAAAGAAGCTCCCCTCTTTACTCTCAGGAATGTGGGTACATGCAGGAGCACTCGAACCCTTGCTATGCCCCCCTCTAGAGGTTGTGGCATATGCACGAATAACAGGTCTCCCTACCATCTTGACTCCCTCCTCCCAAAGCAGGAGGGTTCCACTGTCAGACTTTAAGATTAGGCTGTAAGATGTTTTAAGATAGTTGGGCACAGAGAGTTCATGCCTGCAATCCCAGCACTTTGGGAGGTTGAGGCGAGAGAATCACCTGAGTCCAGGGGTTCAAGACCAGTCTGGACAACTTGGCAAATAAAAAAATTAATTGGGCGTGGTGGCACACACCTGTAGTTCCAGCTACATCCCCATGCACAAAAATTAACTCCAAATGGATCAGAGACCTAAATGTAAAACCTCAAACCATAAGAAACTTAGAAAATGAAGAACATACCCTCATGGAAATTGGAACTGGCATCCAATTCCTGAACAAAACCCATAAGAGATAAGATAGACAAGTGGGACCTCATTAAACTAACAAGCTTCTGCAAAGCCAAAGAAACCATCAAGAGAGCAGAGAGACAGCCTACAGTCTGGGAAAAAGTATTTGCCAACTCCAGGTCTGACAAGGGTTTAACATCTTGGATCTACAAGGAACTCAAACGTGCTAAAAAGAAAAAAACAAACAACCCCATTATAAAGTGGGCAAAAGATATGAACATACACTTCTTAAAGGAAGACATCCGAGCAGCCAACAGACACGTGAAGAAATGTTCAACCTCACTAATCATCAGGGAGATGCAAATCAAAACCACACTGAGATACCACCTAACTCCAGTCAGAATGGCAATTATCAATAACTCAAAAATTAACAGTTGCTGGAGAGGGTGTGGCAAAAAGGGAACACTTCTACACTGTTGGTGGGAGTGTAAACTAGTGCAACCTCTGTGGAAAGCAGTGTGGCAATTCCTAAAAGCTCTATTTTTTATCAACCTCCCATATGACCCTGCAATCCCTCTACTGGGAATATACCCTGAAGAACTCAAATCACTCTATAAAAAAGATACCTGCACACGTATGTTTATCACAGCATTGTTCACAATAGCAAGAACCTGGAAGCAACCATGCTGTCCATCAAAAGAGGACTGGATTTAAAAAATGTGGTACATATACACAATGGAATACTATGCAGCCATGAAAAAGAACAAAATCATGAATTTCGTAGCAACCTGGATGGAACTAGAGTCTATAATACTGAGTGACCTCTCACAGAAACAAAGATCTGAGTATCACATGTTCTTACTCATATAGTAGATCTTGATCACCCAACGTATTACCATAAGAAAATGATTGATAGTGGTGGGAAACTATGGGGGGGAGGAAGGGGAAGGGAGATGGGATTAACGGTAGTAAACATCTGTCTGGGGTCGGGGAGACACCTTTTATCAACAAGGGTGCCTGAACGGAGCATATTTGTATACCTAACCCTTAAATGTACCCCACAATATCATAATTAAAAATATTGATTATAAATTAAAAAATAAAAAAATAAAAACATTTTTATGTTATTATTTTTAAAGAAGAGATGGGGTAGCCAGGTACAGTGACTCACATCTGTGATCCCAGCACTTTGGGAGGTGGAGGCAAGAGGACTGCCTGAGCCCAGGGGTTCAACAGCAGCCTGGGCAACTAGGCGAGACTTTGTCTCTACAATAAATCAAAAAATTAGCTGGGTATGAAGGTGCACACCTGCTACTTGGAAGGCTGAGGTGGAAGGATCGCCTGAAACCAGCAGGTCAAGGCTGCAGTGGCCATGATCATGCCGCTGAACTCCAGCCTGGGCGAAAAGAGTGAGACTCAACTCAAAAAGAAAAATGATCCTACATGTTAGGGCTTACCACCCATTTGGGAGTGCATAGTTTCCTGAGACTGTAACAAATAACCACAAACCTAGTAGCTTAAAACAACAGGAATTCATTCCCTCACAGTTTTGGAGGGCAGAAGCCTGAAATCAAGGTGCTAGCAGTGCCACATGCCCTATACAGGTTCTGAGGGAGAAACTTGCTTTGCCTCTTTTAGCATCTGGTGGTTGTTGACATTCCTTGACTTGTGGTCACAGCACTCCAGTCCCTGGTTCCATCTTTTTTTGAATCAGAGTCTCACTCTGTCACCCAGGATGAAATGCAGTGGCATAATCCTGGCTCGCCGCAGCCTCTGACTTCTGGGCTCAGGAAATCCTTCCAATCCTCAGTCTCCCAATAACTGGGACTACAGGCACAAGCCAGCATGCCCAGCTAGTTGCAAAATTTTTTTTGTAGAGACAGGGTCTCACTATGTTGCCTAGGCTTGTCTTGAACTCCTAATCCTAAACAATCCTCCCTCCTCAGCCTACCAAAGTTCTGGGATTACAGGCATGAGCCACTGTGACCAGGCTTTTTTTTAAAAAAAAAAAAGAGAGAGAGAGAGAGACAGGGGCCAGGCTTGGTGGCTCAGCCTGTAATCCCAGCACTTTGGGAGGCCGAGGCGAGTGGATTGCCTGAGCCCATGGGTTCAAGACTAGCCCAGGCAACTAGGAAAGATCTCATCTCTACAAAAAATAAAAAATAAAAATTAGCCAGGCATGGTAGTGCACGACTGTAATTCCGGCTACTTGGAAGGCTGAGGCAGAATGATCACCAGAGCCCAGCAGGTCAACTGGGGTGGCTCTGAGTATACCACTGTCCTCCAGCCTGGGAGATGAAGTGAGACTCTGACTCAAAAAATAAATAAATAAATAAATAAATAAATAGAGACAGGGTCTCACTGTATTGCCCAGGCTGGTCTCAAATTCCTGGCCTCAGGCAATCCTCCTACCTCAGTCTCCCAAGTTGGTGGAATTACAGGTGTGAGCCACAACGACTGGCCACCTCCATCTTACACAATCTCATTCTCTTCTCTCCCCCGACTGTCTCTAATAAGGACACTTGCCATTGGATCTGGGGCCCATTCTAAGTCCAGGATGATCTCACCTTAACATCCTTATCTTAATTACATCTGCAAAGACCTTTTCCCAAACAAGGTCATAGTCACAGGTTCTGTGGATTGGGATGTAGACGTTTCTTTTGTGGGAAGCACCACTCAGCACACTACTTATGCTTGGCAAAGTCTTATACCTGCCAAGCCATACCAGTTTACCTGATCAACAAGCACATGTTGAGGGCAGAAGTGGAGAAGGGAGCTTGCATACTCTCAACAGCTAAAGGAAAAAAATAGTCACACTAGTCTTGTCCAGTAGACTTTGTAGAAACTCGCTCGCAGCCACACTGAGAAGGCCTTATTTCAAGTTAAGCAAGAAGAGGAACCAAGCTGTTGTTTGTGAAAATGTGAATTACATGGTGCTCTCTAAACCAAAATTCTCATATCAGGTTAGAACAAATAACAATACATCTTAGCAATATTAAAACTGTATATAGGAGCCTCGGCAACATAGTGAGATCCCATCTCTCAAATCACTCTATGAAAAAGATACCTGCACATGTATGTTTATTGCAGCATTGTTCACAATAGCAAGAACATAAAACCAACTGTGCTGCCCATCAAAAGAGGAATGGATAAAAAAAAACGTGGGCCGGGCTCGGTAGCTCAGCCTGTAGTCCCAGAGCTTTGGGAGGCTGAGGTGAGTGGACTGCCTGAGCCTACGGGTTCGAGACCCGCCTGGGCAACTTGGCAAGACCACATCTCTACAGTAAATAAAAAAATTAGCCGGGCGTGGTAGCGCGTGCCTGTAGTTCCAGCTACTTGGAAGGCTGAGGCAGAAGGATCGCCCGGAGCCTAGCGAGTCGAGGCTGCAGTGGCCGAGAGCATGCCACTACACTTCAGTCTGGGCAATGGAGTGAGACTCCAACTCAAAAAAAAAAAAAAAAATTTGGTATATATACATGATGATACACAGCCATAAAGGACAAAATCATGAACTTCACAGAAACCCAGATGGACTTAGAGTCTATAATACAGGGCGATCTATCACAGAAACAAAGAACTGAATACCATATGTTCTCACTCATAAGCAGACCTTGAACAATTATCATAACACTAAAAGAAAAGGATTGGCAGTAGCAGGAAACTGCCAGGGGCCTGAGGAAGAGGAGGCAGCATTGGTAGTAGTGGGAATCTGCCGGGAGAGGAAAGGCACACCTCATCAACAAGTGTACCTGCATAATGAGCATTTGTATACCTAACCCTGAATTATATGCCACATCTATAAAATAAAAAAATCAAAAGTAAAAAAAAAAAAAAAAACAATTAGCCAGGTGTGGAGGTACCAGTAGTCTCAAGTACTCGGAAGGCTGAGCAGGAGGATTACTTGAACCCAGGAATTACACTGCACTCCAGCCTGAACAACAGAGCAAGGAAAAAAATCCACAAAATCTATATATATGTACAGCTATTACGGTATCCATAAAAATTAAAAATGTATAGCCAGGTGTGATAGCCAGGTGTGGTGATACGCACCTGTAGTTTCAGCTGCTTGGAAGGCTGAGATGGAAGGATCGCCTGAGCCCAGTAGGTCGAGGTTGTGGTAGCCATGAGCATGCCACTGCACTCCAGCCTGGGCGACAGAGTGAGACTCCAACTCTAAATAAAAAAATAAATATTAAAAATTAAAGACACTATATATCTACATATATCGTTATACATATGCATATGTAGACACACACACACACACACACACACACACAGACTGAGATTTACGTTAAGGAGCAGGTGCACGTGACCGTGGAGGCTGGCAAGTCCAAAATACTCAGTGTGGGCAGCAGGCTGGAGACCCAGGAAAAACACAGCGTTACAGCTTGAATCCAAAGGCAATCAGCTGGCAGAACTCTCTCTTCCTCGGGAGAGGTCAGTCTTTTTTATCTTAAGTCCTTTGACTAATGAGATTTGGCCCTCCATTTACATGATGGAGGGTCATCGGCTGTACTCAAAATCTCCTGATTTGAGTGTTAATCAAAGCTGGGTGCAGTAACTCTCACACTTGTAATCCCAGCACTTTGAAAGGCCGCGCCAGGAGGATTGCTTGAAACCAGTAATTCAAGACGAGCCTGGACAATACTTCTCTGCAAAATATAAAAACAAAAATAAAAGAATTAGCTGGATGTGGTGTGCATGCCTATTGTTTCAGCTACTCAAAAGGCTGAGGTGGGAGGATCACCTAAGCCCAGAAGGTCAAAGCTGCAGTGAGCCATGATTATGCCACTGCATTCCAGCCTGGGTGACAAGTAAGATCCTGATTCATTAAATTTTTTTAAAAATGTTAATCACGGCTGGGCTCGGTAGCTCAGCCTGTAATCCCAGCGCTTTGGGAAGCCGAGGTGAGTGGATTGCCTGAGCCTGCAGGTTCGAGACCCACCCAGGCAACTTGGTAAGACCTCATCTCTACAATAAATCAAAAATTAGCCAGGCGTGGTGGTGCACGCCTGTAGTTCCAGGTACCTGGAAGGCTGAGGCGGAAAGATCACAGAGCCCAGCAGGTCGAGGTTGTGGTGGTCGGGAGCATGCCACTGTACTCCAGTCTGGGGGACAGAGTGAGACTCCAACTCAAAAAAAAAAAAAAGTTAATCACATCTTTAAAATACCTTCAGACGGCCGGCTCAGCCTGTAATCCCAGTACTTTGGGAGGCTGAGGCGAGAGGAATGCCTGAGCCCGTGGGTTGAGACCAGCCTGGGCAACATGGTAAGACCTCGTCTCTACAATAAAACACAAAAACTAGCCGGACTTGGTGTGTCTGTAGTTCCAGCTACTTGGAAGACTGAGACAGAAGGATCACCTAAGTCCAGCAGGTGGAGGCTGTGGTGGCCATGAGCGTGCCACTGCACTCCAGCCTGGGCGACAAGAGTGAGACTCCAACTCAAAAAAATAAAAAATAAAGTAAAATACCTTCAGAGCATACACATACAATTAACCATCACACATGCTCTGACTTATATAGTACTCACAAAACTCTCATTTTGACTTGCTGCAAATGAAGAGGAACTATGTGTTATCTGTGCCATATAAATGACATATAGGATCATGCAAAACAAACATACAGAACATACAGAACACACACAAAATCATACAAATGAACATACAGAATCAGGACAAAGGAAGATTCATCTCATTTTAACTGTGAAACAAACTCACAGTCACACTCACCAAGTCATGGGGAAGTCACCTCAGCATGGCTGTGGTCCCACATGGACCCCGGTAGTCAAAGGCGCCACCCAAAAATACCTCTAACTTTCCCTCCAGTAGTGGCCATCTGTCTAGGCTAATCTGGCACCACCGGCGAGGAAGTTCCAGGCCTGGTGGCAGCCCAGACGGGGCCCAATCTCCAGATAAACTTCCCCCAATTTTCCTTAAGTCCCCACTAGAGGCCAGGATCAGCCTAGGCTGTGTGAGAAAGCCTGAGAAGGAAATCTCAGGTCTAGTCATGGTCCCTCCTGGGGGTTTGATCACGGGGAGCATTTCTGAAAGCGTTTCTTAGTCCTCCTTCAGAGGCGAGGATCGGCCCTGCCAAAAAGGGTAAACCATGGGTCAGGCACAGTGGCTGATGCCTGTAATCCCAGTACTTTGCGAGGCTGAAGTAGGACAATTGCTTGAGTTTGAGACTAGCCTAAGCAACACAGCAAGACCTCATCTCTGCAAAAATAAAACTTTAAAAACTTAGTCGGGCATATTGGCGCCTACAGTCCCAGCTACTCTGGAGGCTGAGGTGGGAGGATCACCTGAGCTTAGGAGGTTGAAGCTGTGGTGAGCAGTGATCATGCCACTGCACTCCAGCCTAGATGACTGAGTGAGACTCCAACTAAAAAAAAAAAAAAAAAGTAACCAAGAAGGATTCTGGATTCTCCCATGGCCTCACACCATACAGAAGTTTTTCTAGGTCACCATCCTAGAAAGCCTCCAACCATGAGCCCCAGGGAGGGTATCCCAGATCTGTCCATGGCTGGAGCTCACAACAATTATTATTCACAACAGCCAAAAGATAGAAACAGACCAAATGTTCATCATCCAATGAATGGATAAACAAAATGTGACATGTTCATACAACAGAATATTATTCAGCTAGAAATAAAGCACTGACACACGCTATAACATAGATGAGCCTCAAAACATTATGCTGAGCGAGAAAAGTCAGACACAAAGATTCATATTGTATAATTCCATGTATTATAAAATGTCCTGGACAGGTAAATACGTAAAAACAGCAAGTGGGCTGGGTATGGTGCCTCAGGCCTATAATCCCAGCACTTTGGGAGGCAGAGGTGTGAGGATTGCTTGCAATCAGGAGTTCAAGGCCAGCCTGGGCAACAAAGCAAGATCTTGTCTCTACCAAAACAAAAAACAAAAAAATTAGCTGGACATGGTAGCACAATCTGTAACCTAGTTACTCAGAAGGTTGAGTCAAAAGGATCACCAGAGACCAGGAGGTCGAGGATACAGTGAGCCGTGATCATACCTGGGTGATGGAGTGAGACTCTTACTAAAAAACAAAAAAAAAACTAGATTAGTGTTGTCAGGGGCTAGGGAGAGAAAATGGGGAGTATTGCTGATGGGGACGAAGTTTCTTTCTGAGGTGATGAAAATGCTCTAAAGTTGACTGTAGTGATGGCTGCACATATCTATGAATATACTAAAAACTATTGCCAGACACAGTGGCTCATGCCCATAATCCCAGCACTTTGGAAGGTGGAGGCAAGAGGATTGCCTGAGCCCAGGGGTTTGAGACTAACCTAGGCAACCTGGCGAGAACTCATCTGTACAATAAATCCAAAAAAAAAAAAAAATTAGTTGGGTGTAGTGGTACACGCCTGTAGTTCCAGCTACTTGGAAGGCTGAGATGAAAGGATCGCCTAAGCCCAATGGGTCGAGCCTGTGGTGGCCGTGAGCGTGCTACTGCACTCCAGCCTGGGCAAGAGTAAGACTCTGACTCAAAACAAAACAAAATAAACAAAACATTATTGACTTATACACTGTATATGGGTAAACTGATTGAATGGTATGTGGATTACATCTCAGCAAAACTGTCATTTTAAAAAAGTTGGCCTGCCATAAAATCATCATTTCAAAGAACGAGAAAGAAAAATGTCCTTCTCTAATTTGGAAATACATTAAAGATTAGAATGGGGAAAGCAATCATCATAAGACAGAAATCTATGTGCTGTTTCTCCCAAACTGTTCGATGATCTTTGAAAAGACCATAAGGAGCTCGGATAAACTGCCTCCGAATTGTTTGTCACTATGTGTAGGTTGTAAGAGAAACTCATACTGTGAAAAAATGACTCATATTTTAAAATATAAGACTGCATCACAACTCAAAATGTCACCAGAAAAGGTCAGTCAAGTTAAGCAGGACTATCTTAGTTTCTTCCCTAAATATGGAGACTGTTTGGAAGCCAACTTCGTTTTCACAGCTTCACAGTACTTCTATGCTTTAAAACCATTCTCCCCAAGGAAAGGAGATTTCACTTATACTGATATCCAGTGTGCTTCAGAGTGTTCAAAATGATGGACACTTTGGAAACAGATAGTAGTATATGATGAATGTACAGATGCACAGACTCAATTGGCAAATATCTGGTGTATAAACAAACCTGTTGCTATAGCACAGATAGAACTCTTTGGAGAGGAGGAAACCAATTCATAGAAGAAAAAAACAATGTAGGGCCGGTACAGTGGTTCAAGCCTGTAATCCCAGCACTTTGGGAGGCCAAGGTGAGGGGACTGCCTGAGCCCATGGGTTCGAGAACAGCCTGGGCAACTTGGCGAAACCTCATCTCTACAATAAATCAAGCACGTGGTAACACGCTTGTAGTTCTGGCTACTTGGAAGGCAGAGGAAGAAGGATAGCCTGAGCCCAGCAGGTTGACACTGGGTGGTCATAAGTGTACCACTGCACCCCAGCCTGGGCAACAGGGTGAGACTCCAACTCAAAAAAAAAAGAAATCCACACTTGAAGGCTTTGGTTGAGAGGATATTTAGCCTGATGTCATCACACTGGACTGACACCAACAATCAGAGTAATGTGAGCTTAATAAAAGCAGAGAAGCAGGCTAGGCACAGTGGCTCACACCTGTAATCCCAACACTTTGGGAGGCCGAGGCCAGAGGATTGCTTAATCCCAGAAGTTCGAGACTAGCTTAGGCATCATAGGCTAAAATATTAGCCAGGCATGATGGCATGGGCCTGTAGTAGCAGCTATTCAAGAGACTGAGGCAGGAGGATTGCCTGAGTCTAGGAGTTTGAGGCTGCAGTGAGCTGTGATCATGTCACTGCACTCCAGCCTAGGTGACAGGGTGAGATTCCAAAACAAAACAAAAAAAAAGCAGGGAATCAAATCAAAACAATGTTATGTTTGGATGCATTCAGGATGCAAAGTATTACTGGAAAAAAAAACCCTGAAAGAATAAAGATGTCCTACTGTATAATGGGACAGAAAGAAACATATCATTGTTATTATTACTAAATATTATTTTATTAAATATAATTATCTGATTAGTAAGTCTATTGCGTTTTATGTTCCTCTTTTACAAAGTCTTACATTTATGTACTTAAGAATATCCAAGATAGCCTACAAAATTTAAATATCCAACAAAAAATTTAAAAAGAAGTTAAAGACCTTAAGGTTGGGCGCAGAGGCTCACGTCTGTAATCTCAGCACTTTGGGAAGCTGAGGTAGGAGAATTGCTTGAGGCTAGGAGTTCAAGACGAACCTAGAAAACATAGCAAGCCCTCATCTCTACAAAAAGGTTTTAAAAATGAGCCGGACTTAGTGGCACGCCCCTGTAATACCAGTTACTTGGGAGGCTGAGGCTAGAGGACTGCTTGAGCCCAGGAGTTCGAGGCTGCGGTGAACTACGACCACGCCACTGCACTCACTCCAGGCTGGAAAGCAAGAGTGAGGTCCTGTTTCATCAATAAAATAAAATTAATTAAATAAAATCAGATGGACCTTAAATAAACTGTTGTATCAGAAGACGAAAGAAATATTATAAAACATTGTTATTGTTTCTCACACACTCTTTTTTTAACGTATCCTACAATTACTGCTAATTGCACTGCTAAGTAGTCCTATCGCGATTTTGTTCAAATAGCATTCATGCAACAGTATAACTAAATAACGCAAGTTGTATATCATCTTGAATAAACGCCAGTTTCTCATTTTTATGTTAAAGTAGTAACGATGAGTAATTGTTACCTACGACCTCACGCTCTTCCCCGGCTCGCTGGGTTCTGGGTCGGCTCCCCGCCCCGCCTTCCGCAAGCCGCACCCTCACATCAAGCCCTGCCCCGCGAGGCCCCGCCCTCTGGGCGCCGGTGCTTCCGTGATACCTGCCACGGCGGCGATCAGGCTCTGCTCCTCGTAACTGGAGGGGTCCGTTGTAGTTACGGAGGGCACGCTTCTTCCGGTTCAGGTTGTCACGGTGTCGCCCATCCGCCCCGCCGGCCTCGTCTTTTCCGGTCTCAGTCCGGCGTGGCAGCGCGGGCAGGCAGCCCCAGGTCTTTCAAGCCCTCTCTGTCATGGCGGCGCCCCGCCTCTTCTTTCGCCCGCAGCCTGTTATGGCGAAAGAAGCCGCTTCCGGACCCAGCTATCTCCGTTGTCATGGCCTTTCTTTAGTCCCATCTGCCATGGCGGCGCTCAAGGTTTACCGGAAGTAAAACATCGGAAGTGAGGCGTGACTCTTCCCGGAAGCGACCGCGGCGCTGGGAAAGATGGCGGCGGCGGCAGCGGCTGTGGGCAACGCGGTGCCCTGCGGGGCCCGGCCTTTCGGGGCCCGGCCCGGCGGGCAGCGCAAGCCCGGGCCGCAGCCGCGAGCGCTCCTTGCCGCCGGGCCGGCGCTCATCGCAAGCGGTGACGAACTGGTTGCCGCCGTGTGGCCCTGCCGGCGGCTGGCACTACTGCGGCGCCTCACGGTCCTACCGTTCGCGGGACTGCTCTACCCGGCCTGGCTGGGCGCAGCGGCTGCCGGCTGCTGGGGCTGGGGCAGCAGCTGGGCGCAGATCCCCGAGGCCGCGCTGCTCGTTCTCGCCACTATCTGTCTCGCGCACGCGCTCACGGTCCTCTCGGGGCATTGGTCCGTGCACGCGCACTGCGCGCTCACCTGCACCCCGGTAAGTGTGCGCGCCCCAGCCCGACCCCGGCACCGTCGGGCCTCGCCGCGGGTCCCAGCTGCTGCCTTGTCGTCGGTTCACATCCCCGCCCGGGCCTTCTTCTGGGCCTGGGTCCCCAACGGCGCCCCCTACACTTTGGCGCAGGCTTAATCCTGACTCCGCAGCTGACTCGCTGTGCGACC
Source organism: Cephalopachus bancanus (assembly GCA_027257055.1). NCBI lineage: Eukaryota > Metazoa > Chordata > Mammalia > Primates > Tarsiidae > Cephalopachus > Cephalopachus bancanus. The sequence continues at coordinate 250,642 of JAPVLO010000909.1, read as the reverse complement.
CTAGCGCGGGTTCTTTCCTGTCTCTGGAATTCCTCCCTAGTGTGGTCATGTAGATTCAGTAGGATAATACTGGTAAGAGGCTTAGCGCAGGGCTCGGCATGTGCTGTTTGGTAGGACTTGTGAGCGCTATCTCCCATGCTAGCAAGTACTGTTTCCCTGGATACAGCCCTACCTTCCAACTCGTCTGTTTCCTACCTTGGTTTTCAAAGTGTAGGGCTAGACCTGTAGTGTGGGTTCCCTCATTTGTAAAGTCTGGTCTAAAAACCAAGTCCTGTCCAGTGCTCAGCAGTCTTCCCTACGATGAGCAACACAAGCATGAAGTGCGGCTAATGGCAATTCTTGAGGGAAGCGGGAACAGCTATCTGTGAGCAAGTGATTTGACTGCTGGGAGTCTTATATCCATTTGCAAGATGAGGGTGGCGAAGGTGAAGACTGCTCAGGATGCAACAGCGAGGTAGGGCTTGTAACCCGCAGTCCAGAGTTCTGAAAGAGTGAGCCACATCATAGGAGGAGGTGACTATGAGCACCTGAGGACATCAGTGGACAGTCATTGACAGCACCACTCCCTCTGGGCCTTAGGTGACACTGTCAGGTTTGGAGCCATGGATGCTAAGGTCTGCCAGCAAACTTTTCTTCTGATCCAGGTGTGTGTTTGCCTCAAAGAGGGAAAGGGAGTAGTGTCAAGGGCTTCAGAAAGAATCAGAAACCCCACTCTTTGTCTCCACATGTGGGTTGAATTCTCTTCTGGGAAAGTGAAACTGCTTTCTCCTCCAACGAGCCATCCCAGAGGAGAGGCTCAGCTTGGTGCCTTTGAGTTGGTACAGTGCAAGACCCTAATGGGGGGCAAAATAAGGGAGGAAAATTTGAAGGAAGTGTAACATCTGTCCCCCCACTTCCAGCTGCCTTTTGACTGCAGCTAAACAGCATAGCTGTTAACTTCCTCTCCTGGGATGGAGAACCAGGAGGAGCCAAGCGGCTGTGGGGTTAGGAGAGATGTGCAGATCTCAGAAAGGCTGCCTCTGCCCTCTTGGTTTCACTTTCACCCTTCTGTAAGGTGAGAACCGTAACACCTCTCTCCCTTGGCATTGTGAGAAGCAGCAGAGATGATATCTGCAAAGTACCTGCTGTGGGGCCAGCGCAGTGTATAGTGTCTATACTTCTCTGCCATGGTGTTACCAGGGTTTGTAGTTACATATGTGTCATTATTTGCTTCCTGCTTTGGTGGACCGTGCCCCCGAGAGGTGACCCTTTGTTTCTCGGGGTCACTGCTGTGCTCCATTCTCCCCATGTGGCACAGGGTCTAGCGGAGCAGCAGCACAGTGAGCACTGCTTACAGAATTGAGCAAATAATAAGCTCCATTCAGCGCCTCGGGTCTTAGGTGCTGGGGAAACAACCATTACAAAACAGGCAAATCCCACTGCCTTTGTGGCATTGCTGAGAGAGAGAACTCACAGTCAGCAGTAGATGCTAAAGAGATAATGGGAATGTGGCCAGGGAACTTTAGATGGGGTAGCCAGGGAAGGGCTCCTGGGAAGGTGGTGTTTCAGCAAAGGCCTAAAGACAGTAAGGGGCTGACTGTGTGGATGCATTTTCTGGCTGGAGCAAGCAGCATGTGCCCAGACCCTTAGCTGAGGCGCAGACAAGCCTCACAAACCGAGAGTAGTGAGCAGGGTTGGGGAGAAGGTTAGCAAACAGGAGGCCAGGGGGCTGTGACAGGGGCTTGGCTCATGTGCATTGAGTGTGTACTAGGTGCCTGGTAGCGTTCTTCCTTGTTGAGTTTCTGACATCATCAGCAGAGTCCTGGGCAATGGGTGCCGTCTGGGCCCCAGCTTTAAGATATGAGATCAGAATGCAAACTAGTGCAACCTCTTTGGAAGACCTTGAACAATTATAATGCTATAGGAAAGTGATTGGCAGTGGTGGAAAACTGTCAGGGGAGAAGTGGGAATGGCAGTTGAGGGAAACTGCTAGGGGAGGGAGGAGCATACCTCATCAACAAGGGTACCTGCATGATCAATGTTTGTATACCTAACCTTGAATTGTACCCCACATCTCTATGATAAATAATAATAATAAAAAGAATGCATCTACAAAATAAATAAATAAAGGAGTTTTAATCAGGGAAAAAAAAAAAAAGATATGAGATCAGAGGCATAGCAAGGTGGTGTCTCTTGTCCTGGTGACAGACTGAGGAGTGGCCAAGCCAGCACCGGAGTCCAATGGCATGTTCCAGAATATCCCTACAGAGCCACTGCACCCAAAACCTCCCCAGTGGGGGTCCTGAAACTGGGTTGCGAAGGGCTCACGCCAACGCTTTGCCTCTGGCAGGAGTACAACCCCAGCAAAGCGACCTTCGTGAAGGTGGTACCAACCCCCAACAATGGCTCCACTGAGCTCGTGGCCCTGTACCGCGATGAGGTAGGAACCGCCTGCCAGGCACCTGGAGCAGGGCCTTGGGTGGGATTCCCGGGCACTGGCACCCTCCAGGTCAAACTGCAAACTTGCCTTCTGTCACAGGGCGAAGATGGACTCGAGGTGCTCTCCTTCGAGTTCCAGAAGATCAAGTATTCCTACGATGCTCTCGAGAAGAAGCAGTTCCTCCCTGTGGCCTTTCCCGTGGGAAACACCTTTTCATACTATCAGAGCAGCAGAGGGTTCCAGGAAGACTCGGAGATCCGAGCAGCTGAGAAGAAATTTGGGAGCAACAAGTGAGTCCCTGACTTCCCTGTGGCCCCTTTTTGCTTCTGTCCCACCCTCCTGATTTGGGGGCCTGGGAAGTGGGACTGAGGAATCCACCTCCCAAGGAAGGTGGCGCTGTTTGAGGAACATGCTCTCCTGTAGTCTCCCCTGAATTTGCCACTGGCAGGAACCTTGAGAGCCTGCAGCTGGGAGCCCTTGCCTCATGGCGTGAGACCCTGAGCCTGTGAGCCCTTATTGGGAGCCCATGCCTATCCATCCTTGTTGTAATGTTATTGCAGCCCCCTCTTTATTCAAAATCCTTTAAGTTTTGGCCTCACTGCTCTGCTCACATTGGTCTCAGCACTCTGAGTCATGGTACAGACGTTGAGTTCTTGAGTACTTCTTGTGAGCTGGGTAGAATGACCGCTGCCCTGTAGGTGTTCAACAAGATGTGGCTGGAAGGAACAGAGCTGGGCTTCAGACCCTGACGTTTGCATTTGGAGTTCCCATCACAGCCCTCTGTGGCAGTGGCCCTCTGCCTGGAAACCCGCAGAATTCCTTGGGGGTTGTTTCTTTTTTTTTTTTTTTTAAGTCTCACTCTGTCACCCAGGCTGGCGTGCTGTGGCACACTCACAGCCACCCCAGTGTCGAGCTGCTGGGCTCTGCCGATCCTTCCACCTCAACCTTCCAAATAGTTGGAACTACAGGTGTGTGCCACCAGGCCCAGCTAATTTTTTGATTTATTGCAGAAGTGAGGTCTTGCCAAGTTGCCTGGGCTGGTCTCGAACCCACGAGCTCAGGCAGTCAATTCGCTCTGGCCTCCCAGAGTGCTTGAATTACAGGCTGAGCCACCAAGCCCAGCCAAGATGAGTTTCTTGACTTAATTGCTTTTCAGAAGATTACAGATATGTTTACCACAACTGTTGACCTAACAAAAGAATGATAAGAGACACCAATCTCCCTGCCCCGAAGTTGGCTACATTAACCCTTTTCACTCGGCAACATCTCGTGAATCACCTACCAGCAACTTGACCACGTGTTTTTACGAAATAGCAAAAAACGAATCACTTCATATTAAACATTGGAACCAGCTATTTTATTGTAATGATGTTTGTCTTTATAACAGAATTTATCTTATATTTTTCTAATATGTGATAACCTGTGACACAGTTACGGACATGCATTGCAGGTTCATTGATACATGTTGCGCAATAGTAACTTGTTCCACATCTTCCACCTGATGTTTTTCTTTTTTTTCCTCTTTTATTTTTTTCTTTGAGTCATAGCATTACTCTCGCCCAGGCTGGATTACAATGGCACACAGACTCATCCTGCAGGGCTCAGGTGTTGCCTCAGCCTTCCAAGTAGCTGGAACCACAGGCACACATCACCACTCCCGGCTATTTTTTTTTTTTTAGTTGTAGAAACAAGGTCTCTCTAAGTTGCCCAGCCTGGTCTGGAAACTTGGGTTCAGGCAATCCTCTTGCCTCTGCCTCCCAAAGTACTGGGATTATAGGCGTGAGCCACCATGCCTGACCAACCAGGTGTTTTTCTATTCAAGCAGACAATGCGGTCTCATTTTCTTCCTCCAATGTGAATATTAAGTAATTATTGTCCAGTCTGTTCAAATATGATGTGAAAGGATGCACTCATTCCTGAAAACCACTTGTCAATTTATGGGTTATATCCCAATATATATTTCATCTCTTTATTTGCTTTTTTTGTGCAATTTGAATAGAAAACTTCAAGGAAACATACATTTTTGAAAAATTTGTGCTTGCGTATGTTATTTGTCCTATGTAATCACCAGCAATCAATGTATCTGTACCATAAAAAAATTGGTCCTATGTAATCACCAGCAATCGATGTCCCCTTAGAGGGGACATCCAAGTGCAAAGACATCACTAGCAATCGATGTCCCCTTAGAGGGGACATCCAAGTGTAATTTGTCCTATGTAATCACCAGCAATCGATGCATCTGTACCATAAAAAATTTGTCCTATGTAATCACCAGCAATCACTGTCCCCTTAGAGGGGACATCCAAGTGCAAAGGGTTAACGACCTGGGGTGACGATGTTCCCTTTCACGCTATTCTTCTTCCTCAGGCAAAGGTGCCCAACAAGACATGGGATGGGGGCTCTGTTTTCATCATTTGATTTTATCAAAGTGGGATCACTCTTCAGTTTCTTCTTACATCCTGTGCCCGGGGTGTCTGTCCAGTTAGGATGGAGCGAGGATGATCCTAGTTGACATGGCTGGTCCGCTGATGAGAGTAGGCTACCACACACGGTGCTGCAGAACATATACTTGGGGCTGGCTCCTTGTGATCTGGAGCTTTTATTCAGGTTTTTGTTTTGTTTTGTTTTGTTTTTTTAGAAAATCCCAGCTTTCGTGGGGGTGGCACTCAGTATCCATTGCTAGGGCTTCCTCAGGGCAACTTCAGGGCTCCTGTCCCTCAGTCAGTTGTTCCTTCTCTGGTTGCTGTATCACTTGGCCAGATGACAAGGGGCTCTTCTCTCACACCAGCCCCGCTGGAAGAGCTTGTTGCAGATTCTAGCTTCTGCAGAGCAGAGGGCTATGGGCACACAGCCTGTCAGGCCCAGACACAGTTAGGATGAGAAGGAGCCAAGTCAAGTGGAGCCTCCCATCTGGAAGCTTACCAGGGCCACCAGGATACACATGTGGCACCTCACTCCTTGGGGAGGCCTGCCGTGCCCCGAATAGAAGTGTTAAGGCAATGCCTACACACCTCAGAGGCCTCGACCTGGAAACAGGATGTGGGCTCTGGTCTTTTGCAGGGCCGAGATGGTGGTGCCTGACTTCTCGGAGCTTTTCAAGGAGAGAGCCACTGCCCCCTTCTTTGTGTTTCAGGTAAAGCAGTGGATGCCGTTCTCCCTGGTTCTTTCCCTGGGGCTTTCCCTGCCAGCGTTAGCCCGCTTGCCACCTCCAAACCCTGAACCCTCTCCTTCTCACGGGCCAGAGCCCCAGGTGGAAGGGGCTCCCAGGGACAGACAGGCTGGTGTCCCACAGGTGTTCTGCGTGGGACTCTGGTGCCTGGATGAGTACTGGTACTACAGTGTCTTCACGCTGTCCATGCTGGTGGCATTTGAGGCCTCCCTGGTGCAGCAGCAGATGCGGAACATGTCGGAGATCCGGAAGATGGGCAACAAGCCCCACATGATCCAGGTGCAGCCAGCAGGGAGGGCTGGGGTGGTTATGGTACAGATGTGTCTTCTGTGCTGACACCCCACCCCCCCTAGGTCTACCGAAGCCGCAAGTGGAGGCCCATCGCCAGTGACGAGGTTGTCCCCGGGGACATTGTCTCCATTGGTGAGGCCCAGTTCCCCTCTGTCCCCGCGGGAGCCCCAGCCTTAGAGTCCCTGGCCAACCCTCCTGCCCTGCCCCACAGGCCGCTCCCCACAGGAAAACCTGGTGCCATGTGATGTGCTGCTGCTGCGTGGCCGCTGCATCGTGGACGAGGCCATGCTCACAGGGGAGTCGGTGCCGCAGATGAAGGTGCTTGCAGGCACTAGGGGAGTTCTCCTGCTACTCAGGGAGAAACAGGAGAAGGAGAACCAGTGACTAAGCCAGGATCCTGCCTAGGTGCAGATGGTGGGGCAGGGTGGGCCCAAGTCAGCACCGTGGACAGGAGTGGCTGGCAGTGGAGGGGAAGGAGATGGGAGAAACCAAGGGCCCCGGGTACATTTGGGTGCCCCAGGAGGTCAGACCGAGTAGGCTGGAAAGAACCAGGAGGGGTGAGTCCTGGAAGAGGCCAAGTGGGAGGTCAAGGGCTTGGACACTGCAAGTGTAGACAGAGAAGACAGAACCGGACCCACTATCCCTGGGGAGCTGGGTAGCGTGCACTTTGTTGAGTACGGAGCCCCGTGAGAGTTATGCTAGCCTAGCCCAGCCCAGGGTCCAGCTTCCAGGCACTCAGATGGAGAAGGAAATGGGCAGGGCCCAGCCATCAGCTTTGCTATCTTCCTCCCCAGGAGCCAATTGAAGACCTCAGCCCAGACCGGGTGCTGGACCTTCAGGCTGACTCTCGGCTCCACGTTATCTTTGGGGGCACCAAAGTGGTGCAGCACATCCCACCTCAAAAAGCTACCACGGGCCTGAAGCGTAGGTGCCTCTTGGTTATCTGGGGGTGTCCTGGCTCCCACCCTGCCCCCACCTCTGCTTAATCATGAGGGAATTGGGACCAGGAGACCAGAATGATGGTGGCTGTGCTTGTCTCCCCAGCAGTTGACAATGGGTGCGTGGCCTACGTCCTGCGGACCGGATTCAACACATCTCAGGTGTGGGGCCTTGCCTGGGTCTGGGGAGGGTGGGCCCTAGGACAGACGATGGACAGTTAAGGCATTGGCCCTCTCAGACCACAGAACATCCACCCCCTAGGCTCATCCTGGCCAAACATGCCTGAGTCTGGGCCAGCCCGAGACCAGGCCTGCTCTCCCAGCCTGAGGTCCTGGTGGGAGCCCAGACAGCAGAAAGGCTGTCCCTCCATCCCTCCAGGGCAAGCTGCTGCGCACAATCCTCTTTGGGGTCAAGAGGGTGACTGCAAACAACCTGGAGACCTTCATCTTCATCCTCTTCCTCCTGGTATTTGCCGTTGCGGCAGCCGCCTACGTGTGGATCGAAGGTGAGCACCATAGCCCCGACTGGCCCCTGTGGTTCTGTCCCCAAGACCCAGGCTGGCAGACCCTGTCTTTGCAGGCACCAAGGACCCCAGCCGCAACCGCTACAAACTGTTTCTGGAGTGCACCTTGATCCTCACCTCTGTAGTTCCCCCCGAGCTACCCATTGAGCTGTCCCTGGCTGTCAACACCTCCCTCATCGCCCTGGCCAAGCTCTGTGAGTGTGTCGGGCAGGGCGGGGTCCTGAGCAGGCCGGGGCCTGGCGGAAACCCTGACTCCAGCTCCCAACCCCAGACATGTACTGCACGGAGCCCTTCCGGATCCCCTTTGCTGGCAAGGTGGAGGTGTGCTGCTTTGACAAGACAGGGACTTTGACTAGTGACAGCCTGGTGGTGCGTGGTGTGGCTGGACTGAGGTAAGGTGTCAGGGGCCCTGGGCCAGGGATCTCCCAGCAGAGGGGTTTCTGGGAGGGTAAGGAACAGATGGCCCTTCCAGCCCTAGCCTCTGCAGTGAGAGCCTGCTGGAGGCCCTGCTTCAGAGATCTTTTCCTGGGACTCCTCATGCAGTGCTCGGTGTGAGAGACAGCAGCAGCATGGGGGCTCACCTCGGGCCCAGAGCAGCTGGCAGCCTCCGTCACTACCAGTTGTGTGCCCCTCATGCACAGTGCCTACTTCTGGGGGCACCCATGAGGCAGGTATGGGTCTCAGGAAGACCCAGACGACACCCAAGGCCCCTCAGTGACTGGCGCAGAGTAAGTGCTCCGCGGGGGCCCATCCCGCATCACCCCTGCTGAGGATTGCTGGGGGTCCTTCCACTGGCGGTGGTGCAGTTTGCCCTGCCTGCCTTTGCCCTGTAACCAGCTGTTCACATCCTTGCAGAGATGGCAAGGAGGTGACTCCTGTGTCCAGCATCCCTGTGGAAACACATCGGGCCCTGGCCTCGTGCCACTCCCTCATGCAGCTGGATGACGGCACCCTTGTGGGTGACCCCCTCGAGAAGGCCATGTTGACGGCCGTGGACTGGACGCTGACCAAAGGTAAGGGACTGGAGCCTCAGGCCCAGGAGGGGAGCCACCAGCTCGCACAGTCCCGGGCAGGTGGGCTATGCCCCTCAGACAGCGGGAGGCTGGCAGACCTCCAGCTCTGATGTCTCAGACCTGAAGACGTCACCTCCTTGGTTGTCCCTCTGGGCGGGCCCCTGCAGCTCTGGCCCCTAGCAGACCCGGGGGAGGCGGGATGGAGGGGAAGGGGAGGCGGGGGTGAGGCAGGGGCTTGGCTGCCTCTTTGGAGCGAAGCCCCTCAGTACTCGTAATTATTTGTTTCCAGATGAGAAAGTATTCCCCCGAAGTATTAAAACTCAGGGGCTGAAAATTCACCAGCGCTTTCATTTTGCCAGTGCCCTGAAGCGAATGTCCGTGCTTGCCTCATACGAGAAGCTGGGCTCCACCGACCTCTGCTACATCGCGGCTGTGAAGGGGGCCCCCGAAACCCTGCACTCCATGGTGAGCTGGCCCGGCCCAGGGTGGGGGCGGGGGTTGTGACCCATCAGTAACATCCCTCTGTGTTCCCTGCAGTTCGCCCAGTGTCCGCCCGACTACCACTACATCCACACCGAGATCTCCCGGGAGGGGGCCCGCGTCCTGGCGCTGGGGTACAAGGAGCTGGGGCACCTCACTCACCAGCAGGTAAGGGCCTGGGCTTTCCCAGCCCGCGTTGTCTCCCTCACGCCACCGCCTGTCCCCCATGCGCCGTCCTCCCACTGCACCCCAGCTTCTCCCTTTGGAGGTCCTGAGTGGCGTGTGGTCCTCAGTCCCCCTCTGCGGGGCCCATCCCGCCCTGTACACACAGAGCACACTCAGACTGTGCATGCCCCACCCTAGCGTGCCCTCTGCACCTGCTCCCGCACTGCCCCACCACTTGGTTCCTGCAGGAACTGGATAGTGTCCTCAGCTCTGTTGTCCACATCTCCCGTCCTCCCTCCTCCACCAGTGACACATCGTCCCCTTCACCTGCTTCACTTCAGCCCAGCCCTCGTTCAGTCTGCCCGCACTCCACAGCCATGAGGTCCTTCCAAGTCCTTCCAGAACCTGACAGCAGGTTGCAGGACTGTGTGCAGAGCCAGGCTGAGGCTCACAGCCAGTGTACTATGCCTCCTTCCTACTCCCAGAGCCCCCCTCTCTCCAGTGGCACATCCCCTCTCCCCCTTCACGGTGGCCATCTCTGAGGCCTCCCCACCCCCTAGGCTCCATCTCTTGACCTGTCTGCCTTTTCCTCATCTTCTCTTGTGGCACTCTACTGCGATTTCTGTGACTTTCTCTGTCGAGTGTCTCCCCAAGACAATGTGAGCTCCCTAAAGGGTATGTGTGATAGAGGATGAGTATGGGTATTGGCTAAGCCCCAGCTTTATTAGAAGCTCCAGCTTTATTGACATGAAAGCTAAGCCTCAGGGGCTCCATGGCTTGCCCATATCCACAACCATGAGACAGAGGCATGACAGATGCCCAGACACCAGCCACTGCTGTACCCTGTCCCTCAAGGGTGCCTAGAGCCCTCTCTGTGTCTCTTATCCCCCACCCACAGCACTGTCACACAGGGAGGAGTCCATCATCCCCTGGGTCCCAGCACATGATTGGAGCTCAGAAAATGCCAGGTGGGGACAGATGGTGAGGGGGGCACCTGTGTCTGTCCACAGGCCCGGGAAGTCAAGCGGGAAGCCCTAGAGTGCAGCCTCAAGTTCGTTGGCTTCATCGTAGTCTCCTGCCCACTCAAGACTGACTCCAAGGCTGTGATCCGGGAGATCCAGAATGCATCCCACCGGGTATGGGATGGGGTTCGGCTCCACCCTACAGATGGGAAGTCGAAGCAGAGGTGGGGAGGTGACAGCAGGGGGCAGTTCCAGCCCGGTTGTGGGAGTGGACATCCATGTCAAGACAGAAGGCTGCAGGTCTTGGCTGAGCACAACCATAGCTCGGGTACTTATGTTGGCCCTGGCCCGAGGACGCTCAGGATCCACCTGTGCTGGCACTTCTCACCTCTGCAGACCCTCCAACCTCCCTGAGAAGCGGTTCTCCCTACTCCCCCATCCTAGAGAGGAGGAAACAGGCTGAGGGAGTCGAGGGGCATGAAGGCAGTACTTGTCTATCCTGGTAGTTTTTGATGTTATCTATTTTGCGACTTGGGTGTGTTTTTAGGGTGTGGCGGGTGCACGAGCCAACTGGAGGGTTGTGATGCTAGGTGATGTGGCTAGTCCCCACCAGGTCCCCAGTGGTCATGGCCCCATCCCCCTTCTCATGAAACGTTTCTTTTCTCCATAGGCAGCTGCCAAGCTAAGAGGGTCCATGCCAGGGGCTGGGTCTTTTTTTTTTTTTTCTTTTTTGTGAGTTGGAGTCTCACTCTGTCACCCAGACGAGTGCAGTGGCTGCTCCAGCCACCGCAGCCTCGATCCGCTGAGCTCCGACAATCCTTCCACCTCAGCCTTCCGAGTAGCCAGAATTACAGGCATGCGCTACCGTGCCCGGCTGATTTTTTTATTTATTGTAGAAATGAGGTCTCGCCAAGTTCCCCAGGCGAGTCTTGAACCCACGGGCTCAGGCAATCCACTCACCTCAGCCTCCCAAAGGCACGGGATTACAGGCTGAGCCACCGAGCCCGGCAGGGCTGGGTCTTAATTGGTGTTGCAAATAGAAGCTGTGGGTTAGCTCGAAAGGACACATCTGTATTGATTGTGTAAAAAGCCTTGCGTGGGGGTGGATTGTGGCCTGTGAAAGCCCACTGGGGTCGCCACTAGAGGGCCAGAACCTCCCACATGGCCTATGTTAGATTTGGCAGCCAGGTTTCCAGGCTGGAGGTTGGTTCCTCCAGGCTGCCCTGCTGAGCCCCCACCCTTCACTCCCCAAGGTGGTCATGATCACAGGAGACAACCCACTCACCGCCTGCCATGTGGCCCAGGAGCTGCACTTCATTGAAAAGGCCCATACGCTGATCCTGCAGCCTCCCTCAGAGAAAGGTGAGGCTCTAGCACAGCTGATGGAGGTGACCCTGAGTCCAAGAATAGCTCCTGTTCTGGCAGCACAATGTCCTCAAACACTGTCATTGCAATGGCGCCACCAATTAGCCCAGCCTGTTGGGCCCTTTGGGCAGCATGTGGGTGGTTCCAGGGTCTGGGGCATTTAGATGTTTCTTTACATGCATACAGTAGCAAGGCCTTGCCTCACATCCACCAAGGTCCTGCAGGTATCCCACCTGCTGAGTGCCCCCTTCCTGAGCACAGGGACTGCCAGTACCGACAGCAGCAGATGGCACCATTATGGCCAGACCCCAGGCAGAGGGCTCTGGACATTGCCTCATGGGTTCCTCCACCCTGTCCCACCCCACACCACGGAGGAGAAAGCTGACTGAGTCAGCGTTTGAGGCCCCTGCTTTGTAGACAAGGGAACAGAGGCTCAGAAGTGAACCCACTTGCCCAGGTCACTCATGTCATCACAGCCAAAGATTGGGACCCAGACAGTCTGGCTCCATAGCTCATGGCCCCATCTCTCTGCCTCTCTGGAGTGACCTCTTGGGGTAGTGTCCCAGAGTCTGACTGATGGAAGGGCAGGTGCCTGCCCCAGGGCAAGGGGTGAGGCCCCCAAGGACACAGTCCAGGGCCTGCATGAGGGGCCACAGCAGGTCCTAAGAGGAACCATGTAGGGCAAGGTTGTTATAGGACTGCCAATTCCTAGGGCCAGGGTGGTTTCCAGAGCCTCTCAGATACTAAGTCCTTGCCTCCATCTGTGCTGTTGGTCCCAGGTCACCCTCCATCCCAGCCCCAGGTGCTGGGTCTTCTGAGGCCTGGGGATGGTAGGCAAGTGCCATGAAGGGAGGATCAGGCCTGTTCATTGAAAAGCAAAGCTGCTCTAACAAAACAGCCACAACAAAAGCCAAGTGGAGGCTGGTTTCCCTCCTGCTTGGGGCAGTCCAGGCCGAGCAGCCCAGCGGGGCAGGCTGGTGGGCCTCTCCTGGCCATCCTCCTTGTCCAGTGTCCAGGGCTGGGCCAACCGGCAAAGAAGAGGAAGTAGAGAAAGAGGAAGACAGTAAGGGGTGGGTAGCCCTGGCAGAGTTCAAAAGGAACCTGGCCCAGGAAAGCGGAATTCAGGGGCAGGAGTTCATCAGGGGCCTCAGTCAGGGGGGCCTTGCATGAGGCGGGGGACAGTGTAGCTGAGGTCAGACTGCCTGGGTTCTACCTGGCTCCGTCATGGGACCTTAGGTGAGTAACTCAGGTCCTGGGTTCTTGGTTTCCCCATCTGCACCTGAGGTTCTACGTATGTTCTCTGTGAAATGCCCAGAGCAGAGCTGGGTACCTGATGGGGCTTAGGATGGTGTAGGAGCAGGGAAGTAGGGGCTCCAGAGAGGATCGGCCACCCAATGCTGGGTGCCTGAGTGAGCCTGTCCCTGACCCTGACTGTCTACCTGCAGGTGAACCGTGCGAGTGGCGCTCCATTGATGGCAGCATCGTGCTGCCCCTGGCCCAGGGCTCCCCGAAGGCCCTGACTCTAGAGCACGCGTTATGCCTCACAGGCGATGGCCTGGCCCACCTGCAGGCCACCGACCCACAGCAGCTGCTCTGCCTCATCCCCCACGTGCAGGTGTTTGCCCGTGTGGCCCCCAAGCAGAAGGTTTGTGCATGGTCCTGGGGGGATGGCAAGGGAGGTGGACCCAAAGCCCCTGCTCAGCCCATCCCTACCCGCGCAGGAGTTCGTCATCACCAGCCTGAAGGAGCTGGGCTACGTGACTCTCATGTGCGGAGATGGCACCAACGACGTGGGTGCTCTGAAGCACGCCGATGTGGGTGAGCCTGGGGGCACTTTTTTCTTCAAGAATCTGGCATTAGGGGAATGTCAGTGAGGGGACAGATAGACTTGAGGCAGGCATGGTGACTCATGCCCGTAGTCCCAGCTACTCAGGAGGCTGCAGTGGGAGGATCGCTGGAGCCCAGGAGTCCAAGACCCACCTGGGCAATGTAGCAAGATGCCATCTCTATAAAAAATTAAATTAGCCAGGTGTGGTGGCACATGCTTGTAGTCCCAGCTACTCGGAGACTGAGGTGGGAGGATTACTTGAGCCTAAGATTTTGAGGACATGATCACACCACTGCATTTCAGCCTGGGAGACACAGTGAGCCTGCATGTCTAAAAGTAAGAAAGACCCAGCCCTCACTGCTGCACAGGTTCAATCACGGGGGCATTAAGCCCTGTGAGGAAGCAATGCAGGGGACAGGAGGGGACCAGCAAGGTCAGGGGATCCAGGGAACTTTAAAGTCTGGAAGGGACATGAGTGTCAGAGGAACAGGGCAGAAGCCAGAGAGAGAAGGGACAAGTGGGGAGAGTGACTCAAGACCAATAGCTCGTAGCCTCGGATCTCTGTCAGGACACAGGTGTTTGGTTTAGCTTTTAAGATCAACCTAATGTGTTTGCACTTTTCCAAAATGTGCCTGCTTTTTTTACTAAAGCATGTCAAGTATGATTTATCTCTGAGAATGATGCTCCTTGGTATCCATTTCTTTAGAAACCAGTTTAGTTTTGACCCATCTGGGGTCATGTGTCTCTCACGTGATTTGCTGTGGAGATTTTTGTTGGTGTGCTTTCTTGGGTAGCTTGTAGAAAGCTAAATGGGCATGCTCTGAGGTCTTATGGAGGTCAGGTAGCCTGGGGAGGTCTGAGCAGAACAAGCTGCACTTCAGGACTGAGGAGCAGTGGCTCTGAGGCTGGTGAGTCCATCTGTGTGGAGCCTGCGCCTCAGGTCCTCACGCCCTCCCACCGCCAGGTGTAGCGCTCCTGGCCAATGCCCCTGAGCGGGTGGTCGAGCGGCGGCGGCGGCCTCCCCGGGACAGCCCAACCCTGAACAACAGTGGCCTCAGAGCCACCTCCAGGACAGCCAAGCAGAGGTCAGGTCTCCCACCCCCTGAGGAGCAGCTGGCCTCCCAGAGGGTGAGTCTTGGGGCAGGGGGTGCCAGTGCCCCTCCTGGCCAGGGCTGACCCCTGCCACCCATCCACAGGACCGCCTGAGCCAGGTGCTGCGGGACCTCGAGGATGAGAGCACGCCCATTGTGAAGCTGGGGGACGCCAGCATCGCTGCACCCTTCACCTCCAAGCTCTCGTCCATCCAGTGCAGTGAGTCCTTCATCCACCCCATCCCTGCCTGCCCCCCACCCAGTACCACCTCCCACACCCGCCTCCCCTTACCCTGCAGTCTGCCACGTGATCAAGCAGGGCCGCTGCACGCTGGTGACCACACTGCAGATGTTCAAGATCCTGGCACTTAACGCCCTCATCCTGGCCTACAGCCAGAGTGTTCTCTACCTGGAGGGCGTCAAGTTCAGTGACTTCCAGGCCACCCTGCAGGGGCTGCTGCTGGCCGGCTGCTTCCTCTTCATCTCCCGTTCCAAGGTGGGCCCTGGAAACCAGGGTTGGGTGGGCCATTGAGGGCAAGGCTGTTGCAGGCATTGGAACTGTCATCCCTGAGTTACAGGCAGATTCAGGGCCTTGTACTTGTCCGTAGGCAGGAGTCTCAGGTGTGGACCACACAGAGCCCCACAGGTGAGAAGAGGACAGACAGGGAAACAGTTACAAGGAGGGACCCAAGAAAACCCAGAATTATCTTTTGGGGGGCAGGCCCCTTGTACAGGCTTCCCCTCTAGGTGTTCTAGGAAGCCGTCAGTATCAGTGTGCCAGGTAGTGTTGTGTGAGGCTGCGGTCAGCTTCAGTGGATTTTCTTTTGGAGATTCTTTCAGTGCTTTTGCCCATTTCATGATATGTGGTTTACACAAATAACCGGACCACACTGCGCTGAGTGTTTAGCAGTTTTTGATCAAAAACCAGGCTGGGTGCGGTTGCTCACACCTGTAATCCCAGCACTTTGGGAGACTGAGGCGAGAGGATTGCCTAAGCTCAGGGGTTCAAGACCAGCCTGGTGAGACCTCGTCTCTACAATAAATCCAAAAAAATTAGCCTGTAGTTCCAGCTACTTGGAAGGATGAGGCAGAAGGATCGCCTGAGCCCAGCAGGCCGAGGCTGCGGTAGCCATGAGCATGGCACCGCACTTCAGCCTGGGAGACAGAGTAAAAAAAAAAAAGAAAAGAAGAAAACCAGCATAACCCCTCCCCCCCATTCCCCACCCTTCCTATTCATCGTCTTGCCCAAGCAATTTTTTTGTTGTTTCCCCAGATGAAAAAGTCCTCATAGGGAAACATTTTCACAATGTGGAAGAGGTGAAACAGCAGAAGCACTAAAAAGCATATTGGTAGGCGTATTGCATCAAACTTTAGAGTACTTTTAAAGTGACTGAAATTTAAATGTGTAAGAATAAATACACAATTTTTTATAAATAAATTTCAGGGTTTTTTTGTGTTCCCTCTCATACAAAGAGGGCAAAAGAAACTAAGTACATCGTGTGGGCTATACAGGGTGGCCTGGTGGGCAACTGGGGAGGCCTTTGCAATGCTGACACTCGGACTGAGGCGTAAAGAACGAGGGACACAGTGGACAGGAACTGGACACAAAGGTCCCAGACAGGTGTGGGTGGATGTAGGGAGGTCTAGTGGCCAGGGGGGCTTGTGCAGCAGGAATGGGCAAGGTTTGGAACAGGGAGGATGGGATCAGCTTTACGATTTTAAGACCCTGCGGCTGCTGTGGGGACTGGATGGTAGGGCCCCAGGCTAGGGGTGAGAGACAAGGAGGGCTTTGGCAACTGGCAACATCCCCTGACCCCAGGATCTGGTGACTGCTCTGCACAAGGCCTCCCAGGAGACAGGACATGGACAGGGCAGCCCTGGGGTGAGCCAGGCCCTGACCTCTGCCTCCTGCCACCACAGCCCCTCAAGACACTCTCGAGAGAGCGGCCCCTGCCCAACATCTTCAACCTGTACACAGTCCTCACCGTGATGCTGCAGTTCTTTGTGCACTTCCTGAGCCTCGTCTACCTGTACAGTGAGGCTCAGGCCCGGAGCCCCGAGAAGTGAGTGCCACCACCCCAGAGGAGGTGTCGTCCCTGCAGCCTGGAGTGGCAGGAAGTCAACTACACAGACATTGGCAGGAGAGCCTGGGAGTCAGGGAGACCAGGGAGGGAGACAGGGCCAGACTGGTGGGCTCAGCCCCACAGGCTGTGGGAGGGCCCTGGCTCTGCTGGGACAGCAGGGAGCCATGGGGGTATGTGAGCAGGACAGGAGTCCTGACCCCACGTGGCATCTGTGCAGGGAGGAGCAGTTTGTAGACCTGTACAAGGAGTTTGAGCCGAGCCTGGTCAACAGCACCGTGTACATCATGGCCATGGCCATGCAGATGGCCACCTTCGCCATCAACTACAAGGTGAGGCCCAGGCCCCACCCAGCATGCCCACCCAGCCCCCACCACATGCAGCCAACTGGCCTCCATTCCCACAGGGCCCTCCCTTCATGGAGAGCCTGCCTGAGAACAAGCCCCTGGTTTGGAGTCTGGCGGTGTCACTCCTGGCCATCGTAGGCCTGCTCCTTGGCTCCTCGCCTGACTTCAACAGCCAGTTTGGCCTCGTGGATATCCCTGTGGAGGTGAGTGGCCCTAAGAAGGTCAGCTTGGACCCAGCTGTGGGTGCCTCCTGTGGGTCCTCAGCTCACCAGCCCTCCTTGCTCTGACAGTTCAAGCTGGTCATCGCCCAGGTCCTGCTCCTGGACTTCTGCCTGGCGCTCCTGGCCGACCGTGTCCTGCAGTTCTTCCTCGGGACCCCGAAGCTGAAAGTGCCTTCCTGAGATGGCAGTGCTGGCACCCACTGCCCACCCTGGCTGCTGCCGGGCAGGAACCTTGCCAGGGCCCTGGGAGGAAATCCTGCCCCAAACCCCACGGCAAGGCTGTATAGCCCAGCCTTTGGAAGACTAAGCTGGGACCCCTTGGCCATCTGATGGCCTGGCTAGCAGAATCAGCCCTGGGGCAGCACCTTTGGTAAATAAAGCAGCATTTGAGATTTTAAGCCCTGCCTCCACCTCTGTCTGTGGTACACAGGGTTTGCTGGGAGGTGGAGGGGTCAGGGGGTCACTGAGGGAGTCCCAGCACCCCCACATACACACAGGCTGTGGGAGGTTAACAGTGACACCCTCTGTAACCTGTTCAGCACTTGGATGGGCCAAGCTCCAGCCCGGAGAGCGTGCTACATGTTTTCTGCTTCAACAAGCACCCCTGATCTCAGTTTCACATTTTAACAAGTCAGGTGCTGGGAGGCACTTAGGATTAATGGTATTTTTCCCTTTTCCATAATAAATAAAATAACAGAGTGCTTCCTCTGTGTGTCTTAGACACGAAGAATGACCCGTGTTGTCAGAAATACCAACTTGGTCATGCACCTGCACTGCCCCCTTGTGTGGCAGGCAGAAGCCAGGTCTGGCCCTTGTGCTGATGTTGTCGTCCTTTCCAGGCACTCACTTGTACTACTCCCATTGCAGAGGAGGCAGCATGAGAGTGGAGACTTTTAGCCGCCCAAGCAACCAAAAGCTTTAGGAAGCAGTTATATATATGCTTCGAAGTCTTTATTTTCAGCCCAGAATTCCGCTGAGTGCTGGGTGTGGGAGCATATTTATAAACAACAAATTGCTGGAGCCCCTTGACGAGCCTTCCCCTGCCCCTCCATTCCTAGCACCTCAGCCCCCTAACCTTTGCTGCTTCGATATGTCTCCACGCCACCCTGTCCAGCTTCTCCATCTGGCAGGTCTGAGGTGGCATCTGGGAGCAGGAGTCAGGTGGGGTCTGGGGAAGTAGGCTGGGACTTGGGTTTCAGGAGAGGACGGGGCACCCACCTGACAGGCCGACCCTGTGGTCGTGTTGGTTGGGAGGGCCCAGAGCAGGGGACCGCTGCCCCACCTCGTTCCTCACAGGGGCGCTCTGTTGTCCCGTGGCCTCAAGAACCTGATCCAGGTTTGAGGGGCCCGGGGCCCTGGGTCAGGAGTCTCTCGCCCCAGAACATCAGAATGCGGTTGGGATTGGGCCGAACGTTCGGCCTCCACTAGAGGGCGCCATGGCCCCGACCAGGCCCGGGTGGGTTCGAGCCCCAAAAGACCCCTGGCCGGGAGGTCACTGGGGTCGCAGGCATGGGATGTTCTGGGCAAGGCTCCCCAGGCCGGATGGCCTCTGGGATTCCTGGACCCAAGGGTTCTGAGGCCCCGTGTGCCTTGGGGCGGCACAAAGCTCTGGGGAGACCCTGGCTGGAATCCCAGGAGACGCGGGTTGGGGACGCTGCGGCCTGGGGTGCTCGCTTGGAGGCCCGAGCCGGACAGTGTCCCGGGCTGGGGCCGCTGTCAAGGCTTCCGGGCCGTGGGGGGCGTGGCCGCAAGGGGGCGGGGGCGGGGCGGGGGCGGGGCGGGGCGGAACCCGGGCCTCGGCGGCCGCGGCGGCAGCAGCAGGAAATCGGGGCTGGGCCCCGCCGGCGCGCGACCCAGTCCCCGTCCCGGTCCCCGTCGAGCGATTCCCGGGCCCAGCCATGGACACAGCAGAGCCGGGTAGGGGGTCCGGGATTCGGGCGGGGCCTCTCCGACCGTCCCCCGCTTCCTAAATTGAGGGGCCACGTCTGTCCTCTGTACCGAGAGCCGGGAGAGGAGTTCCCGAACGGGAAGGACGCAGGGATCCTCCATTGTGGGGAGCCCCATACCTGGAGGGGTCCGGGACGCCTGCCCTTGTCCCCCCATCCCCCTTCAGATCCCACACCCCGGATGCCTGGGGGAGGGGGCCCAGGAAGGGGAAGTGGCCTCTTCTGCTTCTGATTTTTGTGATGGGGGCAGGGTGTGGAGTCACGACCGCTGAGGGAGAGGGCTGCGCGGTGGGTCCTCAGGGCCACTCGGCAGCAGAGGGGCGTGGGCAGTGCTGACCTGGGTCCCCTAGAAGGTGGGGCTGGGGCAGCAGCGGCAGAAATGTGGCACGGTCCGCCTTGTGTTTCCGCCGGTCCTTTTGTCTCTGCTGTGAATGTCGAGTGTCAGCCGGCCTTGATGTCCCTCGTGGTTTCAGCCCCTCCATGTGTGTTTCTGCCTCAGGCTCTGTGCCCGGCAGTCCCATGTGTATTCCCATCTGTCCAGCCTGGGGTCCATGTGGTTCCATTGTCCAGCCGGCTCCCTTCCCACAGCTGCATCTGGGGCATCCGTGGTTTTGCTTTGCTTCTGGGTACACCCAGACGCAGGCTGTGGGTGTCTCTGCCTCTCTGAGCAGCTGTCTCTGTCTGGTAGTGTCTGAGTCCACCTGCCCGCCCAGAGTTGCCCCACCCAGGCCCACTCTCCCTCCATCCTACTACACTCCTCAGAGGGCTGGGACTCTCTCTCCTCTCTCCCCACCCCACACCCCCTCCAAATGAGACTGGTGGAGGTGCTGTGGGTGGAGGCAGTGGTTGGCCCATGTGTCACACTCCCCTCCCCCAGGGCTCCCCCCAGCTCCTGAGAGCAGGAAGAGGTACAGTGACATCTTCCGGAGCCTGGACAACCTTGAAATCTCACTGGGGAATGTGTGAGTCTGAGCCTGGGTCACCCCCATATCCTGCCAGGATCCCCAGGCCCCTAATCACTTAGGTGCCCTGAAGCCCCATGTGGAACTCATCTATTAATAATCTGAGAAGTCTACCACAAGATCCTCCAAAGTGCCTGGATAGCCCAAAAGTCTTCCCCCCAAATGGGCTAGAAATCCCCTAAGTTGTCCTAGGACCCCACATATCCTTCTTGTGACCCCTTAAAATATTTCACAGTCCTATGATCCCACTCTACAAACCCCAAAGTTATCCAGGACCCCTGAAAGCCTTTCTCAAGCTCCATTTAAAAAAAAAACAACTCACTGCCAGGCGCAGTGGCTCAAGCCTGTCATCTCAGCACTTTGGGAGGCCAAGACAAGAGGACTGCTTGAGCCCAGAAGTTTGAAACCAGCCTGGGCAACACAGCAAGACCCTGTCCCTACAAAAAATACAAAAATTATCCAGGCATGGTAGTGCACCCTGTAGTCCCAGCTACTCTGGAAGCTGAGGCAGAAGGGCTGACTGAGCCCAGGAGGTCAAGGCTGTGGTCAATAGAGTGAAATCTTGATTCCCCTAAAATCCCATTCCTCAGACCACCCACATACAAGAGACGCCACAGAGGTGACACCCAGAACCAGTCCCAAAACAGCCCCATGGTCCCCAGTCCCCAGCACTCCTTCCTTCCCTCCATAGGACAAACTGGGTAGAGGGTGACATCCTGACACCCTTACTTCCCCCAGAAACCTCGAGATGCTGGCTGGAGACCCTGTACTCTCAGAACATTCAGAGCCTGACAAGGATCCCACAGCCACAGTGGTGAGTGGGGAACGGGGGAACAGGAAGGCTGCACGCAGAGGGCGTCCTCGTACTGCTTGCTCCTGAATGTTGTCTCCCTCTTACCCAGACCAGTGAAGCCAGTCGTTGGAGCGGCCCCTCCCCGGAGGGTCCTGCACGCCTCACAGGTAGGGGGCTTTCAGGCCAGGATCTGGAGACAAAAAGGAATCTGTCCTTCCTTCCACAGTCATCACTGACCACCTGTTTTGTGCCAGGCATGCAGGTGTCAGGAACAGGGCTGTGCCCACAACAGATCTAAGCCCCCGCCCTCGGGAATCCCCCAGTCTGGGTAGACACTCTGTAAAATCGCAACCAGGACACATGATCCCAAAGGGGTGTTTGGAGACCCAGGAGGGTGCAGGACAGGGTCCACGGGGGCTCAGGAGAGACTTCCACAGGAGGGTTCAGAGGTCAGGAGTCCACCCATCTGCCCCAGGGGAGGAACTGGATTTGCGGCTCCTTCGGACCAAGGGGGGTGTGGACGCTGCCCTGGAATATGCCAAGACCTGGAGCCGCTATGCCAAGGAACTGCTGGCCTGGACAGAGAAGAGAGCCAGCTACGGTAGGACCCCTCCTGCCTGGCCCCAGGCCCCTGGCCCCAGACAATGCCAGAACCCCCGTGGGACCCAGACCCCTGCTGTCTCTCCTCCCAGAGCTGGAGTTTGCTAAAAGCATCATGAAGATCGCAGAGGCTGGCAAGGTGTCCATCCACCAGCAGGTAGCCATAGCCAGAGCCCCCGAGAACCCAAGCCTCCAGAGGCCCAGGTTTGTTCCCCCAGATCCTCAACACCCCTCCATGCCCACCCCCAGAGCCACATGCCACTGCAGTACATCTACACCTTGTTTCTTGAGCACGACCTCAGCCTGGGAGCCCTAGCCATGGAAACGGTCGCCCAGCAGAAGAGGGACTACTCCCAGGTGAGGCCTGGAGCCTAATGGTAAAAAGCCCCCCCCCCCCCGCACTGTCCTCCCTGCATGACTCCCAGTTCCCAAGAACCCCGGAGGACGACACCACTGCCATCATCCCATTTTGCTGAAGAGGAAGCTGAGGCCCAGGGATGATGGGGAACTTGCCCAAGGTTACCCAGCTTCCTGTGCAATTGCAACACTATGCCTTTGCCTGTTTGTGGGGAGGCGTGTAGGGCCTAGGTGTTCTCAGGAAGAAAGCGTTCGCGTCTCTGAGCCCAAGCAGAAAGGATGGGGTGAACGCTGAGATTCTATGGGGGGGACACAGGTTGGAGGAGAGCGGGTCTGGGTGAGAAGACCCCAGGAGAGGATACGGAGGCGGGAGCGGGAGGGCCAGACGGGTGCCTCTGCGGTGGACACGGAGGCAGCATCCCACCCCCATCCCCCACCCTTGCCAGCCCCTGGCCGCCAAGCGGACTGAGATTGAGAAGTGGCGGAAGGAGTTCAAGGAACAGTGGACCAAGGAGCAGAAGCGGATGGTGAGGCTGGAGCCGGTGGGGGCAGGCTGAGGGAGGGGGGAGAGGGGCGGGCGCTGACCGCCACCCCCCGCACGCCCCCAGAATGAGGCGGTGCAGGCGCTGCGGCGGGCCCAGCTCCAGTACGTGCAACGCAGCGAGGACCTCCGGGCGCGCTCGCAGGGGTCTCCCGAGGACCCGGCCCCCCAGGCTTCCCCGGGACCCAGCAAGCAGCAGGAGCGGCGGCGGCGATCGCGAGAGGAGGCCCAGGCCAAGGTGGGGCCCCGGCCCGACCCCCTTTCGCGCCGGGGCGCCCCGGCCCCACCCGTCTCTCACGCGCGGCCCCCGGCCTCGGCCTCCCCAGGCACAGGAGGCCGAGGCGCTGTACCAGGCCTGCGTCCGCGAGGCCAACGCGAGGCAGCAGGACCTGGAGGCGGCCAAGCAGCGGATCGTGTCGCACGTGCGCAAGCTGGTGCTGCAGGGGGACGAAGTGCTGAGGCGGGTGAGGCCCTCGGCCGCGGCCGCCCTCCGCGCGCCTCCTCGGCGGCCGAATGGCCCCCGTGGCCCCTCGGAGATGAGAAGCGGCGGAGGCGTCCAAGGAGGAGCGGCGGCCCGGCTCCCCGGACCGCCGCCTCCCCCCACAGGCCCTGACCGCGCCTCGGCCCGGCCCAGCCCGCGAGGCCTTCCCCCGTGCGACCGCGCCCGTCCCCGGCGACCGCCCTGGGGCCCAGCCGCCCCCGCCGCGCCCGCGCCCCGCCCTGGCTCGCGTCTCGGGCCAGGCGCGCCCCTCCTTGACGCGCTGTCTCCGGCCCGCAGGTGACGCTGGGCCTGTTCGGGCTGCGAGGGGCGCAGGCGGAGCGCGGCCCCCGCGCCTTCGCCGCCCTGGCCGAGTGCTGCGCGCCTTTCGAGCCCGGCCAACGCTACCAGGAGTTCGTGCGGGCGCTGCGACCCGAGGCCCCGCCGCCCCCACCTCCCGCCTTTTCCTTCCAGGAGTTCGTGCCCGCGGCGCACAGGTGGGTCGCAGGAGCGGAAGTGGGACCGAGCCCGGAGTCCCGATGCCAGGCTGTGGGCACCGCGGGGCTGGGTACGCGAGGTCAGAACTCAAAACCCCAGCAGAATTTAGTGCTCCGGGCTCTTGGGGGCTTGGTGGGGAGGGCGTAGAGGGGTTGTCCCACTCCCGGGGCGCCGGTCAGGACTTTGGAGCTACTGTACTCAAGGGGCCGCAATGTTCACGGGTGTCAAGGATTAAAGGCCCAGGTACTTGGGGTTGGGACCTAGGCACGAGCCCGAGGGCTGCCACCCCCCAGGCTAGCTTCCTGGAGACCAGGCCCTCATGCCCTGTTCTCTCAGCTCCTCTCTGGACATCAGAAAGAAGCTCT
Source organism: Cephalopachus bancanus (assembly GCA_027257055.1). Classification (NCBI taxonomy): domain Eukaryota; kingdom Metazoa; phylum Chordata; class Mammalia; order Primates; family Tarsiidae; genus Cephalopachus; species Cephalopachus bancanus. The sequence continues at coordinate 227,208 of JAPVLO010000909.1, read as the reverse complement.
CGGGGCCGCTACCTCCAAGGCTGGATGAAAGTTTGGGTGAACCAGGCCCTTGGGAGGACGTGGGCACGGGCTGGCAGGGTAAGTGCAGGGAGGGCTGGGCGGGAGGGGCGCCGGCGCAGGATGCCGTCCTGACTGACTTGTTTCCACCTAGGGACTCCAGGTGCCACTCCAGGCAGTGACGTGGACAGTGTGGGCGGCGGCAGCGAGTCTCGGTCCCTGGACTCTCCTACTTCCAGCCCAGGTGGGGATAGGACCTGGCCCGGACCCACTCCCCACTTCTGACCATCCTCCAGCTCCTGGCCAGCCTCCAGCCCTCAATCTCTAGTCTATCCTTTGACCTCTGACCTACCCTGCACCCCTGACCTACTCCCTAACTCTCTGACCCATTCTCTTCATCTAATTTCTGAACCACTACCCAAGTTGCTGACCCGGCACCATCCTTAAACACTGACCTCTCTGGTCTCCAGTCCTGACCTCTGACCCCTTTCCCATGGGCATCTATCTGAGTCGTTCTGGAAGCCTTGAAAAACAGGAGTGTCTCCTTAGCCCTAGAATTTCCCATGACCCCTGTAACCCCCAACCTCTGTGACCCTCTGACCCCAGGCCCTGGCACGCGGCGGCTGGTGAAGGTTGCATCCACCGGCACCGAATCCTCAGACGACTTTGAGGAGCGAGACCCTGGTGAGACTGGAAGCAGACAGGGTAGGGTGGGGCGGGGCGGGGCAGAAGGTGGACCAGGCCCCCTTGACCCTGTCTCTCTGCAGACCTGGGAGATGGGCTGGAGAACGGGCTGGGTAGCCCCTTCAGGAAGTGGACGCTGTCCAGCGCGGCTCAAACACACCGGCTGCGGCGGCTGCGGGGCCCCGCCAAGTGCCGCGAATGCGAAGCCTTCATGGTCAGCGGCACTGAGTGTGAGGAGGTGTGGCCTGGGCCTACAACCAAATGGCTTCTGCTGACCCCCAGTGACCTCCCTGACCTCAGATCCCCACAGCCTTCCTGCCCTCGGGCCCCACTCTGATCTGATGATGTCCTACGAACCCCGTTCCCTGAGAGTCCCCGTGACCGTCTTCTTTCACTGACCCTATGACCTTCCCCCCAGTGCTTTCTGGCCTGCCACAAGCGCTGCCTGGAAACTCTACTGATCCTCTGTGGACACAGGCGGCTTCCAGCCCGGACACCCCTCTTTGGGGTCGACTTTCTGCAGCTGCCCAGGGACTTCCCAGAAGAGGTGCCATTTGTGGTCACCAGGTGCACGACTGAGATAGAACACCGCGCCCTGGGTGTGCAGGTGCCGCCTTGACCCCTGACTGTCCCCAGAAGTGACCCGACCCTAGGGTGGCCAGATCTTGAGTCAGGTCCCTTTCCCCCCCTTGCTTGCAGGGCATTTACCGGGTCAGTGGGTCCCGGGTCCGCGTGGAGAGGCTGTGCCAGGCTTTCGAGAATGGCCGTGCACTGGTGGATCTGTCCGGGAACTCGCCTCATGACGTCTCCAGTGTCCTCAAGCGATTTCTCCAGGAGGTAGGTGTTCAAGGCATTGGTGGGGGTGGGCAGGGGGCCAGGCGGATCCAGGCTGAGGACCTTCTGCAGCCTCCCATGCTCGTGTCGCCCCCGCCCATTCCACCCCTAGCTCACCGACCCCGTGATCCCCTTCCACCTCTACGACGCCTTCATCTCTCTGGCTAAGACCCTGCATGCAGACCCTGGGGACGACCCCGGGACCCCCAGCCCCAGCCCTGAGGTTGTCCGCTCGCTGAAGACCCTCTTGGTACAGCTGCCTGACTCTAACTACAACACCCTGCGGCACCTGGTGGCCCATCTATTCAGGTGTGCATGGGTCCCTGAAACACGCCTCCCCACCCCAGACATGAGACTACTGACCTTTGTGGCTTCACCCCCTCATGCTGATCCCTGACCTCCAACATGTGTTGTCTGAATTCTGAACCTTAAAACATAACTTTAGGTACTGACCCCTGACCTCCAACTCCGGGCATGTGGCTGTTAGTTTCAAACAGCAACTGGGACAACTAACCCCTGACATGGGCGAGTCACCACTAGACGGACCTGCGAGTCCTACCCTTACCTTCAGACCCATGACCTTGCGCCCTGTGCCCTGACCCTTCTCTTCACACCATCCCCAGGGTGGCCGCACGGTTTGAGGAAAACAAGATGTCTGCCAACAACCTGGGCATCGTGTTTGGGCCAACATTGCTACAGGCGCCAGATTGTCCACGGGCAGCCGGCACCCTCCCTGTCACCTGCTTGCTAGACTCCGGGCACCAGGCCCAGCTGGTTGAGTTCCTCATCGTGCACTACGAACAGATCTTCGGGATGGACGAGCTCCCTGTGGCCGCTGAGCCCCTGCCCCAGAACCCCAGCCCGGCCCCGGGGCCCCTCACAGCCCACCTCCAGCCACCACCCCCACACTTTGCCCCGGAACCTCAGGCCCCAGCTATGGCCTCGGATCCTGGCCCAGACCCCGAACCCCACAGTGCCCTGGAGAAGCATCCCAAGGTCACACTTCCTGAGGTAGGAACCCACTGAGCCACAGACACAGCCGGGGCCTTATCTCTGTTGGATTCTCTCACTCTCACCTTCTCTCCTGGCTCTCCCTTTAAAATTTCTTTAATTCTTCCCCTCCTTTCCTCATTGTTTTTTTTCTGAGTTGGAGTGTCACTCTGTCGCCCAGACTGGAGTGCAGTGGCACGCTCACGCCCACTGCAGCCTCAACCTGCTGGGCTCTGGCGATCCTTCCGCCTCAGCCTTCCAAGTAGCTGGAACTACAGGTGCACACCACCATGCCCAGCTAATTTTAAAATTTATTATAGACAAGGTCTCACCAAGTTGCTCAGGCTGGTCTCGAACCCCTGAGCTCAGGCAATCCTCTCGCCCCGGCCTCCCAAAGTGCTGGGATGACAGGCGTGAGCCACTATGCCTGGTTTCCCTTCCTCATTTAGCCTGTACTCATTCTGGAAGGGGTAGTGAAGAACAGAGTGGTGGGCATAATGGAGTAACTCCCTTCAGAGGCACTAACGTGGGTCATCACTCATTCCTTCAACAGAGTATTTATTGAGCACTTACTTCACACCAAGCATGATTCCAGGCATTAAAGACATATCAGTCAGCTAAATATTCAAAAACCCCCAACCCTCTCAGTGTTAGCATTCTAGTGAGGAGAGACCAACAATAAATCATACGAGTCAGGCATGGTGGCTCATACTTATAATCCCAGAATTTTGGGAGGCCGAGGCAGAAGAATCACTTGAGGCCAGGAGTTTGAGACCAGCCTGGGCAACAGAGCTAGACCTTGTCTCTAAAAAAACAAAAATATATGATACAGAGTCAGTTATACAGGATGCTACAAGGTGATGGTGAGTATAATGGAGGAAGGAAAGCGTAGATTGGGGACAGGACATCAGGAGCACCAAGGTGAGACAAGGAGGACAGTTTCTAGCAGTATATAGGATGGTGTGGGCAGGTCTTATGGAGAAGATGAATTTGAGCAAAGACTGGAAGGACATGAGGGAGGAGAGAGTCATGTGGAGATCCAGGGAAGGGTATTCCAGACAAAGGGAACAGCCAATGCAAAGGCCCTGAGGTTGCAGCACACATGGTGTGTTCAGGGCACAATCCCGCACTGTAACGACGGAAGATGGTAGAAAGGCCAAAGAAGGGTAGGCGCAGATGGCTTTGCCAGCCACCACAGACCTCATGCCTGCTATGCACAGGGTGTGGGCCACCACTAAGCACCAACCGTGCTAGGGGGACAAAACACCATTGAATATACACCTACTATGCACAAGGTGCTATGGAACTCCTGTCATCCTCCACAGTCCTGAGAAGTAGATACTGTTAGTGAAAATCATTTGCAGGTGAAACAACTAAGACTTTGAGCAGTTAAGTGACCCTAAAAGGGAAGCAGTGGCAGTTGGATTTTTTTTTTTTTTTTTTTTTTTTTTTTTTGAGTTGGAGTCTCACTCTGTCACCCAGACTGGAGTGCAACGGCCGCTCCCGGCCACCACAGCCTCAACCTGCTGGGCTCTGGCGATCCTTCCGCCTCAGCCTTCCAAGTAGCTGGAACTACAGGCACGCGCTACCACGCCTGGCTAGTTTTTGATTTATAGTGGAAATGAGGTCTCGCCAAGTTGCCCAGGCGGGTCTCAAACCCGCGGGTTCAGGCAATCCACTCACCTCAGCCTCCCAAAGTGCTGGGATTACAGGCTGAGCCACCGAGCCCGGCCTGGCAGTTGGAATTTTTAACTGGTCTCCCCCATCAGGAGCCAGAGCTCAGCTGTGAACCAGGAAGACGGCTGCCATGGTCACTCTGGGCAGCCAGAATAGTCCACGCCCAAGACCTGTGCTCCTGGTATCTTGCGACACCCACCATTCCTGAGAGCAAGGATCTCCCCCGCAGCAGCCTAGAGCTGGGAAGGGGCTGCCGCTGAGCTGCAGGCCTGAAAACATTCTGGAATGGCTCATCAAGTGCTCAAGACAGGGGCTGGTGTGTAGAAAGAACTCAAGTTGCTGGTGCCATTTAGCTAGAAGTGGAACAGTGAGAATACGCAGACAAACTAGAAAGCAGATGAAAAATTGGTGACGGTTACAGAGAGCAGCGCAGGATGGTAGCACAGGATGGTTGGCCCTCTGCTGAATGAGGGAGTTCACACGGAGCCTCATGGATCCCACAGTAAAGATTCAATTCACAACACGGTCTGTGCAGAAGGCCCAGGCACTCCATGTACAAGGGCATCATCCCTCCCCAGATACCAAAACTGCAAGGGAACTTTTGCATACTCAGGAACAAGCCCTCAGCTTCCCAAGAGTCTCAAATAACTGGGATTTTATTGTTAGGATCTCATTCTTGGGTTTCTTCCTGCAGGTTCCAACTCCACAGAGTGGCCAGAGAGAGGAACTGGCTGAAGTCACCAGAGATGAGGAAGGGGAAGGTAAGTGTGTTGAGAAGTGGTTCAGGAGCCTGGGGAGTGCCCCCACCCCAGGGTGACTCATGGGGGGATATCCAGAAGATTGGGGGTGCTCAGTATCGACCACCCCACCCCACAGCATCCAGCCAAGGCCCTGAGGACTCACTTCTAGGGACACAGTCTCGTGGCCACTTCAGCCGCCAGCCAGTGAAGTATCCCCGGGGAGGTGTGCGGCCCGTTACCCATCAGTTGTCCAGCTTGGCCCTGGTGGCTTCCAAGTTGTGCGAGGAGACTCCTGTCCCATCAGCACCCCGAGGGAGTTTGCGGGGGCGGGGACCCAGCCCTGCCGCTGCCTCCCCTGAGGGCAGCCCCCTGCGCCGCACCCCACTGCCCAAGCATTTTGAGATCACCCAGGAGACAGCCCGGCTACTCTCCAAGCTGGACAGCGAGGCTGTGCCCAGGGCCACCTGCTATCAGGACGCCCAGCCTGAGGAAGCTGAGGACCACCTCTGACCACCCTGCCACCCTGAATAAGGGGCTCAGAACTGAGAAGATGGACGCCTTCTCCCCACCTACCCTAATCTGGTGGCCAAACATGGGGCTAGGAGTTCAATGTTGGGAGGGTACAGAGTTCCTGTAAGACAACATGGTCTGGGGGTGGCCTAAGACCCTTTTTCGGCAATGTACGGGGTCTTCCCACTAGATGCAGGTCACTGCCAAGCATCAGGACCACTCAGGCTGAGGTCACTCAGGATCAACACTCAGGGTCAATATAGGTCATGAGATCCTTGGGGTTCACCCTGGTCTCTGACCCCTGGCACAGGGCTGTCTTTTACTACTTTGGTTGTAGTCATCCTACCCCTCCCCCACCTCTCTGCCTCCTTTGTTGACTCCAAGGGACCTGTTTTTGGACGAGGTGAGGGCAGCCCAGACTTCACATCCTGGTGGTGCCTAGGGCCTGAGGCCTGATGGCCTCTGAATAAACTGTGTCCTGTATACCCTTGCGTGTCGGTTTGCCAAGGGAAGGTGGCAGGGGAGAGGCCAGGAAGAGCCGCACCCCTCGCCCCATTTTACCGATCAGAGGAACCGAGGCTCTCCTCCTTCGTCCTCCGACACCCTGGAGAGCCTGAATACAGGCAATCAGGGCTGGCCCTGGACACCGGGCTGAGTCACGCCGGCCCTCCCGGAGCTCCGCGTCCCCGATCCGGTCCTGCATAATCAGACAAATACAGTATTACAAAGTGCAGATAACCGGGACAATGGGGCTATGTGTCGGCCCGTGGGAGCCCGGGCCGCCGCGAGGAGGCCGGGGAGGAAGCCGCGGGCAGAGCCGCGCCGCGCAGGCAGCAGCGCGGCCCCGGGGCGGGAGGTGTGGGGGCAGCACCGCCAGGGCGGCCGGGGAGGTCTGCGGGCCGGGAGATCCGCGGCTGGGCGGGGGTCCGGGCGGTGGGAGCCGAGTCGGATCAGGGCGGGGCTTGCAACGCGGCGGCCGATTGGACGCCAGGGAGACGGCGGGGTGGGGCCGGCGGCTCGGGGGTCTGCCGCGGGGGCGAGGACCCTGAGACCACCTGGCGCTGCGCCCGGGCGGCGCGAGGTCAAGGCGGGAACTCCCTGGCGGCCGAGAGACTCGGCCCCGAAGGCTCGAACCTCCGCGCGCCTGAGGTGTGCGGGGTCCGGGGTGGGGGGGTCCCGCGCCGGAAATGGAAGGGGCGACCGAGGGGACGCGAGGCGGGGAGGAAACGAAGGGGCTGCGGTTCCGAGCGACCCCGCCCCCGGCGCGGGCGCAGAGGCGGGGCGCCCCCAGGTGGCGGGGCGGGGCGGGGCTCCCCTAGGAGGCGGGGGCGGGGAGCCCCCAGGTGGTGGGGGCGGGGCGCCGCGGCCTGAACGGGGGCGGGGCGGGGCGGCGAGGGGAGGACCCCGCCTCCTGCGCCTTCTCCGCCGCCCGCGTCCGGCGCACCCGGACGCTCCTCCGCTCCCGCCGCACTCTCCGCGCCATGGGCCTGGGGCGCGCCCCGACCCCCCGAGAGCTCGCCCGGCCCGCGACGTGACGGGCGGCCCAGGTGAGGCCGGCACCGACAGGAGGCAGGTGGGCGCGGATCCAGGGGAGGGCGCGGCACGTGCCTGCGGGGCCGGGCGCCGCTCCTTGCTCCCTTTTCCCTACCCCCCGCTGCGGCCCCGGGGCGCCTGGAGGCCCGGTCAGCCGCCGCCTCCCGGACCGCTGTCTTTGTCCCGGAGGCCGCCGGTGTCCTCCGTCCCACCCGGAGCAGCCCGACGCCCCGCCCGCTTCGGAAGCGCTCCCGCTCACACCTCGCCGCCCGACTTCTAGGGCCGCCTCTTTGCCCTCTCTGATCCGGCGGGTCACCGCCCGTTCCCCCTGAGGGTCCCAGCAAGTGACCTCACCCTGGCTCACACGCGCCCCCTGGTCTCTGCTCCTTGCACTGGCCGCAGCACCGAACTGATCCTCTCATCGGGTCCCACAGCCCACACCCCTTTGTCCTGCCCTAACCCTCCTCTCCCACAACCCCAACCGGGTCACAGATTGGCCGCCGTACGTGGCCCACCATCGGACTGCTGGTTTCGTTTGGCTTCTTCAGGTTAAAAAACAAAGCAAGCCATTGACTTGGGTGGTATCTTTCGTAAAGGTCTTATTCATAGGTAAGAAACAACTCCCCTACCCCTGCCCCACCCCACGGAGCTTGCTTTTTCCAGATCACCCTGGTCCCCACTACTGCCGCTTTGTCGCGAGGCGTCGGAGTTTAAGACCCTTGCTCTTCCTGTCCTATCCCTTCTCAACGGCTGATGGCTCCTCCTGTGTCTTCCAAGTGCCACATGCCCGGATCTCTCTCTCTGTATCCCTAGATGGTCACCATGGGCCAGTGCTACTACAACGAGACCATCGGCTTCTTCTACAATAACAGTGGCAAGGAGCTCAGCTCTCACTGGCGGCCCAAGGATGTGGTTGTGGTGGCACTGGGCCTGACCGTCAGTGTGCTGGTGCTGCTGACCAACCTGCTAGTGATAGCAGCCATTGCCTCCAACCGGCGCTTCCATCAGCCCATTTACTACCTGCTCGGCAACCTGGCCGCGGCTGACCTCTTCGCTGGCGTGGCCTACCTCTTTCTTATGTTCCACACAGGCCCACGCACTGCCCGGCTTTCGCTTGAGGGCTGGTTTCTGCGGCAGGGCTTGCTGGACACAAGCCTGACGGCATCAGTGGCCACACTGCTGGCTATTGCCGTGGAGCGGCACCGCAGTGTGATGGCAGTACAGCTGCATAGCCGCCTGCCCCGCGGCCGCGTGGTCCTGCTCATTGTGGGTGTGTGGGTCGCAGCACTGGGCCTGGGGCTGCTGCCTGCCCACTCCTGGCACTGCCTCTGCGCCCTGGACCACTGTTCACGCATGGCACCCCTGCTCAGCCGCTCCTATCTGGCTGTCTGGGCTCTGTCCAGCCTGCTCGTCTTCCTGCTTATGGTGGCCGTCTATACCCGCATTTTCTTCTACGTGAGGCGGCGAGTGCAGCGCATGGCGGAGCATGTCAGTTGCCACCCCCGCTACCGAGAGACTACGCTCAGTCTGGTCAAGACCGTTGTCATCATCCTGGGTGAGTGGGGCCCTCAGCCTACCCAGGGCCAGAGACCTCACCTCCCCCTTAGTCCCCAGAACACCCTGGGAGATGATTTGGGTGGAGAATGTTTTCCAAGAAGGTGATTTCTGAGCAGAGGTCTGAATACTGGAGAAAGGAAATCAGTTCAAGGAAGAGAGAACAGAAAGGGAAAAGCCCAAGGCAGGACCAGGCCAGAGCCTCCAAAGAGGAAAAGCTGGCTTGGGAGGAGAGAAGGTTGCCAGGTCCTCAAGGGGCTCAGATAGGAGTCAGATTTTGTTCTGAGTTCCATGGTAAGACCTTAGTGAGAGTTTTTAACAGGAGTAATGTCACTCTAGCTATTGGACATAGAATGGACTGGGGGAGGGTGGCAAGAACCCTCTCCAGTGGGTACTCCCCACCCTCCCAGAACAAGGATCAGTCCTTCCAATGATCCCCTCTGCCCCCAGAGTAACCAGCCTGTCCCACAATGAGCTCCTTTCCTTCACTGAACAATCTCCATGTAGAAACATCCAGGGCCCTGGCCACTGTGTGCTAGTTAGGAAAAGTGTCCCTTCTTAGCAAGTCTGCCTATCATGCTGCAGAACCAACAGGACATGCAGCTCTTATATTGCAATCCGCAGTTCCTACCCCAGCTCTGGGGGCCTCTCCAGCCCTGAGATTTGAGCTGCGGGCGCCAGGCCTCTGACAGTTTGTCCCGCTCACCTCGGCCTCCATCCTGCAGGGGCCTTCGTGGTCTGCTGGACACCAGGCCAGGTGGTGCTGCTCCTGGATGGTCTGGGCTGCAAGTCCTGCAACGTCCTGGCTGTAGAGAAGTATTTCTTACTCTTGGCTGAAGCCAATTCACTGGTCAATGCCGCAGTGTACTCATGCCGAGATGCTGAGATGCGTCGTACCTTCCGTCGCCTCCTCTGCTGTGTGTGCCTCCGCCGAGCCTCCCACGAGTCTGTCCGCTACACATCCTCTGCTCAGGCAGGTGTCAGCACTCGTATCATGCTTCCTGAAAATGGTCACCCCCTGATGGACTCCACACTTTAGCTACCTTGGACTTCAGCGGGATGCAGCAAGCACCAGCTCTGCAGCCCCTGACAACTCATGGATGTGTCTGGCTTGTCCCAAGCAGTGGAGCTGATTTAAAGGCAGACTCCCTGGTCTGGCATGACACAGAATTACTGCCAGCCCTCCCCAGGCAAACAGCTCTGCCCACCCCAGGTTTGGGTTCATCTCTAAGAGCGTGGGAGAGTCAGATGGGGTGCAGGAATCTGGCTCTGTTCAATCATCTCAGGTTTTGGGGCTTTTTAACAGACATTTTCTGTTTTTACTGCATATCTCTGGTAAGATCTGCAGACTGGTTCCTCCTATGTGATGCTGTGGGTATTAAGGGTGGGAGAGATGGATGAGGGTTTTCTCACACCATGCTGTCCAGTGTGATAGGGTAACAAAGATGGACCACAGACGCACCATCTTCCTGTGGATGTACTTTCACGGCACAGACTGAGGGGTGCTGAGCATGAACTGGGGAAGGTTTGTGGCCCTCTGTAGCCTCCAGGGGCTGGTCTGTCCCCATTTGAATTGAGGGGATACATAGGGAGGGCATGATACAAGGAGTAAACCTTTCTCTGAGGTCTCCAAGCGTTCTGTTTTGTCATCAAATCAGACGGTCTGCCTATCCCTGTGACCTGGAATTGTCTACCTTGGCTCAGGCCCAGCAGAGATCCTTCAGCATGGCATCACCTTGGCCCGGTTCTCATTCCTCTTTGGTCTCTGGGTGGCTGTTCATATGTCTCTCTTGATGGTGTCTTGCATCCTCCTGCCTCCATTGTTTGACTCCTCTGTCTTTTCCCCGGCCTCCGTCTCACTGCCTGCCTGCCTGCCTTCCTCCTCTGGAACCTAGGATTGTCTCTGGCCCAGATGAGCCCACTTGCTCCCCCTGCCCTTTTGTCTGATCCCTGATTGTTAAAGGTCCCATGCGTGCCCAGTCATGTCTATCCCACTGACTACCCCACCATTTACATTCACACTTAGAGCAACAGGTCATGGGGTCCTGGTAGCAGGATGTGGGATTTGAGAGCTGCCCTTCCTTAAGCTCCTGTGATGTGCCTGGCACACTGATACGCACTTGAGGTGCATTACTGAACCAACACTCGCATCTTATGGCACAGGTACTTTTTAATTGTCATGTGATTCCAGTGACTCAGGCTGAGATCTGGCCCATAGTTACACAGCTTGGAAAGGGCCCATAAATGCATTGAGGGACTGGAGAGGCCCCTGGGGGAAGGGCTTGAGTTACCTCAGCTGGGCTTTCCCCATCCCACAGCACCCCCGCCCCCATGAGTGGCAGAGCCATGAAGAGCCTCCTCTCAGACACTCAGAGACACCCTGCCAGGCACAGGGTGGGCCAGGATTTGGGTTCTCTGCTCCTCGGTGAGGAGACAGGGTTTTGGCCCTACCTCAGAGTCTCATGCTGTATATAACAGCTGGAATTTGAACCCAGGTCTCTTATCAGAGGCCAGATCCTTTTTTTTTTTTTTTTTTTTGAGTAGGTGTGTCACTCTGTCACTCAGGCTGGAGTGCAGTGGCACACTCATGGCTACCACAGCCTCGACCCGCTGGGCTCAGGTGACCCTTCTGGCTCAGCCTTCCAAGTAGCTGGAACTACAGGCGTGCACCACCACACCCAGCTAATTTTTTGGTTTATTGTAGAGATGAGGTCTTGCTAGGTTCCTCAGGCTGGTCTTAAACCCCTGGGCTCAGGCAGTCCTCTCACCTCTGCTTCCCAAAGTGCTGGGATTACAGGCATGAGTCACCGTGTCTGGCAGAGGCCAAATTCTTAAACCACTTAAGTATGTGTTGCCAAAGAACCAAAAACATCTAGGTCCTTCTACATTAAATGAATCTAAGTTTCCCTTTGGGAAAACTTCTCTTCCCCTCCTTTGTGAGGAGGCAAAAATGAACTGAGATGCCAGGTGCTTCTCCAGGGTCCAGGTGGGCAGCATGGGTCCTAAGGACTGGGGCCTAAATCTCCAGAGGCTATGACCCAGGCCAGCTCCTTCTACCATGTGGTCCAGGCACTCAGGAAAAATGCCTTCCTGGTCAGGCACAGTGACTCACACCTATAATCCCAGCACTTTGGGAGGTCAAGGTGAGAGGTTTGCCTGAGCCCAGGGGTTTAAGACCAGCCTGGGCAACTTGGCGAGACCTCATCTCTACAATAAATCAAAAACTTAGCCAGACGTGGTGGTGCATGCCTGTAGTTCCAGCTACTTGGGAGGCTGAGGCAGAAGGATCACCGGAGCCCAGCAGGTCGAGGCTGCAGTGGCTGTGAGCATGCCATTGCACTCCAGCCTGAGCAACAGAGTAAGACTCCAACTCAAAAAAAATAAAGGAAGAAAGATACCTTTCTTGCCTCCACGGAACTCAGAGCCCGCTGGACAGACCTGTCACTTTGGATGCCACGGCAACCAACCAGTTCCTATGAAGACTTTTAATGGTCTCCAAAAGGCAGCTCTGTGTCTTGCATGCTCTGAGCTGGTTGCTCTTGCGTCAGCTTCCAGGTTCTAACCTGCACCCCTTGAGTCTTCTTTGGGATCTTGACACATCAGTTTTGCCCTCTTGTTGCTCTCTCCTCTCCTCCAAGTGGCTTCATGTTTTTTGTTTTTGCGGGTCCCCAAAGCTTTGTTTCCCCTACCCAAGTTCTCTAGAGGACACTGCTTTTCAGGCCTCCTGTGCAGTGCTGCATTAGTGGCTGACCTTTTGTACAGGGCACCGCTCTCCAGGGCCCCATGTGTTCTATTACTTCCTGTGGTTGGGGCCAAGCATCGGGTTTCCTTCACCAGGGAGCTTTCCCTCACCAGGGAGCTTTCCCTGTCATCCATACACATCACTCATTTCCATTCCCTGCTGTCCTCTTTGGAGTCTCCCAACACGCCCCTGCAATCCATTCACACCAGGTGGCATGTGAATTTCCTCTCCAGCAGCAATGGAAGGAAGATGGGCCCTGCACTGAAGGGCTCCTGGTCTGGCTGAGGACACTTTCCTGAGCCACATCTGGAGTCTGTCCTCAGAGCAAACAGGCTCCAGGGGATTCCTTGATTTTGGAGGAAGGATTTATGTCCAGTCTTTCTTTCCTTTTTTTTTTTTTTTTTTGAGTTGGAATCTCACTCTGTCACCCAGGCTGGAGTGCAGTGGCACACTCACGGCCACCCCAGCTTCAACCTGCTGGGTTCCAGAGATCTTTCCTCCTCAGCCTTCCAAGTAGCTGCAACTACAGGCGTACGCCACCATGCCTGGCTAAGTTGTTTGTTTGGTTTTTTTTTTTTATTGTAGTGTTGAGGTCTTGCCAAGTTGCCTGGACTGGTCTTGAACCCGTGGACTCAGGCAATCTACTTGCCTCAGCCTCCCAAAGTGTTGGGGTTACAGGCTGAGCCACTAGGCCAGGCCCAGTCTGTTTCTTTCCTCTTGCACAAGGATCCTTCTTGAATGCCATGAGTCCTGATGACTAGAAACAAAACCCGTGAAGATTTGCCCCGACTTGGGGTTTACCACAGGGCAGGCACTCAGCAAACATCCTTCATTCATTTGGTAGCCACGTACCAGCATTTTCTAGGCCTGGAATGCTGTAGACTGAGAAAGAATAAACAAGTGAGGTCCCTCTCAAGCTAGACCTTGAAAGGTGGCTAGAATTGATTTTGCAGTGGAGAACAGCACTCATTGCTAACCCTGCCACCACCACCACCCACACCTGTGTCCCTCCAGCAGGTGGAAGGGGCATGGAAAGCTGCAGGGGAGGGGCCAGGAGTCCTAGCCACCTACCTGACGGGGATGAGGCTGAGGAGAGCGTTAGAGGACCAAGCGGGAGTCTGGACATGAATGGAGATAGCGACGGGGCTCCGAGAGGTGTTGGGGGACGGGTTCCGAGGAGGGGGTGGCTAGGAGGAGGAAGGGGGTGCTTTGAGAAGGTGAGGAGGAGCGGGGACTCGGGAGATGAGGGAGGCGCTGAAAGCCGCGTGCGGCGGGAGAGATGGGGGTGGGGGCCTCCGGAGCTGAGCTGAGTTCGCGCTCCCCTCTCTCCGGCTGGAGCAGGGCGGGGTGAGATGCGCCGTTGCCTCGGCAACCCCCAACTCGGTTCTCGGCCGCGTCGGGGGCTGGTAGGGGCGTGTCCGGGAACCGTGCGGGGCGCCGGTTGCCTGAAGATGGGGGCGTGGCCATGTGCGGTGCGCAGCGACGGTTGGCTGGCTGCGGCGACAGTGGGCGGGTCCCAGGCGCGGGGACGAGCGCGCGGCGCTCCGGCGGCTGCGGTTGGCTGCGGCGCCGGCGCCGGCGCTCAGGGTCTGGCAGCCTCTTGTCGGCGCCCGCCCTGCCCAGCCGCCCATGGACGCCCGGTCTCGCCCCGCGCTGCTGCCCACCGCCCCGCGCCGTCTGCCGCCCGGGTCCCCGCCGGGCCCGGACACGAGCGACGTCCTGCAACAGATCATGGCCATCACCGACCAGAGCCTGGACGAGGCGCAGGCCAGGTGCTGCCCGCGGACTCGGCGGGGGGGGGCCGGGGAGAGGGGCGGGGCGGGGAGGGGGCGCTGGCAGACAGGTGGCCTGGTGGCCTGGTGGGGAGGGGAGTTTCCGAGGACGAAGGGATGTATAGGTTTAAAACGGAACGGATTGAACAGAGTTTATGGAGCTAAGCAGGGTCGAAGGATTTTGGGAGCTCGTCCTGGGGCGAGAGGGATGGGTTGATGGGTTTTGGGGGTGAGGGCTGAGAAATGGGTACACACGGGACTTTTGAAGGGTGAACAAGTAAATTGATGGGTTAATGGGGTTGATGAGGGTGGGAAGCTTTGAGGGCAGATGATGGGGTGTGAGTGGTGGGAAATGGGACTCAGGAATGTCTGTAGGAGACCAAAGAGTTGAACTGGGGTGACTTGGTGTGGGAGCCATCTGGAGCTTTCAGGAAAAGGGTTGGTCTGGGAGCTGAGTAGAAATGGAGGACCCCAGCCAGGCTCGGTGGCTCAGCCTGTAATCCCAGCTGAGGTGAGTGGATTGCCCAAACCCGCAGGTTCGAGACCCGCCTGGGCAACTTGGTGAGACCTCACCTCTACTATAAATTAACAGTTAGCCGGGTGTGGTAGCGCGCGCCTGTAGTTCCAGCTACTTGGAAGGCTGAGGCGGAAGGATCGCCGGAGCCCAGCAGGTCGAGGCTGCGGTGGCCGGGAGCGGCCACTGCACTCCAGTCTGGGTGACAGAGCGAGACTCCAACTCAAAAAAAAAAAAAAAAAAAAAGGAGGACCCCTTTTTTTCATGAATTTGGTAAATATTTATTGGACCCTATGTGCAAAGCACTGAGCTGGGTGCTGACATAGCCCCTGCTCTCAAGTTTATGGCTCGGGGGAGAGATAGTAAGTAGCAAAAAATAAGTATAAATTGCAATAAAAGCTATAGGGGAAGGGATTGAATGGAAGCCAGGTGGCAGAGAGCAGTCATGGAAAAGGGACAGCACCTTCAGAGGCCCTCAAGTGGGAAAGAGCGCAAAGAAAGCAGAGCTGGCCAGGCTCTGTAATTCCAGCACTTTGGGAGGCCGAGGCAAGTGGATTGCCTGAGCCTGTGGGTTCGAGACCAGCTCAGGCAATTTAGCAAGACCTCGTCTCTACAATAAATCAAAAATTTAGCGGGATTCAGTGGCTCAGCCTGTAATCCCGCGCCTTTGGGTGGCTGAGGTGAGTGGATCGCCTGAGCCCGCGGATTCAAGACCTGCCTGGGCAACTTGGCGAGACATCATCTCTACAATAAGTCAAAAAAATAGCCGGGCGTGGTAGAGTGCGCCTGTAGTTCCAGCTACTGGAAGGCTGAGGTGGATGGATCGCGGGAGCTGCGCAGGTGCTACTGGAAGGCTGAGGTGGAGGATGCGGTGACCAGCAGCGGCGACTGCACTCCAGTCTGGGTGACAGAGTGAGACTTCAACTCAAAAACAAAACAAATATTTGCCGGGTGTGGTAGCATGCACTTGTACTTCTGGCTACTTGGAAGGCTAGGGCAAAAGGATCGCTGGAGCCCAGCTGGCCAACTCTGAGGTGGCTGTGAGTGTGCCACTGCACTCCAACCTGGGCAACGGAATGAGACTAATTCACAAAAAAAAGAAAGAAAGCAGAGCTTAGGGGGCAAGTGCGGAGATGCACACCTGTATTCCCAGCACTTTGGGAGGCTAAGTTGGGAGGATCGCTTCAGCCCAGGAGTTTGAGGTTACAGTGAGCTATGATCATGACACTGTACTCCAGCCTGGGTGACAGAGTGAGACCCTATCTCTCTTTCTTTTTTTTCTCTTGAAAGCAAGATTTATTGGAAGGACAGAAAAGCTCCCACAGTGGGAGGGACCCAAGGGGTTTGCCCAAGATCCTATGTCTTAAAAATTTAAAAATGCCAGGTGGTGTGGCTCAAGCCTGTAATCCCAGCACTTTGAGAGGCTGAGGTGAGAGGATTACTTGAGGCCAGGAGCTTGAAATCAGCCTGGGCAACATACAAGACACTGTCTCTAAAAAAAAAAAAAAAAAAGTAAATAAAAGGTTTTTTTACTGCTCAATTTTGCTGTGAACCTAAAACTGTTCTAAGATAATTGTCTTAAAATAACAAATAAATAATTGACAACAAATAAATAGTTAATATACCACAAAAAAGAAAGAAAGAAAGCAGAGCCTGGGAGACAAAGTTCCCAGCCAGGGAAAAGAATAGAGAGATGCCAGGGAGAGAAAGAGTTGACTTTGGAGGGAGACTGGAACCCGATTACATGGGACCTACAAGTCTCAATAAGGAGTTTATTTCAGTTGCATGGTAAAAACAAAGCCATGCTAAGACTGCCTGTCTTGTTTACCTACGCATCCACCCTTTGTTAGCCTGCCAGGGTGGGCAGAATCTGCTTCGCAAGGCAGCCCACTGTGTTTGGAGCCTGCTGGCATTTTTAGCAAAAAGGAAAGGACTGAAGTCCTTTTGGAGGCTGAGGTCTTGTTAAATGGGCCTGTTTGGGATGAAGGATAGTCCCTTGGGGGTGGGACTAGGGTTTGGTGGTGTGGACTGTGTGACCACTTAGAACCCCTAGTGAAGAGCAGTTACAAAGCCAGGAAAACAGCAACTCCAGGAAGGAAGAGGCAGAGAAGAAGATGGATAAGGCATGTATTTGTTCTTCAAACACCCTTTCCTTTATTTCTTTTCTCTTTTTTTTTTTTTTTTTGAGTCAGAGACTCACTCTCACCCAGGCTAGAGTGCCATGGCACACTCAAGGCCACCACAGCCTCAACCTGCTGGACTCAGGCAATCCTTTTGTCTCAGGTTTCCAAGTAGCTGAAACCTCAAGCACACATCACCACACCCAGCTAATTTTATTTCTTTGTTTGTTTGTTCGTTTTAAATTTCTTGTAGAGACAAGGTCTCACCAAGTTGCTCAGACTGGTCTCGAACCCCTGGGCTCAGGCAATCCTCTTGCCTCCTCCCAAGGTGCTGGGATGGCAGGTATGAGCCACGGCACTCGGTCTTTATTTCTTGCAGAGTTTGACTCTTTCTCAAGTTTAATAGCCTCTAGCTGGACAGCTGGGCATCCTCTTCACCTTCCAGCTGTTTCAGTCTACCCTTGGGAGCACTGTGCCTGGTGCTAGAGAAACGGAGATGGCTAAGTTGTTCCCTGCCCTCTTGGAGCTCCCTGAGAAGCAGGAAGACTAATTTATAGTTGTCAGAACAGAAGTGTACTCTGTAGAAGCAATTCCTAGCCCAAAAGAGCTGGGCTAGGAGAGGGGGCCTTTCTGTGATGCCCTGTGTGTTAGGCTAGTCTGAGGACAGGGGCTCTACTGTACTTTCCCTAGCGAAGTTTCATGGCCTGATGAGGTTCTGGAAGGACTCGTAGGAGCTGGGGGAGGAGGAAGACTTCACACCCAGGAGTGTCACTGCAGAGGTAGCGCTTTGGGTGTGTCCTGGGAGCTGCCTGAGTTCCTTCCAGCCTGGCGGGGAGCTCTGCTCAGAGGTGGCCTTCTGCAGGTATCTGTGACCCAGCCCAGTCACACAGCTGCTGCTGTTTTCCTTGCGGGGCACTCTGAGGTGCTAGTCTCGTCCAGATAGGCTTTAGAATGGAATACAATCAGTCACCTCTTCTCTTCTGTTCTCAAAGACAGTCCTAAGGCTGGGGAGTACTATTCATGCTGGATAACATAACCAGTAGGTAGCTGACTCTTGGTTCCTGGCTTCTTTCTGAGATGAGAAGTCCCCTGGGGCTTTTATTTTGAGATCTTGGAAGCTCCAGATCTCCCTTACTTCTTTGGATGAACTCAAGGCCCTAAGGGCTGCCCGAGTCAGGACCACAGTCTTCAGGCTCAGGGGGCCAGTTACTTCACTCTGGAGAAAGCAGGTTGGGTGGGTCTTTTCCTCACAGTAACCTCTGCAACCCCATAGATGATCAACCTGGGAGAGGAAGCAGATTGTGAGAATTTTGCAAGTCTTTACCACCCTGCCCTCTCTCAACGTGCCTGCCAGCCATCCCTTTCACAACCCCTGGAGTCAGTTTAGCTCAACTGTTTAGCGCAAAAGAATTTTTCATCTCAGATGTGAGGCCCTGTCAAGCTGTATTGTCCCTGTAAGTTTGCTTAAAGAAAGAAAATATTTCTCCTAAACTGAGATTCTTATATATGCCTTTCAGCACTATTAGCTTCAAGTGCTTGTACCTAATTTGTTTTGTCATTGTAGTAGAGTCGTTTCAGAATATTGAACTATGTATCATTCTTCCTTCCAGTTACGTAGATAGTGACAGGGCACTGGGGACTTTAGAAAGCACCGGCTGGTTGGGCTCAGCTGAAGACTGATTGTGTGGAAGATGACCAGTTTCCTTTCATGACCTTCTGACCATCTCCACCCTGAGCTTTTCCGGGAATAGGGGGAGTTCTGGAATGGGTTCTCTGATTTGGACCCTTCACGTTCCTAGTCATTTCTTGTGTGGGGCCAGTAATACAATCTCTTTTACCAAGGACTGTCTGTTTTCCACTACGGTGCATGCTTTATATTTTTTCTGAGTTGAGGTCTCTCTCTGTTGCTCAGCCTGGAGTGCACTGATCACGGCTCACTGCAGCCTTGACCTCCTGGGCTCAGGCGACCCTCCCATATCAACTGAGACTACAGGCATGTGCCACCATATCCCAGCTCTCATATATATATATATATATATATATATAGGTAGAAACAAGGACTCATCATGTTGCTGAGATTGGTCTCGAACTCCCATCCTCAAGTGATCTGCCCGCCTCAGCCTCCCAGAGTGCTGGAATTACAGGCGTGAGCCACCACACCTGGCTAGAGACTAGGTTTCGATGTACGAATTTTGGTACCAGGCATGGTGGTTCTCACCTATAATCCCAGCATTTGGGAAGCCAAGGCAGGATGATTGCTTGAGGTCAGGAGTTCAAGACCAGTCTGGGTAACATAGTAAGATCCAGTCTCTACAAAATGAAAAATAAAAATAAATGTAAAAGAATTTGAGGAGAGCCGGGCTCAGTGGCTCAGCCTGTAATCCCGCACTTTGGGAGGTTGAGGTGAGTGAATTGCCTGAGCCTGCAGGTTCGTGACCCGCCTGGGCAACTTGGCGAGACCTCATCTCTACAATAAATAAAAAATCAGCCGGGCGTGGTAGCGCGCACCTGTAATTCCGGCTACTCGGAAGGCTGAGGTGGAAGGATCGCCGGAGCCCAGTAGGTCGAGGCTGCGGTGGCTGGTAGCGTGCCACTGCACTCCAGTCTGGGCGACAGAGTGAGACTCCAACTCAAAAAAAAAAAAGAATTTGAGGAGGACATAAACATTTAGTCTTTAGCACAGCTGAAGAGAACTGGCTCGTCTTCAAGTCAGTCTGCATATTGTTGGAATGGCAAGTGCGCTATGTGGCAGAATTGGTAGGCTATGGTAGTTACTTTTTTTTTGGTGACAGGGGCCTGCTATGTTGCCCAGGCTGGCCTTGAACTCCTGGGCTCAAGCGTCCTCCCACCTCAGACTCCTGAGTAGCTAGGACTGCAGATGTGCTCCTGGCATAGAGTGGGCATTTCTTAATCATTTGCTTGCAAGCGCACACTAATACATTAGAGAGCTGTATTGTCTGATATGATAGCTGCTCACCGTGTGTCTTTTAAAATTAAAATAAATTATGGTTAAATAAAACTAAACATTCAGTTTCTCAGTCACACTAGCTACCTTCCAGGTGCTTGATAGCTCCATATGGCTAGTGGGTGCCATATTAGTGCAGATAGAGAACAGTTTCTTCATCACAGAAAATTCTGGACAGTGTTGCTCGACAGTAGTGCTTCTCAGGTTTGGAGTGCAGCAAATCTCTGCAATGCAGGTTCTGTGTAGCATATCTCAGTGGTACTAAGAGTCCACATTTCTTTTTTTATATTTGTCTGATTTGGGTTTTGGTTTTGTTTTGTTTTTTGAGTCGGAGTCTCACTCTGCTACCCAGGCTGGAGTGCAATGGCATGCTCACGGCCACTGTAGTCTTGACCTGCTGGGCTCAGGCGATCCTTCCACCTCGGCTTTCCAAGTAGCTGGAACTATAGGCGTGTGCCACTGTACCCGGCTGATTTTTTGATTTATTATAGAAATGAGGTCTCATCATGTTGCTCAGGCTGGTCTTGAACCCCTGGGCTCAGGCAATCCTCTCACCTCTGCCTCCCAAAGTGCTGGGATTACATGCATGAGCCACCACACCTGGCCAAGAGTTCACATTTCTTTCTTTCTTTCTTTTTTTTAATTTTTAAAATTTTTTTATTTTGAAATTGTGGGGCACATTTCAGGGTTAGTTATACAAATATTCACTGTGGAGTCCACATTTCTGTTTTTTTGTTTTTTGTTTTTGAATTGGAGTCACTCTGTCGCCCAGACTGGAGTGCAGTGGCCGCTCCCGGCCACCGCAGCCTTGACCTGCTGGACTCCAGCGATCCTTCTGCCTCAGCCTTCTGAGTAGCTGGAACTACAGGCATGCGCTACCACGCCCGGCTAAGTTTTTTATTTATTGTAGAGATGAGGTCTCACCAAGTTGCCCAGGCAGGTCTCGAACCCACGGGCTCAGGCAATTCACTCACCTCAGCCTCCCAAGGCGTGGGATTACAGGCTGAGCCACCAAACCCGGCTGAAGTCCACATTTCTAACAAGCTCCCGAGGGTGCCAGTGCTACAGGTCCCCGGCCATACTTGGAGAGAGAGTGTTCCACTTATTTCAGTTTTCATAAATCATTTTACCTAGGAGGTGGTTTATTGAACTAATGGAAATAATTTGTGAGCCTAAGTTGCATGTGTGGACATGGTAGATTTTAAATTAATCACAAGGGTCACATATTAGCATATTTTACTTACTTCATATAGAAAGGAAATTAGGCTGGCAGGGTACAGTGGCTCATGCCTGTAGTCCCAGCACTTTGGGAGCCCGGGAGCCCGGGAGTTTGAGACCAACCTGGGTAATGTAGTAAGACCCTATCTCTACAAAAAGTAAAAAAAAAAAATTAGCTGGGAATGGTGTTACACACCTGTAGTCCTAGCTACTCAGGAGGCTGAGGCAGAAGGATTCCTTGAGCCCAGGAGTTTGAGGCTGCAGTGAGCCATGATCATGCCACTGCACTCCATCCTGGGTGAGTGGGACCTTGACTGAAAAAAAAAAAAAAGAAAAGAAAAAATTAGAAATGAACAAATAAAATGCAGAAAATCAGCCAGGCATGGTGGCTCACACCTGTAATCCCAGCACTTTGGGAGGCAGGGACTAGAGGATTAGGGGCTCGAGACCAGCCTGGGCAACTTGGTGAGACCTCATCTCTACAATAAATAAAAGTAAAAAGCAGCCAGGCCCGGTGGCTCAGCCTGTAATCCCGCGCCTTTGGGAGGCTGAGGTGAGTGGATTGCCTGAGCCCGCGGGTTCGTGACCCGCCTGGGCAGCGAGACCTCATCTCTACAATAAATCAAAAAATCAGCCGGGTGTGGTAGCGCGCGCCTGTAGTTCCAGCTACTTGGAAGGCCGAGGCGGAAGGATCGCCGGAGCCCAGCAGGTCGAGGCTGCGGTGGCCGGGAGCGGCCGCTGCACTCCAGTCTGGGCGACCGAGTGAGACTCCAACTCAAAAAAAAAAAAACTAAAACTAAAAGTAACCGAGCATGGTGACATGTGCCTGTGGTTCCAGCTACTCGGAAGGCTGAGGCGGAAGGATCACCTGAGCCCAGCAGGTCAAGGTTGTGGTGGCCGTGAACGTGTCACTGCACTCCAGCCTGGGCAACAGAGTAAGACTTCAACTCAAAAAAAAAGAAAAAAACTGCAAAAATCATTTTGATTTTTTTTTCTTTAAATGAAATACTTGACCTGGGGGCCCTGTTAGTTCCATGTTTGCTTACACCTTTAATCTAAGAAAACCAGGTTTCAGAGGCGCTAGGGTTATTTCTATATTTTCTTCATATAATCTGTAAAACTACAGCATAAAACATATTAGTTTGTCAATGAGGGTAATAATGACCACTAGGTAGTGGTCCCTCTCTTTCTCCCTTTCCCTCTCCCCTTCTCCTCCCCCTTTCTCCTCCCCTGCTCCCCTCCCCACTCCCTCTTTTTATTTTTTGAATCAGGGTCTTACTCTTGTCATTCAGGCTGGAGTGCAAAGGCACAATCACAGCTCATGGCAGCCTCAACCTCCTGGGCTCAGGTAATCCTTCTGCCTTAGCCTCCCAAGTAGCTGGGACTACAGGTGTGTGCCACCACACCCAACAAATTTATTTTTTTTTTTTTGTAGGGACAAGGTCTTACTATGTTGCCCAGGCTGATCTCAAACTCCTGTCCTCAATCAATCCTCCTGCCTTGCCCTCCCAGAGTGCTAGGATTACAGACATGAGCCACCATGAGCCCAGCCTCTTTTTTTTTTGTTTTTTATAAGACTTTATTTTTATAAGAGCGGGTTTAGATTCACAGCAAGATTAAAAGGAAGATACAGAGATTTCCCATGTATGTCCCATTCCCACACACGCATAGCCTCCCCTATTATCAACATCCCTCACCAGAGTAGTACAGTTGTTAGAATTGGTGAGCCTACATGGACAAATCATAATCACCCACAGTTCACAGTTTACATTAGGGCTCACTCTTGGTGTTGTGCATTATCTGGATCTGGACAAATGTATAATGACATGTATTATTTAGGATCTTTGCTGCACTAAAATCCTCTATGCTTTGCCTATGCATTTCTCTTCCCCTCATACTACCAACCCCTAGCAGCCTCTGACCTTTTTACTCTCTCCATAGTTTTGCCTTTTCCAGAATGCGTCAACTTGGAATTATATCCTGTGTAGCCTTTTCAGATTGGCTTTCACTTAGCAACATCATTTATGATTGCAATTGCATGGAATCCATAGACCACGTTGGGAATAACAGAGCACAACAATATTGAGCCTTCCTGTTCATGAACATGAAATAGCTCTTCATTTTTTAGCTCTTAGATTTTTTTTTTAAATCAGAGTTGTAGTTTTCCTCATCTAGATTGTGTATGTACTTTGTTAGACTTGTATCTAAGTATTTCATTTTGGGGGGGTGCTAAATGTAAGTAGAATTGTGTTTTTACTTTTATTTTTATTTTTTAAATTTTTTATTTAAAGATGTGGGGTACAATTCAGGGTTAGGTATACAGATGTTCATTATGCAGGTATCCTTGTTGATGAGGTGTGCTCCTGTGTTTATAATTTTAAGTTGAATTTGTTCATTGCTGCTATATATTGATGAAATTGACTTTCGTATTTTAACTATTTTAACCTTGTATCCTGTGACATTGCCATAATTGCTTACTAGTTTTAGGAGTTTATTCGTCAATTATTTCAGATTTTCTCTTTTGCTTTTTTTTTTTTTTTTTGAGTTAGAGTCTCACTCTGTCACCCAGGCTGAAGTGCGGCCACCCCAGCATTGACCTGCTGGACTCTGACAATCCTTCTGCCTCAGCCTTCCAAGTAACCGGAACTACAGCTGTGCACTACCACACCTGGCAAATTTTTGATTTATTGTAGAGATAAGGTCTCACCAAGTTGCCCGGGCTGGTCTCGAACCTGTGAGCTCAGGTAATCCACTCACCTCAGCCTCCCAAAGTGCCACTGAGTCCAGCCTATTTTAGATTTTCTGCATAAGCAATCATGTATCTGCAAAAAAAGACAGTTTTATTTCTTCCTTCCCAATCTTTATACCTCTTATTTCCTTATTGCATTAGAGGGTACATCCTTGCCTTGTTCCTGATCTTAACGGAAAAACTTCTCACTTCTCATCATTAAGTATGATGTGAGGTAGGTTTTTTGGTAGATGTTCTTTGTTAAGTTGAGGAAGTTCTATTCCTAGATTACTGAGAGTTTTTAACATGAGTGCATGTTGGATTTTGTTAGATACCTTTTCAGCATCTGTTGATATGATTGTGTGATTTTCTTTTTTGACCTGTTGATGTGATGGGTTATGTTCATTGATTTTTGAATATACAGCCAGCCTTGCATACCTGGGATAAATCCCACTTGGTCATGGTTTGTGTTGTATTATTCTCATTATACAGTGTTGAATTTAATTTGCTAATATTTTATTGGGAATTTTACATCTGTGTTCATGAGAAATATTAGTCTGTAGTTTTCTTGTAATGTCTTTGGTTTTGGAATTAGAGTAATTCTGGCCTCATAAATTGAGTCAGGTAGTATCCCCTGTTTTGGTCTTCTGAAAAAGTTGGAGAGAATTAGTATAATTTCTTCCTTAAATGTTTGGAAGAATTCACCAGTTAACCTGTCTGGGCCTGGTGTTTTCTGCTCAGGCACTTTATTAATTATTCATCAGTTTCTTTAATATATTATTCATTTATTTTATTTACAGATGTGGGCTTATTTAGATTGTCTTTGCATTCTTGTGTGTTTCGGCAGATTGTGTCTTAAGGACTTGGTCCATATCAGATAAAAAGGTTTTTAGAACAAAAAGTTACATATAGTAAGTAATAATCTAATGGAGAATGGTCACTGTTATTTAAGTTTCCAGAGAACGCAATGTGGTATGTGGGATGGTAAACCTGAAACTAAAAAGGTGATATTTAGAAGTTGACATTACAGTACTTAATAGTGCCATATGAGAAGACAGAAATAAGATTTTAAAAAGATTAACAGCCAACAGATACTAGACGTGGGCAGAGGTTAGGAGTGAAAGAGAAAGCTGGTTTCACAAGAAGTAAACAGGAGCCCTTGAACCATGGGGGCTCAATCTGAAAGACGGTTGATAATGAACATCTCAAGACATTTCTGAAGAATGGCTGGTGGGCAGAGAGGAGCTAAAGACTCCTGATCTTTCTTCTGATTCAGGACAAACACCTTAGAAACGTCAGAGTACTTTCCAAAGTACTTAACTGTACCAGGACAGAACAGACTCCATGCAGGAGTTCAAGGCCATGCTTGGTAAGACAGCAGCAAAGCAAGCAGAATGCCCCTTCCAAGGTTGCGCCTGCCTCACATGCCCAATGGAACCACATAGCACGCTTTTATGCTCTGTGCCTGCCTTGCACACACACGTGCATCCAGCCTCAAATGACATGCCCGCTTTCTTTGCCTGGACAAAGCCTCAAGTCCAGATCATGGCTGTCTCCTTGGGGCGTGCGCCCATCCCCAACCTGATTTAGCTGGACTCTAGCGTCATATGCGCCCGTCACCCACATCCCACAATCTCTTGTCTTGTTGAAGGGCTAACTCCTCGTCACTCTCTTTCTTCTCCCTTGCCACTGCACTCTCCAGTGTCTCTTTTCTGGACTTACTGTGGCATTCCCATGCCCAGAACCAGGCCTGGCACAAAACAAATGTTTACTGAATAAGTGAGATTTAACTTGTGAGAATGTACTTTAGAAAATGTTCTGTGGGCCAGGCACAGTGGCTCACACCTATAATCCAGCACTTTGGGAGGCTGAGGCAAGAGGATTGCCTGAGTCCAGGGGTTCTAGGCCGGCCTGGACAACTTAGCGAGACCTTGTCTCTACAACAAATCAAAAAACTATCCAGGTGTGGTAACGCACACCTGTGGTTCCAGCTACTTGGAAGTCCAAAGTAGAAGAATCGCTCAGTGAGCGTGCTACTGCACTCTAGTCTAGGTAACAGAGTGAGACACCGACTCAAAAAAAAAAAAAAAACCAAACAACAAAATTCAACTCCTAGAAAGAATATACCAGGGATAGCAGGACTTTCCTTTGGCACTAGGCTAGGTCAAGCTGAGCCTGTTAACCCAGGAGCATGACTAAAGCCTACAAGCAAGCTATGGAGGAAAACGGTAAAACACGAAGTCAACTGATATCTGTTGAATCTCCTTAAGGATAATAAAAAGAACATTTCAACTAGGAAATTCTACTTCCCAGGCTTGGACTAAGAGATCTGCTCTTGCTGACACTATCTGGCTCTGGGAAATTCCAAGTCATAAATTCCTCTTAGAGCCCTTGCATTCTTTAAGCAGGTGTTCTGAAAGCTGAACGCTCACTGACATGCATTACCATACACAGTTATAGTGGTTTCTATCCTCATATTTACTGTTCCAGAGGTCCCAAGACTAGGAGAACACATTTCAGGTGATAGTTCTTGCCTGGCTGCTTCAGAAAGTTTTAGGGATAATGAAAAGTATCTCATTGGCCGGGCTTGATGACTCAGCCTTTAATCCCAGCACTTTGGGAGGCTGAGGCAAGTGGATTGCCTGAGCCTGCGGATTCGAGACCAGCCTGGGCAACTTGGTAAGACCTTGTCGCTACAATAAATCAAAAATTAGCTGAGCGTGGTAGCGCCCACCTGTAGTTCCAGCTACTTGGAAAGCTAAGGCAGAAGGCTCACTGGAGCCCAGCAGGTCAATGCCGGAGTGACCATGAGTATGCCACTGTACTCCAGCCTGGGCAACAAAGTAAGACTCCAACTCAAAAAAAAAATTACCTTATCATCTCCCCTTAATAATTAGACTTTAAGCCTTATTATCAGCAAAGTCAGCCTGTAAAAACACTGAAGGTGTTAAGAAAGTTGTGCAAAACTCTACTAGTAGGAAATATCCAAGTCCTATAAGTAAAAAACAAATCAAAAAAAGAAAAGTTCAGAGAAATCTTTTCTTCCTAAGAAAAGCTATGAAGGCCCTGTTTAGTGGCCTAAAAGCCAACTTCTAAATACCATTATTTTAGTTTCAGGTTTACCATCTCACATACCACCTTGTTTTCTCCTGAAATTTGTATAACAGTGACCATTCTCCACCAGATTTTTACTAACTATATGTAAAATTTTTTGCCCTAAAAACCTTTTAATCTGATAGCTTTGATGAAATGTACAGGGTCCTTGGAAGACACAGTCTGCCAAAACACGTACAAGAATGCAAAGACAACCTAAATAAGCCCATATCTATAAAGAAGACGAATGAATAATATATCTGTTAAAGAAACTGATAAATAGCCGGGCTCGGTGGCTCAGCCTGTAATCCCGCGCCTTTGGGAGGCTGAGGTGAGTGGATTGCCTGAGCCCGTGGGTTTGAGACCCGCCTGGGCAGGTGAGACCTCATCTCTACAATAAATCAAAAAATCAACTGGGCATGGTAGCACTTGCCTATAATTCTGGCTACTTGGAAGGCTGAGGCGGAAGGATCACCGGAGCCTAGCAGGTCGAGGCTGCGGTGGCCGGGAGCGGCCACTGCACTCCAGTCTGGGCGACAGTGAGACTCCAACTCAAAAAAAAAAAAAGAAACTGATAAATAATTAATAAAGTTCCAAAGCAGAAAACACCAGACCCAGAGAGGTTCACCAGTGAATTCTTCCAAACATTTAAGGAAGAAATTATTTCAATTCTCTACAACTTTTCCAGAGGACAAAAACAAGGAGAACCCTACCTAACTCATTCTATGAGGCCAGAATTACCCTAATTCCAAAACCTGGCAACCAAGCAGGACCTTCATAGCTTTTCTTAGGAAGAAAAGATTTCGATGAACTTTTTTTTTTTTCCTGTCGGAGTCTTGCCCAGGCTGGAGTGCAGTGGCACGCTTACGGCCACTGCAGCCTCAACCTGCTGGGCTTAGGCAATCCTTCTGCCTCAGCCTTCCAAGTAGCTGGAACCACAGGATTGTGCTATGACACCTGGCTAATTTTTTTATTTATTGTGGAGACGAAGTCTTATCAAGTTGTCCTGGCTGGTCTTGAACCGCTGGACTCAGGCAATCCTCTCACCTCCACCTCCCAAAGTGCTGGGATTACAGGTATTAGCCACTGCACCCGGCCAACTTTTCTTTTTTTTATTTGCTTTTTACTTATATGACTTAGATATTTCCTACGAATAGAGTTTTGCATAACTTTCTTAACACCTTCAGTGTTTTCACAGGCAGACTTTTGCTTATAATATGGATTAAAGTCTAATTATCAAAGGGAGATGATGGGATAATTTTGACTATCCCTAAAACTTTCTGAAGTAGCCAGGCAAACACTGTGTGCTTGGCCCAAAAGAGAGGCCATGAGCCGGGTTCGGTGGCTCAGCCTGTAATCCCGCACCTTTGGGAGGCTGAGGTGAGTGGATTGCCTGAACCCGCGGGTTCAAGACCCACCTGGGCAGGCGAGACCTCATCTCTACAATAAATCAAAAAATTAGCCGGGCGTGGTAGCGTGCGCCTGTAATTCCGGCTACTCGGAAGGCTGAGGCAGAAGGATCGCCGGAGCCCAGCAGGTTGAGGCTGCGATAGCCAGGAGCGGCCACTGCACTCCAGTCTGGGCGACAGAGTGAGACTCCAACTCAAAAAAAAAGCGGCCACGAAGAAGGCTCCCCAGCTGAACCCACAGTCACGCAAATACCCTTGGCTTCTCTCTTCTTTCACCTTGGAGCCCAGTAGTTCTTACCTGTTTTTGACTTCTCTGCTGGCCCAGTTACATCTGGAGATGTCTGCCTGAACCTGCGGGTTCAAAACCAGCCCGGGCAACTTGGCAAGACCTCATCTCTACAATAAATCAAAAATTAGCCAGGTGTGGTGGCACGTACCTATAGCTCTAGCTACTTGGAAGGCTGAGGTGGAAGGATCCTTGGAGTCCAGCAAGTCGACGCTGGGATGGCCATGAGTATGCCACTGCACTCCAGCCTGGGTGACGGAGTGAGACTCCAACTCAAAAAAAAAAAATCTAAGTATGTCAGGGTTTTGTCTTCAAACATTTTGTTTTTACCTTCTGCCAGTTTGACATCTCTAGCTTCTATTTTTTAGTGGGGAGGGGTCAGAGTCTCACTCTAGTCGCCCAGGCTGAAGTACAGTGACATGATCACAGCTCACCATAGCTTCAACTTCCAGGCTCAGGAAATCCTCTACCTCAGCCTCCCAAGTAGCTGGGACTACAGGCATGCACCACCACGCTTGGCAATTTTTAAAACTGTCTGTGAGGAGGCTGAGATGAGTGGATTGCCTGAGCCCGCGGGTTCGAGACCCGCCTGGGCAACTTGGTGAGACCTCATCCCTGCAATAAATCAAAAATCAGCCGGGCGTGGTAGCGCGTGCCTGTAGTTCCAGCTACTTGGAAGGCTGAGGTGGAAGGATCGCTGGAGCCTAGCAGGTTGAGGCTGCGGTGGCCGGGAGCGGCCACTGCACTCCAGTCTGGGCAACAGAGTGAGACTCCAACTCAAAAAAAAAAAAAAAAAACTGTCTGTGGAGACAAGATCTCACTGTGTTGCTTAGGCTGGTCTTGAGTTCCTGGTCTCAAGTAGTTTTCCCACCTTGGCCTCCTTACATGCTGAGATTACAGGCATGAGTCCACCATGCCTGACCAGCTTCTGTCTTTTCTTCAGTTCAATAAGTCTGCTCAGCTACTGTGCTAGGTAGGGTGCTGGCCTGGAATTTCCCAAATGAGCAAGTCGAGACCCGAAGCATCTCAAGTATCAAAGTCCTATCCAGGCCAGCCATGGTAGATGCTTTAGAGAGAACAGAGCTGGGAGCCATGAATCCAAGCCATCGAGTCTTGGGCCTGGAAGAGGAGTAGGACTTCCTCAAACCCAGAGGGAGGAGGTCAGAGAGAAGCTGGGGGAAAGCCTCAAATGTTATGCTAAGGGGTTGGAATGTATTGAGGCAGGCCGTGAGGAGTTATTCTGCATTCCTGATCAGGAGGGAAAGCGGTTGTGTTTGAGTAAGAAATGTAGTCGTGTTGGTTGGACCAGTCAATGGACAGATTAGGAAATAAGGGCATGGTAATGAGTTCTTCACACACTTTAAACTTATTCTATTTAAAAGTTTGGTTTTTTTTTTAGTTCAAGTCCTGCAGATTTTTTTTTTCTCATGTCATATTAAAGACTTTTTCTGCTTTCCAAGTTCGAACACTAGCTCCTGACCCAAGACTTCATTTTGTTTTAATTACTCTAATAACTTCCATGGTTGAGCTTAGATATCCCTGAGTTCTCAAACCCAGTTTAGTTCACTGTTTTTTGTTTGTAGTTTGTTTTTAGGTGGTCTCTACCAACGATGGATGACATCTATTACAGATTGATTCTTCCCAGTTTCACTTGTACAATGAACCTTATTTTGAAATGCAGGGCATCTAACTCCTGGGTAACATTCCTTTCTGGTGTTCGTGGCCATTTGTAAATATACAGGCTTTCCATCCAGTCTTCTCTCCTCCGCCTTCTTCTCTTCTCCCCTTCCCTCTTTCTTATGTTGCTGTGTTGCTCAGGCTGGCCACAAACTCCTGGACTCAAACCATTTTCCCACCTCAGCCTTCTGAGTAGCTGGGACTAGAGGCATGTGCCACCACATTGGGCAAGGTTTCATTTCTTAAAAGCAGGGAACCTGTCTTCTAATTGTTGGTAATTTTGTACCTGGGTCTGTCTGTAGGAGATACATAATATTGTTGACTGCTTTTGTCAGCTAAAATGAGAATAATTAAGAGGATTTCATTCCATCTTTTTTTTTAGTTGGAGTCTCACTCTGTCACCCAGGTTGGAGTGCAGTGGCATGCTCACAGCTACCACAGCCTTGACCTGCTGGGCTCCGGCAATCCTTCTGCCTGAGTCTTCCAAGTAACTGGAACTACAGGCACATGCCAGCACACCCAGTTAATTTTTTTTAATTTTTATTGTCGAGACAGGGTCTCACCAAGTTGCCCAGGCTGATGTCTGAACCTGTGAACTCAGGCCATCTTCTCTCACCTCTGCCTCCAAAGTGCTGGGATTACAGGCATGAGCCACTGCTCCCAGATTTGTTTGTTTTTTTTTGTTGTTTTTTTTTTTGAGTTGGAGTCTCACTCGGTCGCCCAAACTGGAGTGCAGTGGCCACTTCCGGCCACCGCGCCTCGACCTGCTGGGCTCCGGCGATCCTTCCGCCTCAGCCTTCCAAGTAGCCGGAATTACAGGCATGCACTACCACGCCCGGCTGATTTTTTTGATTTATTGTAGAGATGAGGTCTCGCTGCCCAGGCGGGTCTCGAACCCGCGGGCTCAGGCAATCCACTCACCTCAGCCTCCCAAAGGCGCGGGATTACAGGCTGAGCCACCGAGCCCGGCTGCTCCCAGATTTGATTCATAGTCTCACTCTGTCACCCAGGCTGGAGTCCACTGGCATGATAATGGCTACCACAGCCTCGACCTGCTGAGCTCAGGCGATCCTTCCACCTCAGCCTTTCAAGTAGCTGGAACCATAGGCACGTGCATCCACGCCCAGTTAATTTGATTCCATCTTTGATTGAGGTGTTAGTATTCTGTTCCACAGGAATAAGGTCTCTGACTCTTATCTCTAAATCAAATTCCCAATTGATTTAAAATGATACTTGCTAAGGAAAGCAGATTGATCCATAATTTGGGAAAATAAATTGTAGCTATAATTAGGAGCTATAACATACTCTTGGTAGACACCAGAATATGGATTATGTTCTCTACATTTCCATGTTCCTTGGTTCTGATACAGTGACCAGTGTGTAGTAGTTCCACAATAAATGTTTGTCCCATTGAATAAATGAGGATGGAGGGAGATAGAATCTGTGCTTTTATTTTCTGGCATTTTCTATGTGTCTCTTGGTCACTCTGCTGCAGATTTTTATTATGGGTTTTAAAATGATACTGAGAATTTTGACTTGGGGGTTTGTTTTGTTTTTGTTTAATTTAGAAGACTCCTCGTAAGTCTCTTTATTTAAAGGATTTACTATTTCTCCTTTGGAATTTTACTTTATACACATTAGGTTTTTTGGGTTTTTTTGAGTTGGAGTCTCGCTCTGTCACCCAGACTGGAGTGCAGTGGCCACTCCCGGCCACAGCAGCCTCGACCTGCTGGGCTCCGGCAATCCTTCTGCCTCAGCCTTCCAAGTAGCTGGAACTACAGGCGCGCACTACCACGCCCAGCTAATTTTTTGATTTATTGTGGAGATGAGGTCTCGCCAAATTGCCCAGGCGGGTCTCAAACCTGTGGGCTCAGGCAATCCACTCACCTCAGCCTCCCAAAGCGTGGGATTACAGGCTGAGCCACCGAGCCCGGCCTGTTTTTTTTTTTTAAAGCTTGAGTCTTAAACCCTCTTACCCAATCTGGAGTGCAGTGGCGTGATCATAGCTCACAGCCACTGTGACTCCTGGGTTCAAGCAATCTTCCCACCTCAGTCTCTTGAATTGCTGGAACTACAGGCACTCAGCACTACACCCGACCACTTTTTAAAATTTTTAAATTTTTTGTAGAGACAAGTTCTCACTATGTTGCTCAGGCTGATTTTTTATTTTTATTTTTTTGAATTAGAGTATAGCTCTGTCGCCCAGTCTAGATGCAGGAGCACGATCACAGCCACCGCAGCCTCGACCTGCTGGGCTCTGGTGATCCTTCTACCTTAGCCTTCCAAGTAGCTGGAATCACAGGCACGTGCCACCACACCCAGCTAATTTTTTTTTATTTGTTGTAGGGATGAGGTCTTGCCCAGTTGCCCAGGCTGGTCTCGAACCTATAGGCTCAGGCGATCCTCTCACCTCTGCCCTCCAAAGTGCTGGGATGACAGGTGTGAGTCACCATGCCTGACCTCAGGCTGGTCTTGAACTCCTGGTCCCGAGCAGTCCTCCTGCCTTGCCTCCCAAAGTACTGGGATTACAGGCATAAACTACCATGCCCAGCCACATTAGTATGTCTTTTATTTATTCATTTAAATTTTTTTTTTTCGAGTTGGAGTCTCACTCTGTCCCCCAGGCTGGAGTGCAGTGGCGCTCTCAAGGCCACCGCAGCCTCCACCTTCTGAGCTCAGGCGATCCTTCCACCTCAGCCTTCCAAGTAGCTGGAATTACAGGCATGCACCACCACACCCAGTTTATTTTTTATTTATTGTAGAGACGCGGTCTTACCAAGTTGCCCAGGCTTGTCTTGAACCCCCGGGCTCCAACAATCCTCTCTCCTGAGCTTCCCAAAGTGCTGGGATTACAGGCTGAGCCACCGCGCCCAGCCAGTATATGTTTTTTTTTGTTGTTTTGATTTGTTGTTTTTTTTTTTTTGAGTTGGAGTGTCACTTTGTTGCCCAGGCTTGAGTGCAGTGGCACACTCATGGCCACCGCACCCTTGACCTACTGGGCTCAGGCAATGCTTCTGCCTCAGCCTTCAAGTAGCTGGAACTACAGGCAAGTGCCACCATGCCCAGCTAATTTTTTTTTTAAATTGTAAAAATGAGGTCTCGCCAAGTTGCCCAGGCTGGTTTTGAACCCATGGGCTCAGGCAGCCCTCTCACCTCGGCCTCCCAAAGTGCTGGGATTATAGGTATGAGCCACCGTACCTGACAGTATTTGTTTTAAATGTGGATACATGTTAGAATGTGTCGCTTGCTTGTTAGGAATGGCAGCACTGATCCCATTTTTCTCCTCATGGTTCTCATCCTCTGGCTTACAGTCTATTAAACTGTTATCAGCTATCTATTGCTGTGTAACAAATTGTCACAAACCCAGCAGCTTAAAACAACAGACAGGTATGATCTCACAGTTTCATTGGGTCAGGACTCTGCGCACAGCTTAACTGGGTCCTCTGTTCAGGGTCTCGCAGGGCTGCAGTCACAGGGCTGGGCTGTTTTCCTGTCCAGAGCCTGAAGCCTCTTCCAGTCTTGTGCAGTGGTTGGAAGAATCTCTTTCTTGTAGTTAAAGGACTCAGTTCCCTGTTTCCTCCTGCCTGTCAGTCAGGGGCTGCTCTCAGCTCTAGAGGCCACCTGAAGTTCCCTGCCACTAGCTTCTCACGACACAGCAGCAGGTGACACTCTCTAGAGTGCTAAGATGGAGTCTTATAATGTCGCCTATCCATGGGAGAGACTGTACCACCACCTTTGTCACACTGCAAGTCACAGGTTCTGTTTGAACTCAAGGAAAAGGAATCATTCAAGGACACGACTCATTTGGGGTGACTTTAGGGTGTGTCCACCAAGTAAGTTAATTCATTCCCTGCGTGACACTCAGGACCTGCTGGTCAGTCCCTCTTTACCTCATCAGTGATGATTTGCAGTCAACTGCTTGATCACCTCTAGAAGAACATGCTTAAAGCTTAGGCATTTGCTTCTTCATAATAAGCCACAGAAACAATCTGTGAAATTACTTGGTATGCATTGAAAGGCGCTCACTTATAATGTACCTAAAGTAAGATGTTTAATAAGCAGAAAACTGGTAAGAAACATTCCTAGAGTCACTTTAGAGAAACAGAACAGCTAACTTCATTCTCTTCCCTCTTATTAAATTTCCCACCGGGCACAGTGGCTCATACCTGTTATCTCAGCACTTGGGGAGGCGGAGGTGGGAGGATTGCCTGAGCCCAGGAGTTCGAGACTAGCCTGAGCAATATGGCAAGAGTTCGTCTCTACAATAAATCAAAAAATCAGCCGGGCATGGTGGCACACACCTGTAGCTCCAGCTACTTGGAAGGCTAGGGCAGAAGGATCGCCTGAGCCCAGTAAGTCAAGGCTGCGGTGCTTTGAGCGTGCCACCGCCCTACAGCCTGGGTGACAGAGTGAGACTCTGGCTCAAAAAAAAAATTGTTTTTAATTTCCCAAACATAAGCTCTAACCAGAGTTCATTTTAATAATCGTGGGTTTGTTTGTTTGTTTTGAGACAGAGTTGGAGTGCAGTGGTGGGATCATAGCTCACTACAGCCTCGAACTCCTGGGCTCAAGCAAGCCTCCTGGCACAGCCTCTCAAGTAGCTGGCATAGGTGCTGCCACCACGCCTGACTAATTTTTATAGTTTTTATAGAGATGGGGTCTCACTATGTTGCTCAGGCTAATTTTAATTAATTTTAGTACTTCTTCTGTGAAAAGAAAGTGTTTAACATTTTAGGCCAACTATCCTGAGTGATCGATTAGTGTATACTTTATAAGAAAGACTAATGTTTGGATTTATATTTAAAAATCAAACCTCATTCCCCACAAACATTTTTATATTTGGGGCTCAGCAACATGGATCCTGCAACCCAGCTCCTGTCTTTTGAAAGGCATCCCACAGAGGTACATGGTGAATTCGAAAGGCACTTGGATGGCTCAGCCTGTAATCCTGCGCCTTTGGGAGGCTGAGGTGAGTGGATTGCCTGAGCCCTCAGGTTCGAGACCCGCCCGGGCAACTTGGCGAGACCTCATCTCTACAATAAATCAAAAATCAGCTGGGCGTGGTAGCGCGCGCCTGTAATTCCAGCTACTCAGAAGGCCGAGGCGGAAGGATCACCGGAGCCCAGCAGGTCGAGGCTGCGGTGGCCGGGAGCGGCCACTGCACTCCAGTCTGGGGACAGAGTGAGACTCCAACTCAAAAAAAAAAAAGAAAGAAAGGCACTTGGAAAATGGGGCGCTCTTTTTTTTTTGAATTGGAGTCTCACTCTGTCACCCAGGCTGGAGGGCAGTGGCACACTCACGGCCACCCCAGCATTGACCTGCTGGGCTCTGGTGATCCTTCCGTCTCAGTCTTCCAAGTAGCCAGAACTATAGGCACGCACTACCACTCCCGGCTAATTTTTGATTTATTATAGGGACAAGGTCTTGCCAAGTTGCCCAGGCTGGTCGTGAACCCGCGGGCTCAGGCAATCCACTTGCCTTGGCCTCCCAAAGTGCTGAGTTACAGGCTGAGCCACCCAGCCCAGACGCTCTTTTATTATGTTAACAATGCAGTGAATTGTGTATTGACCTTCCTCATTGTGTTAATCACATCTGACTCCTGCTGAGAAGTTATTGACTTTCAGGTCCATTATCCAGCCTTGACTTTTTTTGTTGTTTTTTTTTTTTTTGTAGAAACAAGATCTCGCTATGTTGCCTAGGCTGGTCTTGAACCTCTGGACTCAAGATATTCTCCTGCCTTGGCCTCCCGAAGTGCTGGGATTACAGGCGTGAGCCACCATGCCCAGCTGGCAGCATCTTTTTTAATAATGGGTATTTGGATGACAGAGCTATAGGCTTTAAAATCATAATGGTAAATGTTAAAATAATGGCATAGTATTCATCAAAGTTGTTTACAGAAGTTCTGCTATATGTACACTCCACTGCAATTTCAGTTACCCTCATTACGTTTTGCATGATCAAATTCTTCCTCTAGACTGGCTTTTTGTCATATAAACTTGTGCTAGTATCTCCTATCTTTAAACACACTGAAAGAAGACCAGGCATGGTGTCTCATTCCTATAATCCCAGCACTTTTGGAGGCCGAGGAAGAAGGACTGCTTGAGTCCAGGAGTTCAAGACCAGCCTGGGAAATATAGCAAAACCTTGTCTCTATTTTTAAAAATTGGCCAGATGTGGTAGCAAGTGTAGTAGTCCCAGCTACTCAGGAGGATGAGATGGAAGGATTGCCTAAGACTAGGAGTTTGAGGTTGTGGTGAGCCATGAACATGCCGCTGCACTCTAGACAGAATGAGAACCCATCTCAGAAACAAGAACAGCAAACGTCTGGGATTTGTTTTCCTGTCAGGTATGGTAAGATGACATAGAGACACCTGCCTTTGGAAGATGAGTTTATTACTTCCAATTCCTGAGAGGATGGGGCACACCACGCCACACACAGCCACCTGGGCCCCTGGGTCTGGCAGGAGACAGAAAAAGGAAGAGAAAGCATGGCCCAGAGCATTTAATGTGATTTCCTCAGGAATGAATGGGCCAGGCATGGTAGGCAAGCTGGAGCAAGCTTAGGTGCAGTGGTTTAGATCATTTCAGCAGGCTCTGGGCTGTAGGAGTGGTCTCTGCTCATCCAGTACCTGTCTCTGGGGTGATTTAGGGCAGGAAATGCTGGCTTAGTGTGGGCCTTAGAAAACAGTGGTGGCTGGGCATTTGGGGTTTGACTGGTGATTTGCACGTAAAGGCCATAGTCACAGGCACATTGTCTACTATCTCTAGGAATTGACTAGTCCTGGGAGGGGCCATCTCTCCAGCCCAGAATGTCAAGGCAAAATAAAAGATGGGCTCAATACACACCCCCTTTTTTTTAGCACCTGCTAGGGTTGCTTGCTCTCCCTTATGGAAAAAGACCAACTGTGGCTGCCCCTTCCACTTCCTCTCTGCCTCCCCCCTTCTTTACCAACCCTCCACCCCCCATCCCATCCCCGCAGTCACCCATGACCTCAGTTGCTACATCCACATTATCTTCTGCGTTCTTATCTTGCCTGATGGCTCAGAAGCATTTCTCACAGATGACTCTTTCCTGGCAACTGTTTTCTTGTTCCTCCTCACTGACAGTTTGTTCCTAGCCCCCTCTGCAGGCCTCTCCTCCTTCTCCTACTCCTACTCCTTGACCTCTGCACGTCCATGTTCTCAGGGCTGGGTGTTGAGCCCTCTGTCTCTCTATCTGTGTCCTCCTCTGGTGATTCCCTCAAATCTTGGGGTTTCAAGTGTCATCCTACACCAGTGACTCCCCTTCCATATATTGTATATGGCCAGCCTTGGGTCTGGATCCAGTTACCCAGCTGCCCATCTGAGGCCTCCTCTTCAGTAGTATAGGGTATCTTAGCCTGATCGGAATACAACTCACCTTTCCAAACCCTGCTCCTCAACCAAACATCCCCTACAGTTTGCCCTGTCTTAATTAATGATGCCACCATCCATTCAGGGGCTTAAACTTAAAACTAGTAATTATCCTTGAACTTCTCGTTCCCTAAAACCCACACCAGTTGATCAGGAAGTCCAGTTGATTCCATCTTTCTTTTTTTTTTTGAGTTGGAGACTCACTCTGTCGCCCAGACTGGAGTACAGTGGCCGCTCCCAGCCACCGCAGGCTCGACCTGCTGGGCTCTGGCGATCCTTCCGCCTCAGCCTTCCGAGTAGCCAGAATTACAGGCGCGCGCTACCACGCCTGGCTGATTTTTTGACTTATTGTAGAGATGAGGTCTCGCTGCCCAGGCGGGTCTCAAACCCGCGAGCTCAGGCAATCCACTCACCTCAGCCTCCCAAGGCGCGGGATTGTAGGCTGAGCCATCGAGCCTGGCGATTCCATCTTTAAAAGCAAAGATCTGTCTGCTTTTTATGTCTATTACTGTAACTCTAAGCCAGCAGCATTTTGGGCCTATTTGGGTTGTAGTAGTCTCCAGGCTGGTATTCTTGTTTCTACTCTGGCTTTCCTGAAATCTGGTCTCCACAGAGTAGCCATAGTGATCTTTTCAGAATGCATTTCACTTAAGGATAGGCAAATAGATTAGTGGAATAGAATTTAAAGTACAGGAAATAGGCTGTACTGTATAATGGCTCACACCTGTAATCCTAGCACATTGGAGGGCTGAGGCAGAGGGATCACTTGAGCCCCAGATTTCCAGACCAGCCTGGGCAGTATAGTGAGATCCTATCTCTACAAAAAAAAAAAAAAAAAAAAAATCAACTGGGCATGATGGCATGTGCCTGAGCCCAGGAGTTTGATGCTGCAGTGAGCTGTGACTGTACCACTGCACTCCAGTCTGGGTGACAGAGACCCTGACTCAAAAAAAAAAAAAGGAAGGACAGAAAAATACCCACATATTGATGACTAATTTATTTTTGACAGCAGTGCCAAGACCTTCAATGGGGAAAGAAGTCTCTTTAACAAATGGTGCAGGGACAATTAGATATCCATATACAAAAGAATGAAGTTGAACCCTTACCTCACACTGTATACGAAAATTAAACAGATCAAGTACCTAAACATAAGAGAGAAACCTAGAAAACTCTCAGAAGAAAACATAGGTTCAGGTTGCTAGAGGGCCATAAAAAGAATAAATAGGCCAGGCTCGGTGGCTCAGCCTGTAATCTCAGCACTTTGGGAGGCCGAGGCGAGTAGATTGCCTGAGCCCTCAGGTTCAAGACCAGCCCAGGCAACTTGGTGAGACCTCGTATCTACAATAAATAAAAAATTAGCCAGGCATGGTAACACATACCTGTAGTTCCAGCTACTTGGAAGGCTGAGGCGGAAGGATCGCTGGAGCCCAGCAGGTCGAGGCTGCGTTGGCCGGGAATGGCCACTGCACTCCAGTCTGGGTGACAGAGTGAGACTCCAACTCAAAAAAAAATAGAAACAACCCAATTGTCCTTCAAAACTGGGTGGATTAACAAAATGTTGTAGATCCATACAGTGGAATATTATTTGTCCATAAAAGGGAGTGAAGTAGTAATACATGCTGCAACCAGGATGAACCTTGAAAACATTGTGCTGCGTGAAAGAAGCCTGACCCCAAGGGCCACATATTGTATGATTCTATTTGCATGAAATGTCTAGAAGAGAGAAACCTGTCAACACAGGGAGATGAGTGGTGGCTGTGGGTAAGGGAGGGAGGAACATGGAGTGACTGCTGATGGCCATAGGGTTTCTTTGGGGGTGATACAATCAGTGTTCTGGAGTTAGTGGTGATGGTTGCACATTGTAAGTGTGCTACAAACCACTGAACTGTATATGTATACATTAAAAGGGTGGATTTTTTTTTTTTTTTTGAGTTGGAGTCTCACTCCATTGCCCAGACTGGAGTGCAGTGGCCGCTCCAGCCACCGCAGCCTCGACCTGCTGGGCTCCAGCGATCCTTCTGCCTCAGCCTTCCGAGTAGCCAGAACTACAGGCGCGCGCTACCACGTCCGGCTAATTTTTGATTTATTGTAGAGATGAGGGCTCACCAAGTTGCCCAGGCGGGTCTCGAACCCGCGGGCTCAGGCAATCCACTCACCTCAGCCTCCCTAGGCACGGGATTACAGGCTGAGCCACGGAGCCCGGCTAAAAGGGTGGATTTTATGGTATGTAGTTACAACTCAGAAAATCAACTCCACTGGGCCTGGTGATTCACGCCTGTAATCCCAGCACTGTAGGAGGTGGAGGCGAGAGGATTGCCTGAGCCTAGGAGTTCAAAACCAGCCTGGGCAGCATAGCAAGGCCTCGTCTCTACAATAATTTGAAAAATAGCCAGGCATGATGGTGCACGCCTGTAGTCCTAGCTACTTAAAAGGATGAGGTGGAAAGATCACCTGAGCCCAGCAGGTCGAGGCTGTGGTATCTGTGATTGTGCCACTACACTCCAGCCTGGGTGACAGAATGAGACCCCGACTCAAAATATAAAAAGAAGCCAGTGGCTCAGCCTATAATCCCACGCCTTGGGAGGCTGAGGTGAGTGGATTGCCTGAGCCCGCGGGTTTGAGACCCGCCTGGGCAGCGAGACCTCATCTCTCCAATAAATCAAAAAATCAGCCGGGCGCGGTAGTGTGCGCCTGTAATTCCGGCTACTTGGAAGGCTGAGGCGGAAGGATCGCCGGAGCCCAGCAGGTCGAGGCTGCGGTAGCCGGGAGCGGCCACTGCACTCCAGTCTGGGCGACAGAGTGGGACTCCAACTCAAATATATATATATATATATATATATATATATATATATATATATATATATAAAGAAAAACCAGCACTTCATTCAATTCATGTCACGTGACAACCACTCTACAAAATCCTTCGTTAGTTTTCTGTTGTCACGTTGAAAAAATCAGACTTGTTCAGATGTGGTAGCTTAAGCCTATCATCCCAGCACTCTGGGAGACCAAGGCAAGAAGATTGCCTGAGTCCAGGGGTTCGAGACCAGCCTGGACAACTTGGCGAGATCTTGTCTCTACAATAAATCAAAAAATTAATCAGGAGTAGTTCCAGCTACTTGGAAGGCTGAGGCAGAATTATCACCTGAGCTCAGCAGGTTGAGGCTGCGGTGGCTGTGAGCATGCCACTGCACTCCAGCCTGGGCAACAGAGTGAGACTCAGATGCAAAAAAAAAAAATTACCACAGACTTAATGGCTTAAAGAACACAAATCTGAAGGTCAGAAGTCCAACATTTGCTTTCTGGGTAAAACCCAGGTGTAGGCAGGGCCATATTGGCAGGGCTTCTAAAATTTCTGGAGAGTCTGTTTCTTCACCTGTATTCCTTGCTCGTGGTCCTTTCCTCCATGATCAAAGGCAGCCACACAGGACCACTCTGACCCTTATACTGTCTAATTCTTTCCATTTTTGCTTTTATTTTATTTATTTATTTATTTTGAGACAGGGTCTCACTCTGTCTTCCAGGCTGGAGTACAGAGGCACAGTCACAGCACACCGCAGCCTCGAATTCCTGGACTCAAGCAGTCCCCCCACCTCAGCCTCCTGAGTAGCTGGAACTACAGGCACCCCCATGCCTGGCTAATTAAAAAAATTTTTTTGTAGAGATGGGGTCTCTCTGTGTTACCCAGGCTTATAGCTCTTTCTCTGACCACACCTGGGAAGGGTTCTCCACTTTTAAGGGCTCATTTGATGACACTGTGCCCACCTGGATAATCCAGGCTAGTCTCTCCATCTCAAACTCAACTGCAGAGTTCTTTTCCCATTTGCAAGGCAACATATTTGGGGTTCTGAGTATTAGCATGTGAATGTCTTTGGGGATCATTGTCCTGCGGGTCACAGTTCCCATCACAGACAAGCAAAAGCCAGAGCCATCTCGCTGACTTAAAAGGCTTTTAGTGTCCACCTCTACTTTCTTTTTTTTTGCTCGAGTTGGAGTCTCACTCTGTCGCCCAAGTTGGAGCCCATCAACCTGCTGGGCTCCGGCGATCCTTCCGCCTCAGCCTTCCAAGTAGCTGGAACTACAGGCATGCACTACCATGCCCAGCTGATTTTTTATTTATTGTAGAGATAAGATCTCACCAAGTTGCCCCTGCTGGTCTCAAACCCGTGGACTCCCAGAGTGCTGGGATTACGCTGAGCCACCGAGCCCATCCCGCTTCTGTTTTCTAACCTCTCATAGATCTCTCCCTCACACCTTACCCTAGGCACCCTGGTCTCAAACAGCCAGGTGTGTCCTCACAGGGCCCTCATACTCCCTGACTGTTTCCCCTGCCTAAATTATACCCCT
Source organism: Cephalopachus bancanus (assembly GCA_027257055.1). NCBI lineage: Eukaryota > Metazoa > Chordata > Mammalia > Primates > Tarsiidae > Cephalopachus > Cephalopachus bancanus. The sequence continues at coordinate 185,426 of JAPVLO010000909.1, read as the reverse complement.
CCTCAGCCCTCTTCTTGGTTGATTTCTCCTTGCCATTCCCGTCTCCACTCAGATCAGAATATCACCTCAGAGACATGCAAACTTCAGTAAGCTTTCTAGCTACCTCTACCATGTGACTCTAGTCACTCACTACAAAGCATCTGCCATGGCTGATGGGTTCCTTGTTAGTGTGTATATTTGGTGTCTTCTACCCCTCCATCTTAACTGCCACATAAGTAAGAACCTCAACTGTCTGTGTCTCTGACGCTAGAGTGGTGTGTGGCACATAGTAGGTGCTAGGTTAACCTCACATGACACTGGGCGAGAATGGCTGGTGTTTCTGCTTATGCACCTCAATATAACACTATAGGGCAGTAGTGTGTCACAGCTTTCAAATCTCTGTACCTGGAAATTTTGTAGTTCTTACTGAGTTATTTATAATGTTTAAATTTACATTCTTAGCCAAGCACAGTGGCTCATTCCTATAATCCCAGCATTTGGGAGCTGAGACGGGAGGATCACTTGAGATCAAGAGTTTAAGACTAGTCTGGGCAACATAGTGAGACCTCATCTTTACAAAAAATAGAAAAATTAACTGGGTGTGGTGGTGCATACCTGTAGTCCCAGCTACTCAGGAGGCTGAGGCAGGAGAATCACTTGAGCCCAGGAATTTGGGGTTGTGGTGAGCTGTGATTGTGCTATCGTACTACAGCCTAGGGGAGAGAGTAAGACCCTGTCTCAAAACACACACACACACACACACACAAACTTACATTGTTTGCATGCTTCAACTTCTCCATATAATGGGAAGTGTTTTGGATGTTTTTACATTGCTTTATTTTAATTGTGCACACATCGGATTCATAAGAAATGTGATTGGACTGCACTTCCTAAGAGGGATTATCTGTAGTCAGAACCGGCAGACCCAGTTTGGTTTGACGTCTCAGGATGGAGGAACTTTACTCTTGGGAACATGCTGCCTTTTCTCACCCACACCTGTGTCGCTTGTCTTTCAGAAAGCATGCTCTGAATTGCCATCGGATGAAGCCTGCTCTCTTCAGCGTGCTCTGTGAGATCAAGGAAAAGACAGGTAGGCTGTTTAGAAGATGCTTGCTGTGCGAGGCCAGGGCTGGACAGCCGTGTGCCCCTCTGGTCCTGGCTGGGCCCTGATGTGCCTTGTGGGGCCGTTTTGCTCAAGACATCTCTTTCTCCCAGCGGATGACTGAGATGTTTTGTTTTTACCTTATCACTGCCCTGGTTTCTGATATGTCACATTGATGATTTTGTAGTTTATAACAAGCAGCTGTGTCTAGGTGCAAGACCTAAAAGGTGCTGTGGTACAAGGAAAGATGACAGAATTAGAAAATTCAATAACAACAATTTTGCTTTGTGGCACCAAGCATGGTGGCTCACATCTATAATCCCAGTCCTTTGGGAGGCCGAGGTGGGAGAATCGCTTGAGGCCAGGAGTTTGAGACCAGCCTGGGCATCATGGTGAGACCCTGTTTATTAAAATATATATATAAATAGCTGGGTGCAGTGGCTTATGCCTATAATCCCAGCATTTTGGGAGGCATAGGCAAGAGGATTGCCTGAGTCCAGGGGCTCAAGACCAGCCTAGACAACCTGGCGAGACCTCATCTCTACAGTAAATCAAAAAATAGCCGGGCCGTGGTGGCACATGCCTGTAGTTCCAGCTACTTGGAAGACTGAGGCAGAAGGATCACCTGAGCCCAGCAGGTCGAGGCTACGGCCTCGAGCTTGCCACTGCACCTCAGCCTGGGTAAGAGTGAGACTCTGACTCAAAAAAAAAAAAATTATGTATATATATAAATTTTTAAAAAGCAATCCTGGCAAGGCGTGGTGGCTCATGCCTATAATCCCAACACTTTGGGAGGTGGAGGTAAGAGGATTGCCTGAGCCCACGGGCTCAAGAGACCAGCCTTAGCAACTTGGCGAGACCTCATCTCTACAATAAATAAAAAAATGTGCATTCTGGGCAGGAATCCCAAGGAGGGGTTGTGTGTCCATCTCAGTACATTGTGTCGGAGGGTGACCTTCAGTATGTCCTGTCTCTGCTGGTGTTGACCTTGATCACTTGGTCAAGGTTGATAACAATTTGAAGATAATTTACAAGAGACGCCACCAAATAAGATGAAGATATCATTAAAATGAGAGGTCAGCCAGGCGCAGTGGCTCACATCTGTAATCCCAGCACTCTGGGATTCCAAAAAATTAACCGGATGTGGTGGCGCGCACCTGTGGTTCCAGCTACTTGGAAGGCTGAGGTGGAAGGATCACCTGAGCCCAGCGGTAGCCGTGAGCATGCCACTGCACTCCAGCCTGGATGACAGAGTGAGAATCCTACCCAAAAAAAAAAAAAGAGAGAGAGGAGGTGATGTTCTAGGAACCTCATATAGGTGGAAACATACAGTATTTGTCCTTTTGGGTCTAGCTTATTTCACTCAGCGTAATGCCCTCAAGATATATGCATGTAGTATGAGTCAGAGTTTTATTAAAGCTGACTAAATTCCATGGTATGTATAGACCACATTTTGTTTACCCAATCACCCGTTGATGGACATTTCAGTTGTTTATACTTTTTGGCTAATATGAATAGTGCTGCTATGAACAATGTACAAATACATATTTAAGACTCTGCTTTCAGTTCTTCTCAGTATATGCCAGTAAGTAGAATTGCTGGATTGTATGGTAATTCTACATTTTGTTTTTTTGAGGAAACACCATACTGTTTCGCACAGCAGCTGCACCATTTTATGTTCCCACCAGCAATGCACCAGAGCTCCAATTTCTCCACATCCTCACCAACTCCTGTTATTTTCTGTGTTGGGGATAATAGCTATCCTAGTAGGTGTGAGGTGTTATCTCATTAGGTGAGCATGATATTCTTTTAGCTTGACATTTTTTGTTGTTGTGACAAAGACAAAAACAGATTTGGGGTACCATATTAGTCCAAATAAATATTTTTTTAATTTAAAAATTTTTATTTTAAATATGTGGGGTACAATTCAGTTAGGTATACAAATGTTCATTATGCAGGTACCCTTATTGATGAGGTGTGCCCCTCCTCCCCTGGCAGTTTCCCACTACTGCCTGTCCCACCCCCCCCACTACTTATGATGATAGTTATAGTGTTATGATACTTATATGTATATTATATATTAGTATTATGATACTTATATATAATATTATGATAGTTATAGCATTATGAAATCACAATACTTATAGTATTTTTTTTTTTTTTGAGTTGGAGTCTCACTCTGTTGCCCAGACTGGAGTGCAGTGGCCACTTCCAGCCACCGCAGCCTCTATCTGCTGGGCTCCGGCGATCCTTCCACCTCAGCCTTCAAGTAGCTGGAACTACAGGCATGCGCTACCACGCCCGGCTCATTTTTTGATTTATTGTAGAGATGAGGTCTCGCCGCCCAGGCGGGTCTCAAACCCGTGGGCTCAGGCAATCCACTCACCTCAGCCTCCCAAAGGTGCGGGATTACAGGCTGAGCCACCGAGCCCGGCTAATACTTATAGTATTATGATAATTGCTCAAGGTCCGCTTATGAGTGAGAATATATGATACTTAGGATCTTTGTTTCTATAATAGATCACTAAATATTATAGCCTCTAAGTTCATCTAAGTTTCCGTGAAGTTCATAATTTTGTCCTTCTTTATGACTGTGTAATATTCCATCTGTATATGTACCACATTTTTTAAATCCAGTCCTCTTTTGATGGGCAGCACGGTTGGTTCCATGTTTTTGCTGTTGCAAATAATGGTGAAGTAAACATGAGTGTGCAGGTATCTTTTTCATAGAGTAATTTGAGTTCCTCTGGGTATATTCCCAGGAGAGGGATTGCAGGGTCATATGGGAGGTCAATTTTTAGATCTCAAAGAAATATCTTATCAAGCATCTTCCTGGTGTCACTCCTTAACCCAGGTAAAAGCCAACATTCTATTTATTATCTTAACCACACTTTCCTTTTTCATAAGAGCCAGACTGTGCTGTAAATCTGTTCTGATTTTTTTACTTTCTAACCTGGAAACTTACAGTTTACTTGGTTTACAGAGCCATTGTAACTTGATTGGTCTGCACTTGTTCTCATAGGTCTGTTTGTGTGTACTTAATTTTTTATTTTGAAACAGCCATATATTTGCGGAAATGTTCCAAGAATAGTACAAATACATTTTCTTCCTGAGCCATTGAAGGGTAAGTTGCTGACATGATGTCCCATGACACCCAAATGTTTCAGCGTGTTTCCTACAAACAAGGTCAGTCTCCTGTTGACCCACAGGACAACCCTCACAGTCAGGAAGTTACCACCGACATGAAACTGCCATGTAATCCTCAGACTTTATTCAAGTCTTGCCAGTTGTTCTGTTAATGTCCTTCACAGCGAAAGGACTCAGGTCAGAATCTTCTGTTACATGTAGTTACCATGACTTTTGGTCTTTTCCCATCTCTGACAGTCCTCTTCTTTTCTGTCAAGGATTTTCATGACTTCAACCCCCTGGAAGATCCGTTTGGGTTTGTCTGATGTTTCCTCACTATTATGTTTTCGCTAGGCAGCATCAAAATGACACTGTGTTCTCCTCATCCAGAGTCTGGTTGGGTGGCATGGGTGCTATCTGTCCCCTACTTGTGATGCTAACTTTTATCATCAGTAAGATGGTGTTGGCCAGGCACAGTGGCTCACACCTATAATCCCAGCACTTTGGGAAGCCGAGGTGAGAGGATTGCCTGAGCCCATGGGTTCGAGAGCAGCCTGGGCTACTTGGCGAGACCTCATCTCTACAATAAATCAAAAACTTAGCCAGGCATGGTGGCGCGTGCCTGTAGTTCCAGCTACTTGGAAGGCTGAGGCGGAAGGATCACCTGAGTCCAGCAGGTCGAGGCTGCAGTGGCCGTGAGTATGCCACTGCACTCCAGCCTGAGCGACAGAGTGAGACTCCAACTCAAAAAAAAAGAAAAAAAAAAAAAAAGATCTTGTCAACCACACTTCATTTTAAAATTGTTCCTTTTCTCTTTGTTTTGTTTTGTTTTGAGTTGGAGCCTCACTCTGTCGCCCAGGCTGGAGTACAGGGACATACTTCCAGCTACCACAGCCTCTACCTACTGGGCTCAGGCGATACTTCTGCCTTAGCCTTCCAAGTAACTGGAACCACAGGCACATGCCACCATGCCCGGCTAATTTTTAGATTTATTGTAAAGACGAGGTCTTGGCCGGGCTCAGTGGCTCAGCCTGTAATCCCAGTGCTTTGGGAGGCCGAGGTGAGTGGATTGCCTGAGCCCACAGGTTCGAGACTCGCCTGGGCAACTTGGCGAGTCCTCATCTCTACAATAAATCAAAAATTAGCCGGGGTGATAGCGCGCGCCTGTAGTTCCAGCTACTTGGAAGGCTGAGGCGGAAGGACCACCGGAGCCCAGCAGGTCGAGGCTGCAGTGGCCAGGAGCGGCCCAGTCTGGTCTTGAACCCCTGGACTCAGGCAATCCTCTTGCCTCAGCCTCCCAAAATGCTCAGATTATAGACGTGAACCCCCATGCCCGACTTCCTTTTCCCTTTGTAAGAAGTATTCTGTAGGGAGGTATTCTAAGCCTGTGTAAATACTCCAGTCCTCACTAAAATTTCCATATATTCACTTCGTATTTTGTATGTAGAGTCCTATTTTGTCACGATCACATGCTGGCATTCATTTTGATGCTCAGTTTGTCCCCAGTTTGGCTAGTGGCAGCTCCTTGAGGCTGGCCTCGTGTCCTTCTGAGGGGTCTCCATCATCCTCTCATGCTTCCTCACTGACACCGTGACCTACTCCAGGCTCATATTCTGTTCTGTATCCATCTGCATTAGCTGCTTCTCTGAGAAGCCCTGGTACTATCCAGATAGATCCTAGCCTAGATATGCGCATTGCTGTTGGGCTATTGCTGCTCCCAAGCTCTCAGGACACAAAGCTAAAGACCATTTGTGCCTTCTGGGAATATATCTGGAGGAACTTAAATCACTGCAAAAAAAATACCTGCACATGCATGTTTATTGCAGTACTAGAAACAATAGCAAACACATGGCACCAACCATGCTGCCATTGAAACTGGAGTGGATTTTTTTAATGTACATATATACAATGGAATATTACACAGCCATAATGAAGGACAAAATTACGGACTTCACAGCAACTTGGATGGATTTAGAGTCTATCATTCTCAGTGTTCTATCACAGAAACAAAGAACTGAGTATTACACGTTCTCACGCATAAGCGAACCCTGAACAATTATCATAATACTATAAGAAAGGGATTAGCCGGGCTCGGTGGCTCAGCCTGTAATCCTGCGCCTTTGGGAGGCTGAGGTGAGTGGATTGCCTGAGCCCGCAGGTTCGAGACCCACCTGGGCAGCGAGACCTCATCTCTACAATAAACCAAAAAATCAGCCGGGCATGGTAGCGCATGCCTGTAATTCCGGCTACTTGGAAGGCTGAGGCGGAAGGATCGCCGGAGCCCAGCAGGCGAGGCTGCGGTGGCCGGGAGCAGCCACTGTACTCCAGTCTGGGCGACAGAGTGAGACTCCAACTCAAAAAAAAAGAAAGGGATTGGCAGTAGCTAGAAACTGCCAGAGGAGGTGGGAGGAGCACATAGCATCAATAAGGGTACCCGATCTCAAACCAGGCAATGGGTGGCCCAAACTTCACCTGTATGATGACCACTTGTATACCTAATCCTGAATTGTACTCCACATTTTTAAAGTATAAAAATAAAAGACTCTTGTGGGTATGTTACATATGTGTGTGTACACATACACACACATATCTATTTTTCCTATATCTGTATACACTGAAAACCATGTGTTCATTTCAGCATCTTTAATTCTAGTTCACCACCACAGGGTTCACATTGTTTTTCTTTTTTCTTTTTTTTCTTTTTGAGTTGGAGTCTCACTCTGTCACCCAGGCTGGAGTGCAGTGGCATACTCACAGCCACCGCAACTTCAACCTGCTGGGCGTAGGCGATCCTTCTGCCTCAGCCTTCCAAGTAGCTGGAACTATAGACACATGCCATCATGCCCAGCTAATTTTTGTGATTTACTGTAGAGACAAAGTCTCACCAAGTTGTCCAGGCTGGTCTCGAACCCCAGAGCTCAGGCTCAGCCTCCCAAAGTCCCTTACGGGCTGAGCCACCGCACCTGGCCCACACTGTTTTTCTCTTTCCAGATTTGAAACCCCTTTCTCCAGCAGTGATAACTCTGCCCCTGATAGCCTCAGTACTTCTGCTTATTTAATGAGCCTCTCACCCCCACCCCCATGTAAACCAACCCCCGTAATGCAGACCCTTCTTTGACCCCACTCCCAAACTGCTGCTGTTGACAGCCCAGACACATCACCACCTAGTGGTCTCCAACACCCAGCACCAGGTCACCTTCCTCCACGGACACCAGATGCTGGCTGTGATCCCCTTCCCCACTGGGACATCTCTCACAGGAGTATGAATATCTGATGACCTGTCTTGTCTGTCACGTGTTTAAATTATGGAGAGCAGATGTTATGGAAATGGGAGCACACAGGCTTTGTTGGGGAACCAGACACCCAAGTCTCTTGCCAGCAGTGAAGTGGTTTAAAGCAAATTTGCCCTCAAACCCCGGCAGCACCCCCTGTTGGTGCTTCTGCTTCTGCACAGTGACCCAGATAGGCAATGGCCCTGCACCTAAATGCACCCCGAGTCCTGTGGGCCAAGGGAAACTGTCCACCGGGGACACGGCCAGCATGGGTTCAGCCCCTGGACACACTGGCTACAGTCACATGTTCCTTAGGACTGTAGAACTGTGTGATGTTGATCCATTTTACTTTTTACCTAAATCAAATGAGCCAGTGTCAGCGCGGCTTACTGAGTCACACCGAGCTGTACCCTTGCCTGCCCCTAGGAGGCAGCCCTATATGGAATTTAGTAATCTTAAAAGGCAGTTTCAAAAAGTACTTTAATAAACTGTAGTCTCAGGAAGCTGTTGGTTTTGACCTTTTCTTATCAGTAGGCTGCTGGAACTGAATGAGAAACCAGTTCTGGGGAATGTGGGTGTTCTGTCTAGGACCACGACTTTGTAGCTCCACCTCCTTCTTATAGATGTTACTGTGTGAGTCTTCTGGCCTCAAACTCAGCAGTTTCAGAAGGGAAGAATCTGCTGCCAGAACAGCTGAGGTGTCTGTCTGTTTCAGCCCCCTGGTGTGGCCCTGCCTGTCCTGGGCTGCAGGGGTCTTGCTGTGGACATTTTGGGATTTTTTTAGAGACAGAGTCTCACTTACTGTGTTGCCCAGGCTAGCCTCGAACTTCCAGGCTCAAGTGATCCTCCGATCTCAGCCTCCCCGACAGCTGCAACTACAGATGTGACCACTGAACCCAGCTCAGGACTTCTGATTTGCACCAAGCTGAGTCCCACAGCAGCAACAGGGCTTAGAGCACAAGTCACATATGTCCATCCTGGGCATTTCTTCAGAAACTGACGTGTTCTTTCCACTGACTGTCTTAAACATCTGAGCGCAACATGTGTTTTGGGGTACAGTGGGGCAGGAATGGGGCAGCCTTGAAAAGCATAAGCCGTTCATGGTTGCTGTGAACTGGGTTTACCTGCGCTGCCTGAGAAAGTTGGGACACCTTTTCCTGAGTGTCACCTTTAGTGCGTCTGGGTGCCTTTTCACATCAGTAGGAAGTGCAGTCAGGGAGTACCATGAGTCCCCCATGGACCATAAGCCTTGACATGAGGAACATCTCAGCCTTCTAGACTCAGGGGCAAGCCAGCCAGTGGCAGGAGAGTGAACAAGATCTCAATTCTGCTCCATCTTTCCCCAACCCTGTGATCAGTAACAGCCAAGTCTCAACCCCCCAAAAAACTGCTCGCAGTCCTGATCCAGTACCCTGCGGTGCCCTGAGCCACTGCCAGATGAGCCATCCAGTAGTCCAGGATCCCAGTGCATCCACACTGAGAGACAAGACCTGGCTGCTTCTCTTTTTTTTTGCTTAAAAATTTTTTTTTTTAATTTAAAAAAATGTTTTAGAGATGGGGGTCTTGCTGTGTTGCTCAGGCTGATCTCAAACTCCTGGCCTCAAGCAGTCCTCCTGCCTCGGCCTCCCAAAGTGCTGGGGTTACAGATGCAGATCATCATGTCTCACTTGCCTCATGATTTAACGCATATCTCTCACATTGCCCTCTGGCTAAAGTCTGTACAGGCCTTTAGGATGAAAACAAAACTTCTGCAGAACATTAAGCATTGATGGAGCCTGGTGCTGCAGGTCAGACAGCTCAGAGCTTTCTGATGTTATCCCCTGGGGTCTCCAGTGGCCTTGGGCAGGTGTTGTTGCTGCTGTAAACAGATGAGCAGTGTCATGCTCTGAGAGGGAGCAGGGCCTGCCTGGGGCGTACCGAGCTGCCTACTGCCCCCTCACCCTGTCCTCGCTCATGAAGGGCTTTCCCTGTCCCCTGTGGCCTGTACTCACGGGCCCCACGGGCCACCTGTGTCATCTGTGTCAGGGGTTGTTCCCAGCCAGCACAGGGCCTAAGGTGTGCTGTGCCCTCAGGGTCTGTCCCAAAGCTGCACACAGCCCATGGCCCCACAACTCTGTTGGGTGAAGAACTAAGCCTAGTGACTGGTGCTTAGTGACTGAACCCCCCCACATCCGCTTCACCCAGCGACGTTCTGAAGATTGACTGTTTGGGGGCCTGACTTCAAACACGGGTCTTGTTACCCACATCACCTGAAATGAGATGATCCTCCGTGGACTCCTGGTGTCACTGGGTGTTCTGGATGCTCTTCCTGGCACACCCGAGGAATGTCCTGTGGGAGGGACACTGGCAGGTCTTGCAGCGTGGCTCCTGGGGTCAGTTCTGCTGCACCCCACCATGGTGCCTGGGCGTTCCTGCCCACATGGTCTCTGAAGGCCAAGGACACCCACATGTGCACCCTCCTCCATGGTGTCCAGAGAAGCTGTTCTGAGAACACAATAAACCCTTGCTGTTCCATTTAGCTGAGGGACCAGCTACTGGCCACCGTCCCTTTGCTGAAATCCTCGGAGTAGGTGAGTTGCAGAAGTGTTGGATTTGAGGTTTGTCCAGTTGATACTCCCAGTGAGGACCGAAACATGGCCTGGACTCTAGCAGTGGTATGTGGCACCAGCACAGGGACAGTTTCCACATTACAGTGGGCCAGGCTTTGCCTTCACATGAACCTGAGTGCCAGCCCATGTGAAAACCTTTAGATCTTGGACCTGGCACGCTGAGTCCTGAGGCCCCTGGAAGTCCCACCCCTCTGTCCTGTCCCAGGCAGTTCTCAAAAGGGGCTGACTTTGTCTTCTCAGCTCTTTGCTGGCCTGTGTCTCATTTTGATTGGTTCTGGGCTCACTATGTCTCCGAGGAAGTTGAGAAGTCCTGGGGACTAGTCCCAGCTGGGTATGCCATGCTGTGGGAGCACCAGAACTCCTTTCAGGGGAGAAAATGTCAATAATCCATAGCACCAGGAATGGCTTTGTGCCTTCTGATTGTTCACAGCCCTCGCTAGTAGTTGGCAAACGTATGTGACCCAGTTGTTTCCCTTCCTGGTCAGCTGCCAGGTCTGTTGCAATTGCAGAATCCTGTTCTGTAGGTTCAGCCACCTGTTTAGGGGGTTGCTGTGATCACAGAGCGTTGTCCCAGCAAGCGCCCTGAGAGTAACTTCTCTGGCTCTCACATCCCTTTCTGAGCAGCTGTACCCTGGGGCTGAGTCCCATGTACAGCATTTCTTTAGGACTGTTCTGGGAGTGGACTGACCCCTGAGAGCTGGAGAGCTATTTTTCAGGTTGCTTTGAGTATCCTTTCCACCCCGCAGTGTCTGAGTGACTCTTGAATCGAACCTCTGAGTCATCCGCAGTGCAGCTCCTGTGCACAACTGCTGGGGCTGTTTACACTTGAATTATTGAAAACTAAATACAGTGAACCAGTTCATTCCTCAGCCACACCAACCAGTCTAGAATGTTCCATCATCATTAAAGTTCTATTAGAAAAGTGGATTCATGTATACAAATATACAAATTAAGGAACATAATCCCAGCACTTTGGGAAGCCAAGATGGGAAATCACTTGAGCCCAGGAGTTTAAGACCAGCTTAGCCAACATACCGTGACTCCATCTCTGCAAAAAAAAAAAAAAAAAAAAACAGGCATGGTGACTCATGACTGTAATCCCAGCACTTTGGGAGACAGAGATGAGAGGATTACCTGAGCTCAGGAGTTCAAGACAAGCCTGAATAACATGGCAAGTCCTCATCTCTACAGTAAATCAAGAAATTAGCCAGGTGTGGAGACGCACACCTGTGGTTCCAGCTACTTGGAAGGCTGAGGCAGAAGGATCACCTGAGCCCAGCAGGTTGAGGCTGCAGTGGCCATGAGCATGCCACTGCACTCCAACCTGGGTGGCAGACTCCGACTCAAAAAAAAGAAGATGCTCAGTTGTCCTGTCACTTAGGACTTGCTAAATTAACATCAGTTCCTTGGGCAATTCCATTTATTTATTGTTTGTTTGTTTTTGAGTCAATCTCACTGATGCCCAGGCTGGAGTGCAGTGGCACACTCATGGCCACCGCAGCCTCAACCTGCTGGGCTTAACAGATCTTTCTGTCTCAGTCTTCCAAGTTGCTGGAATCACAGGCTCGTGCCACCACGCCCAGCTAATTTTTTTTTTTTTTTTTTAATTTGGAGTCTCACTCTGTCACCCACACTGGAGTGCAGTGGCCGCTCCCGGCCACCGCAGCCTCGACCTACTGGGCTCCGGCGATCCCTCCGCCTTCTGCCTTCCAAGGAGCCGGAACTACAGTCACGCGCTACCACACTCAGCTAATTTTTGATTTATTGTAGAGATGAGGTCTCACCAAGTTGCCCGGGTGGGTCTCAAACCCGCGGGTTCAGGCAATCCACTCACCTCGGCCTCCCAAAGCGCAGGGATTACAGGCTGAGCCACCGAGCCCGGCCTGATTTTTTTTGTTTGCTCTAGAGACGAGGTTTCACCAAGTAGCCCAGGCTGGTCTCGAAACCCTGGACTCAGGCAATCCTCTTACCTCCGCCTTCCAAAGTGATTACAGGTGTGAGCCACCGTGCCTGGCTGGGCAATTCCTTTTAGAGTAGTCGGGGAATTGACTGGCCTCAAACTCTTTGATTCTCGTACTGGGAATTGGTAGGACGTGGTTAGTGTGTGTGTTGCTAGGCTGGTCACCTTGCACTGACTGTAGCCAAGTGATTTCTGAAGCTTCTAGCCCTCTCCTCAGCTCATACTCGTTCAGTTGAAATTGGGGCATTTTCTTGGGATGAGAAATAAAATTGTTTTGGTAGACAGGAGCCATCCATAAATGCTGTTTTTTCTTAGCTGTGTCTCTTAAATGTTTGCACATCTCATAGGAGATGATGTGCTTGTTTGTCCAGATATTTTACCGGGCTGCATTTTCTACCACAATGTCTTCCTTCTGTCCTGTTGTCATGTGCAAAGAAAATAACACAGGAAAACAAGCCTTAAAAACATACTTGTCGTTTCATATAATAGTTTTTTGTAGAATTGCAGGGTTTTAAGTAACAAACATGTAAACGTATGGAAATGAAATTAATTTGCATGTTTGGCTGTGGTAGCAGCACAGTTGTGACTGGTTGTGATGTATTTTAATTAAGGATTAATTAGAGATGACAGAAATTTGCCCAGTGTCATAATCCCTTGGCTTGGTGAATATCTAGTGTGTGGCAGTCATGATATCAGAAGCTGATGTTTGCTAAGGAATATTCTTTTTAAAGTTCTATGGGACTGAGAAAGTTCAATGACTTAAGACAAGGATTGATCTCAAATGTTGCTTAAACAAGCTAACCTGTGGGATGTGGCCTCCAAGAAAAAAGCTGTCAGTTCTCAACGCAAACAGGCTATCTTCCAGAAGATTCCTTGGGTAGCATGAAGAACTCAGTGACCATTGTCCTCAAGAAACAATAACATAAAATGGCCCTTGGTTGCGTGGGTGGTCAGTTAGTGAGACTTCACCTTGAAGTCAGTTTGGGGACACGGTGGAGGGGAGGGGAAATTGTCCTTTACATCTGTGACTACCTGGGTGACTCCATCTGCAGGGATACCCTTGAGCTTGTGAGTGAGTCATGCTTTCTTCATCCTACCTTGTTGCCCCTTGGCCCATCTCCTTCCTGAACTTCTGGTCTCATCCTCTTGACCAGCCCCTGCAGGACTGAGCTGAGAGGGAACTCCCTGCCTTGCCTGTGTCTGACTTGAGGCACTGCCTGTAAAGTTTCTCCAGGAAACCTGAGGCTTGCTGCGGGGTCTGAGGAGATAAAATAACCATTATCAGGTGAAGAAAGGTTTTTTCTGTTCCTTAGTTTGTATCATTAATGAGTACATTAATGTTTTTTTGAGTCAGAGTCTCACTGTATCGCCCAGGCTGCAGTGCAGTGGCACGCTCACAGCTAACTCAGCCTCGACCTGCTGGGCTCAGGTGATCCTTCTGCCTCAACCTTCCAAGTAGCTGAAACCACAGGCACGTGCCAGCACACCCAGCTAATTTTTTGATTTATTGTAGAGATGAGGTCTCTCCAAATTGCCTAGGCTGGTCTCGAACCCCTAGGCTCAGGCAGTCCTCTCGCCTCCACCTCCCAAAGTACTAGGATCACAGGCGTGAGCCACCATGCCCTGCTGAAATATTGTTTTAATAGGTTTTTTCCCTTTTACTTCTTTTGAGTTATGGTTTCCCTCCTTTAAGGTACTGGGATGGTTTACATTGATTTTCATTTGCATTCATTTTCATTTACATTGATGATTTAGACTGATAGATTTTTGAAAGCAGTTGTGTACAGAGATAAAGCTTCTTGGTTATGACACACACACACACACACACACACACACACACTGCTAGCTTCAGCTTGTCGATCATTGATGAGCTGTCTCAGCGCTTGGTTATGACACACACACACACACACACACACAGCGCTTGGTTATGACACACACACACACACACAGCGCTTGGTTATGACACACACACACACACACACACACACACACACACACACACACACTGCTAGCTTCAGCTTGTCGATCATTGATGAGCTGTCTCAGCTCTATAATGAGACCAAGCTGTGATTCCCCCACGCGGCTCCATCCAGCCTGGTCTAGGCTTTCTCTCTACAATGAGTGGGTGCTTTTTTTCTCATTCTGTTCTCTCAAGCAGTTGGTTGCAGAAAGGGATCTTCCCTTCCTTGAAGATGTGGTCACTCCGGTCTACTAAGTAGTCTTTAGGGAAAGGTTTCTTGCATTTCGTTCCTGAGCATGATCCTATGTGGCCAGGCATGTTCCTGGAGCTGGGGCCGCGACTTTAAGTAGCAAATATGGACAAGCCAGGGATGGTTCCAGGTAAGCAGTTCTAGACAGGGATAAGAGAGAGAGTCATACGCCTTCAGGATCAAAGGGTTGGGAGGTGGGGACAGCCTCTGGGGGGTGCAACGTTTGAGCCAGGACCCGACTGATGGGGTACCTCCGCTTCCTTGCTGGGAAGGCGCTCATTGCAGTCCAAGGTAGGCTTGATGTCCCACGAGCCCTGGAAAACCAGTTGAGGCTGAGTGTTGAGGGCAGGGGTGGCAGCGGGCAAGTTCTGCCAGATCCCAAGGATGGGGCCTTGGGTTCCCTTGGGATGGCCTGCCTGACCCTTGCCTTCATGGGGTTGGCCTGCCTGGCCTCCCCTCCCTTCCTCACATCCATGAACACTGTCCTCAGAGAGCCAGCAGTCCCACGTCCTCCACTGGCCTCTCTCAGCCAATGTCGCCTCCTGCTGCTCAGAGCCCTCAGCCACTCTGAAGCCCCATGCCTGTTCCCACACTGTCACCTTGCACCTTGGCAGGAACGCCCTCCTCGGCCAGTACCCTTACCTAACCTCGCAGCTCCCAAAACCAAGGCAGCACCCCACGGCCTGTGTTCCTGTGGCATTCCCGTGGGCCGGTGTTCTCGGGGTTGGACAGACCTGCCTCCCACTAGACGGAGCATCCCATGGGACTGGTCCTTCTTTCCCCTGCAGCTCGGTCTGGTCGCCTCCTTGT
This sequence comes from Cephalopachus bancanus, assembly GCA_027257055.1. NCBI lineage: Eukaryota > Metazoa > Chordata > Mammalia > Primates > Tarsiidae > Cephalopachus > Cephalopachus bancanus. Next base: position 170,358 of record JAPVLO010000909.1, on the reverse strand, counting down.
TTGGCGTCCCACGTCCTCTTACTGGGATCACTGGTGTGAGCGCTGCTTCCCCGGACGCAGGAATGCTGGCTCTGTCCAGGTGGCACCACCTCCAACCTGGGACTGAAGAGGTGACGAGCACAGGGGAGGCAGGCGCCCCACCACTGTGTGCAAGGAAATAGGTTTGCCCTCCACGGAGGTCGCTTCCAGCCTGTTGTACTCCAGCCCTTAAGGACTCTGAGGGTCCGGCTCTGGAACTGGGTTCAGGGACTCAGCAGAGCCCCAGCAGCAACCCAGACTCAGCCTTCAGACCACTCCAGCCTCAGGCAGGGTTTCAGCCACTGCGGCCTTATGTCCAAACAAGGTGAACCACCAGGAAAAGAAAAGGAAAAGGAAAACTGACATTTGAGGTAACACACCCCAAAGTTGCATGAAATTCAATAGACTTAAAATTACTCCATCGTACTTTAAGTTTCCACCTGCAGACGGGATAAGAGCAAGAGGCACAGGCAAGAGCAAGGGGCAGCAAGGACCAGCCTGGAGCACTGGCTGCCTCTCCAGGAGTTGGCCTGGAGCAGGACTGAAGTACACATGGTAGAAATCTCATCCTTTGTCCAGCACATGCTGAAAAACACTGTCAGGCCAGAGGACTTGACGGCCGTGGTGTGCAGTGTTGATGTAACTGGACTTGTGCGTGCCTGTCGCGCTTCTCAGATGTTTGCCAGGTCCTGATTCGCGTGTGTAGAGCAAGGCTGACTAACCACAGGGTTTGCAAGTGAGGTTTTATTGGAACACAGCTGCTCGTTGCCTGTTGGTGACTTTTGCAATATGGTGGCAGTTGAGCAGCCATGACAGAGACCAACCCTGTAGCCACAAAGCCTGAAATAGTCACTCTCTGGTGACCCCTGACATAAGGGAGTCTTTGCCTCTGGAGGAAGGACAGGGAAAGTGGGTAAGGGATGGTGGTTTCCAGAAGGGCGAGTGTGTGCAGAACTTCTTTGCAGGTGAGAAGAAGCCATAATGCAATGCCAGGTGGGAGTCCTGGTGGGAGTCCCTCGGGCCCCTGAACTGGGGCATGGGTGGGGCTTGTCATGGCAGCAGTTCTTGTCTGGGCTGCGGTGACAGACCACACACTTCCCTGATGGCTCTGTTGGGTCCTCTCATGTGTGCAGTCCATCTGAATGATGTGGGAATCAGGGCTTAGAAACTGCCCTGTCTAGTGACAACTGGCCCTGGCCAAGTCTAGATTAAATGACACGGGAGATTGTCAGTTCCATGACACGGAGGACTGGTCCAACCTCTGTGGCCAGGGCCAGCTCCAGGAGCCCTGGGGAGTGTGGATGCCACCCGAGAGGCCCTGGCAGTGGCAGCTGGTCTATTGGATGAAGTGACCCTGAGGGGAAGACTCCTGGATGACATGTACACTCTTAACTAAGGAGGGACCTGGGGAGACCCGAGAGACAGAAACTACAATATCAGGAAGAGCAACCCCAGACCTTGAAGACCTTCCCAGTAACTGGTGCTTTCTTTTTTTGAACTAGAGTCTCCCTCTGTCACCCAGGCTGTGGCACTGTCGTGGCTCACCACAGTCTCGATTTCTTGGGTTCAGGTGATCCTTCTGCCTCAGCCTCCTGACCAGCTGGGACTACAGGTGCACACCACCACACCTGGCTAATTTTTTTGTTTTTGTAGAGGCAGGTCTTACTATGTTGCCAGGCTGGTCTCGAACTCCTGGGCTCAACCAATCCTCTCGCTTGGGCCTCCCTGAGTGCTAGGATTACAGGAGTGAGCCACCGTGTCTAGTGCTTTTTTTTTTTTTTTTTAAGCCGTTGGGGTCTAGATACAGAAGGTTATTTGCCTGCCTTCCCTTTTGCTGTCCTCCAGTATCAGAGGCATTGTTCAGGGAGGAGACACTCTTTCAACAGAGGACACTGGTTCTTATGACTGGCATCTTCCCAGAATCCCCTGTGGAATTCATCACTGTATTACCTTTATTACCTTTGGCTCTTTACAAGAAGAGCTGGAGCTGGGGGAAGTTTAGCTTTCATTCTGAGAATCAAGACAGGAAAGTCAACCTCAGTACAGGTCCTGGAGCCCAGCAGGTCGAGGCGGCGGTGGCCGGGAGCGGCCACTGCACTCCAGTCTGGGCGATCCTTCCGCCTCAGCCTTCCAAGTAGCCGGAACTACAGGCACGCGCTACCACGCCCGGCTGATTTTTTATTTATTGTAGAGATGAGGTCTCGCCAAGTTGTCCAGGCGGGTCTCGAACCCACGGGCTTAGGCAATCCATTCACCTCAGCCTCCCAAGGCGCGGGATTACAGGCTGAGCCACTGAGCCCGGCTAGCTTTGGCATTTTCATAGTTTGTTCTTATATTCTGTTAGTGACCTAACCATTGTATAATGATTCTTCTTCCTTGTCTCTGTGTAACTACCTTAAACTATATCTTAATGGCAGAACTCCAGGGCCTTTCTGGGCACTGGCGATACCTAGGACATGAAATTAATCAAAGCTCCCTAACAATCAACGTTCCCATTTTGATTGCCAAGGTGTTAGTTAATAGTTGCTATGGTTACTAAGTTGCTATGTAGCCAATACTGCAAATTTTACCTATAAAAGCTTGTCACAAAGTGCACCAATTTGTCAAGAGTTTTTCTGGCGTTTGCCTACTCTTGACCCGCACGTTAATAAAGAACTTTAATTAATTAAACTCAGTTTACAGGAGTAACTTCTTGTTTACTCGGTCATAACAACTCTCACCTGTGGACTGCAGAGACACTGGTGCTGTTGTTTCAAGACTTGTGCAGGGGATGGACCTGAGGGCAGATGGATGTGCATGTCTGTACCTGCACTGGTGTGACTAGAATGAGCCATGACTGCAGGTCCCTGACACTGACTGAGGTCAGCACCCTGGGCTTGGGCTCCCTGTCAAAGGGGGGCTCTTCAGAGAGAGGTCTTGTCACTGCTCACTTGGCTTCAACCCCATCTGTTCCAGGTTCCACAACTTAATCTATCTCAGATGATCTTGCAGACTGTGGAGGGTAGGGATAGATCTTTCCCTGATCAACTGATGGGTGCAGAAGGCCCCGCTGCTGCCAGTGAGCTTCTTACCAATTTGAGACAGCAGGGAGGGAGGTGAGCGTTTTGCTGAGACTATAACTGGTGACTCCTGGCCTGCCCCATTATCCTACGTCATTCCATCCAGGCAGGATGCAGGTCAGCTCCATGTACAGCTGAGGGCTGTGGACAGGGCAGTGACATGTTCACGGCTACACGGTCGGAAAATGGCCAATCTGAGGGGTCAGTCGAGGCCTCAGACCTCTCTGGCACTTAAGCTGTGGCTTGGTTGTTCTTTCATGGGGTGGGGTTCTTGGAGATGGCTCTGCCCAACCTCTCCTCCCCCACGGGAGGAGGCCAGAGTGGGAGCCCTCCTGAATGAGTGAGGGGTCAGGGCAAACGAGGCCCCACTCCGAGTGTTCTGCTTTGTTTCATGAGAAGAGAAAAATCAAAATGACCTGGGGTTATGTGCCTTAGTGGGCTCAGGCTGCTATAACAAAACACCATAGACTGGGTGGCTTTAGACAATGGACACTTACTTCTCACAGTGCTGGAGGCTGGGAAATCCCAAATCAAGGTGCCTAGGAAGGGAGATTTCATCCTGAGGCCTTTTCTCTTGGCCTGTGGCAGAGGCCTTCTTGCTGTGAGCACACATGACCTTGTTGTAAGACAGAAAGGGAGCTCCCTGTTGTCCCTGCCTATAGGGACGCTAATCCTATCAGATCGGGGCCACTTCCTTATGACCTCATTTAATCTTAATTACCTCCTAAAAGCCCACCAGACACAGTCACATTGGGGGTTAGGACTTCAACATGAGAATGCAAAAAGGACACAGACATTCAGTCCACAGCAGTTCCATGGCGTTTGTTACAGAAAACATAATCTTCCTGAATTTATTTACATCGTTGTTTGGTCTACTGGGGTATGTGTCACCGTCAGTGAGTTGGGAACAGAAGGACATCTGGCACTTTCGGGAGCGGAATGCCTTTGAATTAGATCCTGTCTCCCCATCTGAACACACGGACGGTGTCCCTGCGTAGAGCTCCTGGTCCCCGCGGCCTCCCTGCCTGCCAGGTAAGGGCCCTGGGGAGCTGAAGGACACTGTGGAGACACTCTGAAGCCTTTGAGTGGAAAAGAGTTGGCTGTAATTGATGGTAATGAATGTCTAATGACTGTAATGAGGCCAGCATCCGTGCACTGGGAGAGCTGCAGGCCACCCAGGACAAGCGGCCACTAAGGGCAGGCATCCCAGCAGGTGACCGAGGCACACAGCTTTTCCTGGGTGACTGGTTTTAAGTTTTGCTTTTCTTCATATGCTTATATGGCAATTTGCTGTATCATCTTAAAGAAATAGAATCCTCGAGAGACATACAGTTAACACCTCAGGGCCCCAACGTCTGTGCCCGAACTCACGCACAGCTGGACAGTTCTGATCTTTCAGTTACTAATGCTGTAGTTTGCCTCCCATAAATGCATCTTTGCTTGCTGGTGTCGTTATTCCTGTAGGATGAATTCTCAAGACAGGAATTTGGAGATCAAAGCCTATGCCCTTTGTCAATGTTAATCAGTGTTTCAGTGCTTCCCTCCAGAAAGGCTGTGCAACTCCTGCCCCATAAAGAGAAAATGACAAAGGCACAGATGTTCTCGGTGAAATTTGGGAGTTTTTTGTTGTTTTTGAGTTTGGGGTTTTGGGGTGTGTGTGTGTGTGTGTGCGCGTATGTGCGTGTGTTGGAGGGCAGTGGTACGTCCTGGCTCACTGCAGCCTCTACCTCCCAGACTCAGGCAGTCCTTCCACCTCAGGGATTACAAGCATGTGTCACTACTTCTGGTTAATTTAAAAAAATTTTTTTTGTAGAGACAGAGTCTTGCTATGTTGCCTAGGTTGGTTCTGAACTCCTGGGTTCAAGCAGTCCTCCCACCTCAGCCTCTGAAAGTGCTAGGATTAAGAGACATAAGCCACCATGTTCGGCAACAATAAATCCTGTGGATTTTGGTATATTTTTTAACGTCCTTAACATGTAGTATGATACCTACCTTGTGATGGGCTCTCAGATGTTTGCTGTTGGGTAAATAAATGAAAGAAAGCAAGCCACATGTCCCTCAGCTACTCTGCGCCGGACCCAGACAGCTAGGTGCACACACACCAACAGGCACTTTCCTGAAGCTGCATGTTCCAACACTGACCACTTCTTCCCCTAATATACTTGAGCCTGTAATGGAAGGTGTGGAGGTGGCTCCCCGTACTCCAGTTGTCAGGGCATACCAGGAGTCCTGTGTGTCCTCCGCCCCCTCCCAAGGCCTGACCTGGACTGCAGACACTCAGGAAAGAGCTACTGAACAACATATGGGGACATACACTGGGCTGGGCAGGGCTCTTCAGGGGAAACGTTCACAGAAATGAGTTCAGAAGGATGTTAGGAAGGGCCTTAAAGGGCAGGCATCACCTTTTAGGCTCCCTGTGGGTGCCAGGGAGTTGTTGAAGTCTTTGGAACAAAAGCGTAGTATGGTGTTGGTGATCTCAGTGTTTGAAGAGTTAGTTTGCAGGGGTGTGTGGCGAGTAGGAGAGGAGGGGCCACGGAGGGTAGGAGGTCGGCCTCATTGGGGCCCAGGAATGGTACCCTGGGAGGGGTCAGTGAGAGGCTGATTGTCAAGTGGAGTCAATAGGGTGTGAACACAGAGGGGTTAAGGAGAAGACAGCCACTGTCAGCCAGGAGAGATTAGGAGGGAGGGTCATTACAAGAAACAGACAAATGCAGTCTAATTTTGGGAGGTGTCTTCTCCTGTCTGAGAATGTCCACCTGCTGCGATTGCCGCCCAGGTCTGGAAGACCCAGGGTGGGGCTGTGCAGCACACCCCGTGAGCATCATTCTGAGGGTCCTGTCCCAGCTTGTGGGTGCTATCAGTGGCGGAACTAAAACTGACAGTTGGAGCATCTTGAAGAGAAAGTGAGATTGTTGGAGAACTAGGTCTCCAAACTGGAAAGTCAGCAGCTAACTGATAAAAGGAACAATTTTCCTTTGGTTCTTTCAGAAACAGCCTCAATGGGAGGATTGCTTGAGCCCAGGAACTCGAGACCAGCCTGGACAACATAGCAAGACTGCCCCCCATCTCCCCCCAATTTTTTTTTCTTTTTTTTGAGTTGGAGTCTCACTCTGTCACCCAGGCTGGCGTACAGTGGCCGCTCCTGGCCACCGCAGCCTTGACCTGCTGGGCTCCGGCGATCCTTCTGCATCAGCCTTCCATGTAACCGAAAATACAGGCATGTGCCACCACGCCCGGCTAATTTTTTGTTATATTGTGGAGACGAGGTCTCGCCAAGTTGCCCGGCGGGTCTCAAACCCTCAGGCTCAGACAATCCTCTCGCCTCGGGCTCCCAAAGTGCTGGGTTTACAGGCTGAGCCACCGAGCCCATCTCCAAAACTTTTTTTTTAAATAGCCAGACATAGTGGTAGCACCTGTAGTCCCAGGCTGAGGTGGGAGGATTGCTAGAGCCCAGGAATTTGAGGCTGCAATGAGTTCTGATTGTGTCACTGCCCTCCAGCCTAGGCGACAGAGTAAGACTTCATCTTTAAAAATAAAAAAGAGACCTGGGCTCGGTGGCTTAGCCTATAATCCCGTGCCTTTGGGAGGCTGAGGTGAGTGGATTGCCTGAGCCCGCGGGTTTGAGACCTGCCTGGGCAACTTGGCGAGACCTCATCTCTACAATAAATCAAAAAATCAGCCAGGCGTGGTAGCGCATGCCTGTAATTCCGGTTACTCGGAAGGCTGAGGTGGAAGGATCGCCGGAGCCCAGCAGGTCGAGGCTGTGGTGGCCGAGAGCGGCCACTGTACTCCAGTCTGGGCAAAAGAGTGAGACTCCAACTCAAAAAAATAAAATAAAAAATAAAAAAGAGGCCAGGCTTGGTGGCTCAGCCTGTAATCCCGCGATTTGGGAGGCTGAGGCGAGTGGATTGCCTGAGCCTGCGGGTTCAAGACCCACCCAGGCAACTTGGCAAGACCTCGTCTCTACAATAAATCAAAAATTAGCCAGGCGAGGTAGCACGTGCCTGTAGTTCCAGCTACTTGGAAAGCTGAGGAGGAAGGATCGCTGGAGCCCAGCAGGTTGAGGCTGCGGTGGCTGGGAGCATGACACTGCACTCTAGCCTGGGTGACAAAGACTCTGACTCATGAGTCAGGCACGGTGGCTCAAGTCTGTCAAGCCTGTAATTCCAGCACTTTGGGAGGCCGAGGCGAGTGGATTGCCTGAGCCCACGGGTTCGAGACCTGCCCAGGCAACTTGGTGAGACCTCATCTCTATAATAAATCAAAAATTAGCCAGGCATGGTAGCGCGCGCCTGTAGCTTCAGCTACTTGGAAGGCTGAGGCAGAAGGATTGCCAGAGCCCAGCGGCTCGAGGCTGCGGTGGCCAGGAGCGGCCACTGCACTCCAGTCTGGGCGACAGAATTTGAGACTCCAACTCAAAAATAAATTTTTTAAATAAATAATAAAAATCAAAAAGAGGCTGGACGCGGTGACTTAGCCTGTAATCCCAGCATTTTGGGAGGTGGAGACGAGAGGATTGCGTGAGCCTGGGGGTTTGAGACCAGCCTGGGCAACTTGGTGAGACCTCGTCTCTATGATAAATCAAAAATTAAGCCAGGCCTGGCAGCACGCGACTGTAGATCCAGCTACTTGGAAGGTTGAAGTGGAAGGATCGCCTAAGTCTACCAGGTCGAGGCTGCGGTGGCCGAGAGCGGCCACTGCACTCCAGCCTGGGTGATAGAGTGAGACTCCAACTCAAAAATAAATAAATAAATAAAAGAGGCCAGGCACAGTGACTCCTGCCTGTAATCCCAGCACTTTGGGAGGCAGAGGTGAGAGAATTACCTGAGCTCAGGGGTTCGAGACCAGCCTGGGCAACTTTGGCGAGACCTCGTCACTACAGTAAGTCAAAAAAATTAGCCGGGTGTGGTGGTGCATGCCTGTAGTTCCAGCTACTTGGAAGGCTGAAATGGAAGGATTGTCTGAGCCCAGCAGGTTGAGGCTGTGGTGGCAGTGAGCGTGCCACTGCATTCTAGCCTGGGCGACAGAGCAAGATTTCAAGTCCAAAAAATAAATAATTAAAAATAAAAAAGAAAGAGCCTCAGTGCAGCCGGGTGGGACTGAGTGAGCTTGTGAGGAGGGGCTGGAGTGTGGGACAGTGGGAACCTGCAGCCCAGCCCAGCCTCAGGGAGGGGCTGTTCTCTGAATCTCTGAAGCTAAGGGCCAAAGTGGCCACTAGGAAGCAGGCACCTGTCACCAAGAGTAGCTGGTAGGGCGTGTTTAAATAGTTACATGGCCAGATACAGTGGCTCACGACTGTGATGCCAGCACTTTGGGATGCTGGAGTGGGAGGATCGCTTGAGCCCAGAAGTTGGAGACCAGCCTAGACAACGAAGCAAGACTTCATCTCTACAAAATTCTTTTTTCTAAATTAGCTGGGTGTGGTGTTACATGCCTGTAGTCCCAGCGACTCAGGAGGCTGAGGCAGAAGGATCACCTGAGCCCAGGAGGATGAGGCTGTAATGAGCTGTGCCTGTGCCACTACACTCCAGCCTGGGCAACAGAGTCAAAAAAAAAAAAGTCTCTGAAAATAAGATTGTTGGCAGCTTTCTAGCATTATGTTATTTCATGGATCTACTATAACTTATTGAACCATTCCTGTGTGTTAGCTATTTTGGCTGTTTCCAATGTGTGCCCTTATTGACCAATGTGTATCTAATTTGTGTGACTAATTTGTGCCATGGATGTTTACGCCGGGTACTTGTGTATAAGTCTCTTCATCTGTTACCCTGTCCATCTTCCTGTCCATTTTGTCTTGGACATGTAACAGAGTGTGTAGATTCTTCCTGCAACCTTTCCATATTTTTCATATTGCTTTTTCAAATTTTAACTGAGTAAAGCATAATTTTGGAGCAGGTGGGATGCTATTCTATATTAAGCATCAGCTTTGTGATCAGTCCTTGGTTCTGCTTACTAATTATTTTTCTCTTGTTCAGAATTCTGGTTTATAAAATTTGCTGCACGTGTGCTTAGTAAATGAGCATGAGCTGTTGAAGTGAAAATCTCTAAGGAGGCCGGGCTCAGTGGCTCAGTCTAATCCCAGCACTTTGGGAGGCCAAGGCGAGTGGATTGTCTGAGCCTGTGGGTTCGAGACCAGCCCAAGCAACTTGGTGAGACCTCGTCTCTACAACAATTCAAAAACTAGCCAGGCGTGGTAGTGTGCGCCTATAGTTCCGGCTACTTGCAAGGCTGAGGCGGAAGGATCGTCAGAGCCCCAGCAGGTCAACGCTGGGATGGCCGTGAGTGTGCCACGGGCCTCCAATGTGGGCAACAGAGTGAGACTCCTACTCAAAAAAAAGACAAGAAAATCTCTAAGGAAAATTCCTACAAGAATATCTCTTGAGTGCCTTTGGTTTTGACTAGTGAGTTTTTGACAGAGAAGTTTCATCTATTTTGTTGGGGAAAAGAAAGGGATGATGGTAAATGACATTTGTAAATGACTAAATATCTGTATGATATGATTAAAACCTGAATTGTTATCTGAGCACTTAAGTCAGTAGTAGTATTAAGTATTAAGTAGTATTAAGAGAACTTGTTTTCAATAAAACTCTGTAAACTTTGTTCTGGGCCAGGCGCAGTGCCTCAAACCTGTCATCCCAACACTTTGGAAGGCGGAGGTGAGAGGACTGCCTGAGCTCAGGTATTTGAGACCATCCTGGGCAACTTGGCGAGACCTTGTCTCTACAATAAATCAAAAAATTAGCCAGGGGTCATGGTGTATGCTTGTGGTTCCAGCTACTTGGGCAGCTGAGGCAGAAGGATCACCTGAGCCCAGCAGATTGAGGCTGCAGTGGCCACGAGCATGCCACTGTACTCCAACCTGGATGACAGAGTGAGACCCTGACTCAAAAAAAAAGCAAACCAAACACAGACACCCACAAAACCTCCTTGGGCCTGAACCTCACTGGAGCTCCTGGGGGGGCACCTCCCTCCTTGCACTGCCTGGCCCCCCTGCTTCTCTGGAACTTTCTAGTCAGGTTCTCCCCCACATATCCCTGCAACTGCTTTTGCAGAGGTTAGCAATGCTCTCCTAGTGAGTAAGTCCTTTTCCCCTGCTTTTTTAGAGACAAAGTCTCTCACTGTGTTGTCCAGGCAGCACCGTTCACTGCGTCCTTGAACTAGGTTCGAGCAATCTTCCCAACTCAACCTGAATAGCTGGGACTGCAGGCGCACACCACCACGCCCAGCTAATATTTACATTTTTTTTTTTTTTAGAGAGACAGGGTCTCGCTATGTTGCCCAAGCTGGTCTCAAATTCCTGACCTCAAGCAGTCCTTCTACCTTGGCTTCTCAAAATTCTGGGATTACAGGTGTGAGCCCCCATACCCAGCCATAAGCTCACTTTTTCACCCTTTTTAACTTTCTCTGTTTTCCCTCATCCTGTCTAACAAAGCCTGTTCCTAAAATGCTGGTTTTCCATCATTTACCCCCAAATGGCCTTCTCACAGACGGCTGGAGAGAGAGAGAGGTGTATACACACAGTCCTAGACGCAGATGGCCCCCAGACACTTGCCTCAGCCCAGATCCTTCTGCTCAGCTCAACTGCTACGAAGCAGCTTCCTCCCAGCCACCTGTGCTTAGGTGCGTCAACAGGACCAAGGTGGAGCCACATTTGCAGCCAGCCCCACCGGTACAAACTGCCATGTGTGCCGCGCTTGGGAGACGGTGGTCCTGTTGGCTATGCTGCGCATGGTGGAATCTGGGCATCTTCCTGGACTCTTCCGTCTCTGACACCCACATCTTGGGGCATGGGTCCCTTGGGTTCTCGCTCTGGTCACCCTGTATCTGGACTTCAGTCTCTGCAGCTGCGTGCCTTGGACAGCAGCTATTCTCTGTCCCCTGCAGGCCTCCTCAGCAGCTCTTCCACATTGCCGGACCGGTTGTCTTGCTGCTCTGCTTAAAATCTTTCAGTGGGTTATTCAGTCTTTTCTGCCATCTTCTTGATTGGGCTTTTCCTCTTCAGCTGTCTAGCAACAACCCCACCCCCCACCCACCAGACACAGCAGCCGCACCCCAGCAGTCTTGGGCCTGTGCCCAACCACGTGCCAAGGCTGAGCTGTAACTTGCCCTCATCACTGTGCCAGCAACGGGGGTGCACCCTGCTCCCCAGCACTTCAGGAGACTCGGCTCAGGGGCTCGGGTGTCCCCAGCACAGGGCACTCTCCCCGCCCTGCCGCACGCAGACAGCTGAGGCCACGTTCTGGCTGCATGTGCTGTCTAAGCTGCGGCCTTTCTCTCTCCTTTCCTCCCCGAACCACATTCCTGAGGGTGGCCATGGGACTCCTGTCATAGTGAGTTACTCGGGGTCTGCCGTCCAGTTTGGTCATAAGATGGAACATTCCTTTCCCCTAACGGGCTCTCTGAAATATCCAGATGTCACACCTGTGCAAATGTCTGTCATGGTTTTTCTCTCCAGAAGGTGAATCCTGACTTGCCCCATCTCTCCTGTCTAGCGGTCAGTGTCCAAGGTGTTCAGGAGGAGAGGCCCCCAGACGCTCAGCTCATGAGGCTGGACAACATGCTGCTGGCCGAGGGCGTGTCCAAGCTGGAGAATAGAGGACGAGGCGGAGCGGCGGCGGCCGCCACAGCAACACCAGGTGGCTGTCCAAATGACACTAGCATTGAGCACTCTGACTACAGGGCCAAGCTGTCCCAGATCCGACAGATTTACCACTCTGAGCTAGAGAAATATGAACAGGTGATCTTTCTGCATGGAAGAGTTTCTATCATGTGAATGCACATTTGTCAAAGCCAAACGTGGACCTCTGACCACCTTCCTTTTGTGGTGCAGAGCAGGGAGTACACAGGTGGTCACTGCAGAGGTGGCTGACCTTCCTGAAAGCCCTTGCTGTGTGCTTCTCGGTCACCAGCCTGTGTGCAATCCACAAGGGGTGGCAGGTGTCTGGTCCGGCGCGGAGCCTTCCTGTGCCACTCTGCTGCTTAGCCACAGGCTGGCATGTGTGTGCCTACCCCCCAGGCCTGCTGTGAGTTCACCACGCATGTCACCAACCTTCTCCGGGAGCAAAGCAGGATGAGGCCCGTCTCCCCCAAGGAGATGGAGCGCATGGTCAGCGTCATTCATGGCAAGTTCGGCGCCATCCAGATGCAGCTGAAGCAGAGCACCTGCGAGGCCGTGATGACCCTGCGCTCACGGTTCCTTGATGCCAGGTCAGGGACTGCCCCCACCCAGGACCCTGAGCGTTGACTCTGAGGAAGATGAGCAAGTGGGTTAACAACTGGCGTGGGTTGAACATAGTCCTGGGGCTCTGGCCATGATTGTGGCTGCAGGCCTGTCACAGCCACTTGGGCAGGAGATCGGTGGTGCCGCACGCTGGCTTTAGAACGGCTAAGGAGCCTTAGTTGGGGATGGGAGGGTGTTGCTAGGACCCCAGCATATTAACTCAACCAAGGCTGTCTGTCTCTGCAGGCATAAGCGGCGGAACTTCAGCAAACAGGCAACCGAAGTGCTGAATGAGTATTTTTATTCCCACTTGAGCAACCCGTATCCCAGCGAAAAAGCCAAAGAAGAGCTGGCCAGGAAGGGCGGCATCACGGTCTCGCAGGTGAGGCCCTCTTCTGCCGCACCTCCCTGTACCTGGAAAGGATAGAAGGTTAAGTCCCATGAGGGAGACACCCAGGGAAATTAAGGAAATGTGTGGGGCAGGAGTCAAGTGGCCAGGCTCTGAGTCAGCCTGGCGAGGCTCTGGTCCCGGCTCTATACTGTGAAGGTGGGACTCAGGCAGGTGGTATCCTCCCTCATCTGTGAAACAGCAGTTCAGGTGCACCCACTGAGAGACCTGGGGACTCCCTGGGGAGATGATACAGGTGGATTGTGAGCTCCTTAAATTGCTACAGGTGGAGTGTGAGCTCCCTGAGTTCATGATAGAGTGTGAGCTCCCTGAGGTGATACAGGTGGAGTGTGAGTGAGTGTGTGCTCCCTGAGGTGATACAGGTGGAGTGTGAGCTCCCTGAGGTGACACAGCTGGGGTGTGAGCTCCCTGAGGTGATACAAGTGGACTGTGAGCTCTCTGCGGTAATATAAGTGGAGTGTGAGCTCCCTGAGGTCATGGCAGAGTGTGAACTCCTGAGGTGATGCTGTAGAGTGTGAGCTCCTGAAGGTGATATAGGTGGACTGGGAGCTCCATGAGTTGATGGTGGAGTGTGAGCTCCCTGAGGTGATATAGGTGGAGTGTGAGCTCCCTGAGGTCTTGGTGGGGTGTGAGCTCCAGGAGGTGATGCTGTGGAGTGTGAGGTTCCTGACCCTGTACCCTGGTGTCAGACTCTGGTATCCTCTGTGGAACTGGGGGCAAAGGAGGGAGGTGTTGAGGCCAAGAAAATCTCAGGTTTTAAAACGGAAATTCGCTGGGTACAGTGTCACATACGTGTAATCCCAGCACTTCTGGAGGCTGAAGAGGGAGGATCACTTGAACCCAGGAGTTGAAGACCAACCTAGGCAACACAGCAAGCCCTCATCTCTATAAGTAATTTTTAAAATTAACCTGGCGTGGTGACTTGTGCCTGTAGTCCCAGCTATTCAGGAAGCTAAGGCAGAAAGATCAAGGCTGCAAAGAGCTGTGATTGTGCCATTGCCCTCCAGTCAAGGGCCACAGAGTGAGACCTTGACTCAAAAAATAATAAGGACTGTAACTCCAGAGAAACTTAAACAGCAAGGCTGGTCCAGCCCCTACCCACAGGGCAGCGTAAGTTTGCAGAGCCGCGCCTGGAAGCACCACTTCACTCGGGCAGGCATAGCCCACTGTCTCTGTGGCAGCGGTGACATGCGCTGACAGGTGACATGGCTCCCTGAATGTCATCGCAGCCCTCCGAGGGGGCCCGTTCCCCCGACTTTGCTCTTGAAGGGACTGAGTTTCTAGCCCTTCGCTCCGCCCAGGCTGTCCAGCTGGATCTCTGTGAGAGAACTTAGGAACTTCTCAGGGTCACACAGGCTGCAAAACATCACGGAGGTCCCAGTCCCGTCTGACTGCCCTCACCGGGGACCACTGTGGCCGCTTCAGAAACCAGGCTAGAGCCAGAGCAAAGGGCCACACCTCTGGGTCTTTAAGGCCCAGGACAGAGAGTGAGGCGTGAGGCGTGAGAGTGGGGCTGCTGCTCGGCCCCACACGCAGACAGCCGGGCTTGTGTCAGGGCCGCCCCCCTGGGCTAGCGCCCCCAGAGAGCAAGGGGGGTTGGGTCTGCGGCTTCATCTGAAGAGAGGGCTGGCCTCAGGCAAGGGCTCAGGAAGCACCAGCCACATTGCAGGGACTGTCCTGCGGGGTGACCTGGCCCTGAGAACGCCACCACCGGCAGCAGAATTCTGTGCTAGAACTCCTTCCCACTTTGGTGCATCCGCCAGGTTTCAGGGCATCCTGGAATGGCTGTTAGTTGAAGGAGGGTATTTGAACTGGGGGCACAGATGCACGGCTGCTGTGTTCACCTGAGGAGAGGCAAGGAGGTGGGAGCCCACCGTTAAGGCAAGTGTGTTGTGGTGAGGCCCACGCCGTCCTCAGAACGGAATCAGCTACAACTCCAGGCTGAGGAGGCTCAAGGGGCAGGAGAGCCCAGCCAAGACACGAGCCCCGAGGGACCAGACGGCCGCAACAGTGAGGCCGGAGGCACCGACAGGGAGAGGCCAGCCGTTCATGAGCTCCTGCGGGTGCCACACCTGCCACGAAGTCGGGGGTGCTCCCCACGGAGATGCCCGAGGCTGACCAGGGACCTGCCTCCAGCCGCGAGGCCATCATCCCTGCCAACCTCCTCGACCCCTCCACACAGAAATGTGCCCTTGATCCCTGTCAAATGCCACCTGAATTCGACATGGAAAGGTATTGGGCGCCATTCTCTGCAGACCTAGTTCTGCAGAGAAGTTCTGAAACATTCCTCATAGATAAGTGAAAGCCAAGTGCTTCCCCACGTGGCTCAAGAGCAGACTGCTCACACCAAGGGCAGTCAGGAACGGCGTGCTATTTTAGGAATGGGGGCACACACAGGAATCTTTCTTTGTATGGTTAACATTGCAAGGATAGTTTAGGGACATGAAAGGTTGCCAGGCATGGTGGCTCACGCCTGTCCTCCCTGTACTTTGGAAGATGGAGGTGAGAGGATTGCCTAAGCCGACAGGTTCGAGACCAGCCTGGGCAACTTGGCAAGACCTCATCCCTGCAATAAATCAAAAAATTAGCCAGGCATGGTGGCGCTTGCCTGTAGTTCCAGCTACTTGGAAGGTTGAGGCAGAAGGATCGCCTGAGCCCAGCAGGTTGAGGCTGCAGTGGCCATGGGCATGCCACTGCACTCCAGCCTGGGTGATGGAGTGAGATTCCAACTCAAAAAAAAAAGTTAGGGTCACCCATGATCCTACCCCCATCACCCAACTGTTTCATTTGTGTTCATTACATATCCACTTGCTTTGGGACACCCATGTGGGCCTTGAGTGGTGTTCAAGGACATCTCCACATTGTGAGGGAGGTGCTAGCCCAGGAGTGCTCACCCGGGATGATTCTGGAACATTTTTGGGTGGGTGTGTCCCTGGCATCCAGTGGGCGGGGCCAGGGATGCTACTTAGCACCCCATGGTGCCCAGGATGGCCCCACACAGAGAACAGCCCAGATCCAGAGCTTAGCAGTGCCACCGAGGTGACTAGTCCCGCCCTGGGAGTGCAGTCTTGAAGTCAGTCCTGTGCTGAATCCCCTCCTGGCTGTGGAGCCCCATTACCACCTGCATACCTCAGGGGTGCAGCAGCAACTGCTTCCCAGGCCCTTACGAGAGGAGATAAAGTAGGTACGTTTTGGGCTCAGTCACATCCTCTTCTCAGTCTGCACTCCCCAAAGTATGCTTGCTGGGTGTGAGGGGACACCTGTCTCCCTGGCCCTTGCTTTTCCTGAGGAGGATTCTAGAATGTAACCTGCCACCCACTGTTGCACCTATGCAGTTTCCCTGAGCAGATCACAGACGTTCTTGTTCTCCCTCCAGCTCCTTCTCTGGTCCAGGTTCCAGCCACGCCTGGTTCTTAGCAGCAGAGTTTGTCTCCTCTAAGACAGTGCGGCTCCAAGGACATTTCCCTGGGCCCCTGGCTCAGCGGGCACCACCTCCTTGGCCCTGACCTCCTACCGACCCCCATGCCGAGGGTGTTTGTCCAGTCTGTTCCTCCTGGGTAGTGGGAGCACCTGGCACCCCAGGGAGACCACAGTCTGTTCACACCGTGTCACGTGCTAGGTCAGCTCCTCCGGTGACTTCTGTGTATGCGTTTTCAGGTCTCTAACTGGTTTGCCAACAAGAGAATCCGGTACAAAAAGAACATGGGGAGGTTTCAGGAAGAGGCTACCATTTACACGGGTAACATGGCCACGGATACCACTGATGTCAGAGGCTCGGGGAGCCACACCCACTGCCCGTCGATGCTGAGCTCCGGTGAGTGAGGCTGCCCAGCCCAGGGACTGTCGTCTGTTCCCTTGTGGCCAGGACCCCTAAGATGCACGTGGGAAGATTGCGCCGAGACCCTTCCCCACCCTCCCCCAGCTGTCATGGCCGGCACCTCTTTCCTCTGTTGCACTTGTGCAGTTTCTGTCCACCTGGGCCATGATCGTGATCAACCTTCACCGAAAGGAGGCACCCGTGCTGCAGGGACAGGAACGCTGAGACAAACAAGAAACGTCGCAGGTGGTGTGGCTGGAACACCCGCTCCCCTCCACCAGCAGGTCCTCACCACACAGGCTGAGGAGGGCAGGGCCCAACACCAGGAGCAGAGTCCATGTTCACGGCCTCCTGCTGGCCAGGGGCTGGACGGAGCCCTCCTGCAGAGGCGCCACGACACTGCTGACTCCGGCTCCTGCCGTGGCCTCTTCCAGGTTCCCCTGGGCCCTTCCTGCTGACCAGCGCCAGGGACACCTTCCTCACTCTGCAGACACTGGCCTCTCTCCAGGCCCCTCCTGGGGGAACCAAGACGTGGTCCCAGGTGAGTTGGGGACGGTCCTGCAGAGCCCAGGCGGTGGCGAGTCCCTGGAATGACCATCTTGTCAGCCAGCCCTCGGCCTCTGGGAGGTCGCGTGGGTCCCGTGTGGCCTGTGTTTCCATGACAGGTTGGCCGAGCCATCCCTGAGCTCTGCCGTGACTCAGGGCAGCAGCCAGGAGTGGCCAGTGAGCGCTAGGGCCCAGGAGGAGGGCTTTGGTCGTGGGGGGGCAGGGCCCGGGAAGTCCCTCCGGAGGACGGAGGGAGAGCTGGGCAGTGAGCAGAGGAGGCCTGGGGAAGGGGCCACCTCGCCTCGGAACTCCAGCCCTGCCGGGCTCGGTCCCGCTGCCGTGTCAGGAGTCCACTGGGAAGGGGGGTCCTGCGTCAGCACCTCCTCCCGTGCTCTGGGAACAGAGAGCCAGGGCTCTCAGGCGGCTGGCGCCCTCATCCCCTCACGGGCACCGGGGCTGCAGGTCTCCAGGGCCCAGCCCAGCTGCAGCAGAGCTGTGAGTGGGGCTGCAGGGATTGTCTTGAAGACACTGCATGACTTGAAGACGGGCGTGCCACAGCCACCGCAGGCATCGGACTGGGACCCCGCAGAGCCAGGTGGCCCCTCCTGACTTAGACTCCCACCCTGGGCTCCTCAGAGAGCAATGCCTTCTGCTGCCGTCAGCAGGGTCTGGCCTGGACCCGCGCTGTCCCTGCAGTGGCCACAGCTGTCGCATTATTATGCCAGCCCCCAGCCAGGGCACAGGTGACAGGAACTCTTCTCTTCCCTCCCCCCGGGGTCTGTCTAAATGCCAGACGTATGCGTCTGTCCCAGGGCAGAGTGCCCCCAAGGTGTGTGGACCTGGACCAGCAGCTCTCAGACTAATGGGTGAAGAAGCAGCCCCAGCCGCTTCCCTGGCATGTGTGGCACCTGCCATGGCGGAGGTGCAACCCATGGATAAGCATCCTAGAGTCAATGGCCCCATGCTGCCCCTGCACCACCGATGGAGCTGCCTACCCCTCACGACGAGGGATGTCGCCTGCCCGTCAGCTGTGGCCCTGCCCTCCTGGCTGCCCAGGGCAGCATCAGGCCAGGTTTCAGAGTTTCCTCTCACGGAGTCTCGCCATGACGTTCTGGTAACCGTCATCAGCTGCAGCGTGACCTTGTCTCCTCCCCCTCCGTGTGTAGAGACCCTAGCTACCCCTGATGCCACATCAGCTCTTTGACAAAGCCCCTAGGGTGGCCAGCAGAGGCCAGTTTTCCTGCTGGGAGGCTTGCCTGTGCCACAGGTCAGGTGGCAAGGCCAGCTGTGACCTAGGGCTGACCCCTGTATCCCTCCCTCCGCCCCTGGCTCTCTGAGGTGGTCTCCTCACATAATCCAAGCCTTCCCGGGAAACCTGAGGCTTTGCCTTGGGGACCTGGGCACTGGGTCTCATCAGTCTCACAGCCACCTCCTCCAACACTCGGTGTCTGCCTCTCCAGGGTGTCTGGCAGGGGGCCACCCCTCTGCTGCCGAGCGCTTCACCTGCTGGAGACCCCACCAGCGGCAGCGCCAACGCCTCTGGTTAAGTTTTGGGGACCAGCAGAAGGGAACGCCACGGGAGCTGCTGTGCATTGCGGCCCACATGTCCTGACCGCACACGCAGCCAACGGCCTCAGAAAACGTGGGACAGCGAGGGACAGCACCCCAGCCCTGATCCCCAGGCCACAGCTGCTCGTCTGTGGGATTCAAGACGGCCTGAGATGCCGCACACTCTCCCGTCTTGGTTTGGTTTTTTGATAGTCATTTATGGCAAGATGATGAATTGTCTCCTGTAAGACCTGGCACAGCTGTTCCCATTAAATGCTCTGGCTTTTCTCCCCCTTTATTTTAAAGACGTGGGGTACAGTTCAGGGGCAGGTATCCAAATGTTCGTTATGCAGGTACCTTTGTTGATGAGGTGTGCCCCTCCCTCCCGTTGTGACTTATTTTAATCACAATGTTTGTTCACCACCAGGCTTGTTTCCAGTGGGGGTTGGCCACAGGCACCGGTCCCAGCCATGATGCTGTGCATCGTGCCAGCCGCTCCTGTGCTGACTCCCCACATTGGTTCTTTTCTGACTTAAACCTGCCCTGAGTTCAGACCCCAGAGCCTTCTGGGAACTGGTTCTCCTGTTTTTTTTAATGTGCTGTTTTGTTGTTGATTTGGACTTTCGGTTTCCTGTGCCCTAGGCCATGAAGCCCCACCAGCCCATTGCTGGCTACGGCTCTGTGTTCAGCATCCCTGATTCCTGAGTGTCACTTTTCTGGATTCCTACACCAGGTCTTCCTCTGCCTGAACTCAGATGGGCCCCTCCCCATCTCCCCATCTCCCCCCAGGCCTTGGCTTCCTCACCTGAAGATGAAGAAAGCAGGGCAGAGACGGGCTGTCATGTGACACAGGGCCCCCGACCCCTCATCAGTCAGTGTCATAGCAGCCCTGAACCCACGCCATCAGCGCCTCCACTGTGACCTGTGCCCAGCTGTCCAGAGTGTTCTGTCCCTTGACACAGCCCGGGAAGACTCCCACACACCTCCATACCTGCTCACGCGGGTCCCAGCAGACCGGATGTGCCAGAGTCCCCCAGTGCCTGCCTCGAGGTCCCCACCCCTCGGGGTCCCTGAGTCCTGCCTCTGTCCCTGTGCACCAGCCCCCAGGCGCCACCCTGGTCCGGGCTGCAGACAGGCTGCCCAGACAGCCAGGAGGCTCAGCCACTGCCACAAGCTCAGCCGCTCCCCTGCCCGTTCCTCATGGCCGAGAGCAATGGCTGCCAGGGACGGGAGTCTCGTCCTTGCCTCTGGGCCTCACCAGACTCCTTTCCAGCCCAAGCCCTGGCCACCTCCAGACTCCTCTCCCCCAGGGCGCTCCATAGTTGGCCAGGTGACCCGCCAGGCCTGAGCCTCTGGGCACGGTGGGCAGGTCACTTTGCCTGCTCTATCACCACACTGTTCCCTGCTCGCTACCACCACTGTTGTTTCTGAGAGCCAAGGAGGAGTTTCAACTGTTGGCAGCACAAAAAGACACGCAGGGAAAGCCCCTGGCTGCCCCTTCCCCAACCCATCCCCGCAGGCAAGTCCTGCTTCCAACGTCTCTCGCAGATGGGGGCCCGGCGTGTGGCTCCACTGCTCCTGCGCCACGTGCACGTGCTCTTCCCCACACGATGCACTCCTTGTCGTTTCTGGAGTGGCCGCAGCCTCTGTGTCTCTCGTGTGGCCTCAGGGGTGGGATATCCAGGGGGTGCTCATCTTTGCTGCTCTCTGAAGCTTGGCCATGTCTCAAGGTCAATGGTGTTGCGACGTCTCTTCCCTCACCACCTCCCGCTCCATTAGGGCAGGCCGAGGAGAGCTGTCAGAGACCCCAGGGCAGCTGCCACGAAGCCCTCCCCAGGGAGGCTTCCCTGCCCATGGCTCTCGACCCTGTCCCGGCCAGCGTGAGCAGTTGGGTGCTGGGCAGCTCCAAAAACCAGGGCCCTGGGCTCTGCACAGTCTGGGGTATTGTGGGGCCCTGGGGCCCTCTGCCCACCCCAGGCCATCGCCGGGTCTGCCCATGGTCTCGCCATGGGCATCCCTCCCCACAGTGGTGCCCCTGGGTCTAGGTCATTTGCAGCCAGAAAACCTAAGTGACTCCCTCTCTGCCTTAAGTCCCTGTCGTCACGTCCTGCCTTGTGTCTCCCTGTGGTGCAAGCGTCTTAGACAGATGACGTGTCCTTGCTCCTGGGCATTACATTCCAGAGAGAAAAGATCATAAACAGTAAAAGTCTGGGGGTGGCAGTGTTCAGAGCCCACCCCTGGGAGAAGGTGCCTTTTTAAAAAAATTATAGCAAAATATATATAACAAAGTTTGCCGATTTTACATGCACAATTCAATGGCATTAATTTCACTTGCAGTGCTGTGCAGCCACTACCTCTGTCTACTTCCAGAACATTCTCATCCCCTAAAAGGAGCCCCTGCCCCCTGCCATCAACAGTCACTCCCCATACCCTCCCCCAGCCCCTGACAGCCACGAATCTGCCTCCTGTCTCTGGGTTTGCCTGTTCTAGATGTTTCTATCAATGGAGTCACACATGATGTGGTCTTATGTGTCTGGCTTCTCTCAGTGTCGTGAGTTCAGGGTTCATCCACGCTGTAGGCTGTGTCAGTGCCTCCTTTTCATGGCTGTGTAATACAAGGGGGGACCTTGTATTACACAGGTGTGTTGGCCAGGCTCAGTGGCTCAGCCTGTCATCCCAGCACTTTGGGAGGCTGAGGCGAGTGGATTGCCTGAGCCCGCGGGTTCGAGACCTGTCCAGGCAACTTGGCGAGGCGTCGTCTCGACAATAAATAAAAAATTAGCCGGGCACAGTAGTGCACACCTGTAGTTCCAGCTACTTGGAAAGCTGAGGTGGAAGGATTGCCGAAGTCCTGCAGGTCGAGGCTGCGGTGGCCAGGAGCATGCCACTGCACCCCAATCTGGGCAACAGAGTGAAACGCCAACTCAAAAAAAAAAAATTGTGTTTATTCTGACCTGTTTAAACTTCAGTCACCTTCAGAGGACCCTCCACTTGATTCAGTACATCTATCAAGACGCTTTTTCCACTACTCAAGACAGTTTTTGAAGTCACCAAATTTGATGCCTTTTAGTGTTTCTGCTGTTTTTTGTTTCACCTCTTCCTCAGCGGCAGAGCGTTTCCCTTTGAGGACTTTACATTAGGGGAAACAAAAGCCACTCAGGGCAAGATTGGGTGAAGAGGGAGGGTGGGGCACAGGGGTCATGCCATTTGTTATTTCACCTGGTCAAAAACTGCTGAACATGTGTGGGTGGGCGTTCTTGTAAATCACCAGCATGAAATGGGCAAACATGTTGAAAGGCTCTCCAGAAAAATTCACCGAAGCCAACGCAGCCTCTCACAACGCCAGTTGGTACCCAGGTGCCGATGGGTTCCCAGAACACTTAACTAGCGGGGGAAGCCTGTACAACAAGGGGCCCACCTCCCAAAGATAATTCCAGTTTGGGGGGGGTCCCCCCTCATAGATATTTGGAGAAAGTTTTGCCATCTCTTTTTTTTTCTTTTTCTTTTTCTTTTTTGAGTCCAGGTCTCACTCTGTTGCCCAGGCTGGAGTGCAGTGACACAATCACAGTTCACTGCAGCTTCCGCCTTCTGGGCCCAAGGAATCCTCCTGCCTCAGCCACCCGAATAGCTGGGACTACAGGCACACGCCACCACACCTGACTAATTTTTTTAGTTTTTACTTTTCTAATGATTTTTTACTCCTCTGGATAACTTTTACACAAACATTTTTTATTTTATTTTACTTTTTGTAGAGACCAAGTCTTCTCTGTTACCCAGGCTGTAGTGCAGTGAGGTGGTCATGGCTCACTACAGCCTCCGACTCCTAGGCTCCGGCAATCCTGCTGCATTAGCCGCTCAAGCAGCTGGGACGAGAGATGCCATCATACCTGGCTAATTTTCTGTAACTTTTTTGTAGAGACAAGGTATCACTATGTTCCCCAGGCTGGTCTCGAACTCCTGGCTTCAAGCAGTCCTCATGCCTCAGCCTCCCCAAGTGCTGGGATTACAGGTGTGAGCCACTGCACCCGGCATCCCCGCCCTATTTTTGAAATGTCTACAAACCGAAATGCCCTCTCTGCATTGGCGTGCCACAGAGCAGAGCCATCTCAGCGGAGCGCCTTCTGCCCGTCAGCGAGCCCTGCGTCTCCTTTCAACTCTGTCACCAGCTCCCAGACACATCACCACCCACCACCTGGGCCCCAGGATGCCCCTCCCCGCAGCCTGTCCTTGACACAGGATTGGAGTGGCTGTGAAGACTTGGATGGTGGCACTGCCCAGCGCTCCCCACGTGTGGGCACACCCAAGACGGAGGCGGAGCACTCCCACGGGCCTCACCTCGGAAGGCGCCTTCCGCAGTGAAGAAGACACTAGTCACAGCCCCGGCCTCTGTGGGGGGGGCCTGGGGGTTGGCAGGGAGACAGTCTCCCACGTCTCTGTAAGCATGCCTCCTGACGTGTGGGGGGGTCACGTCCAGTTAGACACATCACAAGCTGAAAATACCCTAAGTGGAAGCGTCACTGCTCAGGGACAATCTGTGTCCCCTCGGACGGTTTGCATTTTAAACATCCCCAAGACGCTGGCGTGGGGAGGGGAGTGGGACCCCACCCCCTCCAGCCAGTCCTACTCGTGACAAGCCCCCCCCAGATCTGGGGCCTGTATCACCCTGTGATCGGGGTGTCACCTGGGAGGTGCATACCTGGGAGAGATGGGGGTGGGGAGGGGATGAGAGGGGCAGGGCAGTATCTGGCCACCAGGGGTCGCCCCGGCCCACAGATTCTGCAGAGAGGAGAGCTAGAGGCCTGGAGAGGTGACTCCCGGCAGGGCCCCGGGGCGTAAGGCCCCACTCGTGCCGCTCTGGGAATCCACAGACTACTAAAGAGGTGGGTTCAGAGCAGACAGCGGGAGCTCTGACTTTCCCATTATTAATGTCCAGCGTGTCCCTGATGGTGCGTCCACCCTCCCCCTGGGCCCAGGTGCCTCCCTCGTGTGACATTTGCATCCATGTATCCTGTTGGCATATATGTTGCACGATGTGTTTTATTTGAAGTGTGTGGAAGTTGCATGTCTTTTGCATCACACCTCTTCGTGTGCGTTGCCTCTGTGAGCCACTGTGGAGGTGACAGGGGCTGGGCATCTGGCTGGGCCTGGGCTGCCTCTGCATGGCGGGGACTGTGCGTCCCCCAGCCAGGCTCCGTGAAACCCCCGAGTCACTGAGGCAGTGGCCACTGCCACCTGGACAGGGTTCCAGGCGGCCGGACACAGGACGACGCAGAGTCTTGAGTCAAGGGGGATACCTGAGGGCCTCAGTGGGCTCCCTCGAGGGTCTCGGTGGGCTCCAAATTCTCACCACTCCAGGTGAGGCCGATGCTCGGGCCTGGCTTCTGGGCAGGGAGGCTGATCTCCTCCATCCACGCCCGGCCTCACCCCTCTCCGAAAGGGAGATCTTTCCAATGTTTTTGAGCTAATTGCCAGAGAGGTTGGGAGGGGTTGGAGATAAAGAGGTTGGCCTTCAGTTTTGGTGTTTTATTGTGGGTTTTTTGTTTGTTTGTTTGAGACAGGATCCTGCCCTGCCATGCAGGTTGGAGTACAGTGGCACCATCATGGTTCACAGCAGCCTCAACCTCCCAGGCTCAAGCAGGCCTCTGGCTTCAGTCTCCCAAGTAGTTGAGTGTGCCACCACACCTGGCTAATTATTATTTGTAGAGGTCAGCATGGTGTTCATAGAGATGGGGTTTCACTATGTTGTCCAGGCTGGTCTCCAACACCTGGCCTCGAGCGATCCTCCAGTTTCAGCCTCCCTAGTCGCTGAGACTGCAGGCGTGAGCCACTGCACCCAGCAAGACTGGTTTTCTTTTTCCTTTTTCTTTTTTTGAGTTGGAGTCTCACTGTGTCACCCAGGCTGGAGTGCACTGGCCGCTCCCGGCCACTGCAGCCTTGACCTGCGGGGCTCAGGCAGTCCATCCACCTCAGCCTTCCAAGTAGCTGGAACTACAGGCATGTGCCCACCACACCCACATAATTTTTTGATTTATTTAGAGACGAGGTCTCGCCAAGTAAGAGTGTTTTTCAAATGGCATCTAAATACCTGAAGTGTGTGGCCCTGCCTGGGATACCTGCCCCTGCCCAAGAGTGGGTCATGTGTCACCTATCACATGAGGTCACTGAGATGGGATGCTGGGCTGTCAGATCTCTTAGGGTTGCTTATTTTGGAATATCAGGCACTTGGAAAGCAATAGGTAACACTTTCAATCTCAACACACATCCAATCCAAATCTGTAGGAGCCTGGGTTCAGAGAGCCAGGAGACCTGTTTTGTTTTGGTTTTTGAGTTGGAGTCTCACTCTTTCACCCAGGTTGAGTGCAGGGGCACTCACGGCTCATGGCAGCTTTAATCTCCTGGGCTAAATTGATCCTCCTCCCTCAGCCTCCCGAAAGCTGGGACTAGAAGTATGTGCCACCAGGCCCGGCTAATTTTTTTAATTTTTACTTTTTTGCAGAGACAGGGCCTCACTATATTGCCCCGACTAGTCTTTCACTTCTGGTCCCAAGAAACCCTCCCACCTCAGCCTTCTAAAATGCTGGGATTACAGGCATGAGCCACCACGCCCAGCCAGACCTGCATTTTAAATGGGGACACTGGAACAGCCTTGAAGGGACTCCCGCTGGCCCATGACTGCACAGGTTTGTGAAGGAATCACCAGCAGATGCCAAAACAAGCAAGGGAAAGTTTGAGGAGAGAGTTGGCGCTGTTCCCACTGGCCTCCCTCAGTATTGGGGAAACTGAGGCATGGGGAGGTAACCCTGGGGATGTGTGTGCAGGCCCCCTTCCCCCAGCATTCTGACTTCCGCAGACCCCCACCCTGCCCAGCCCCTTGAGGCCCTCACAGGCCCCCAAGGGACACCCTGGCCAGTCCGGCCCCACCTACGAGAGCCAGGACGGGACGGAGCATCCCGGACTCAAGTCCCGCGTCTGCCTCCCGCGTGCTGCCCCGTCTGAGCCCGTTTCCCGCCCCGGGCTTGGTGGGAGTCACGTGACGCAGCGGGGCGCCGAGGCCCCTGTCCACGCAGGCAGGCTTGAGGGGTCGGGGTTATGCCGCCCCCGCCCGTGGGGACGCCCGGGCCGGGAGGGCCGGAGGGCTCTGCACTCGGGGCCTCCGCCATGACCGCGCAGGGGCCCACCCGGCGCCCGCGGGCTCGGCGACCGGCCGGCGGGCCCGGGCTGCAGACCCCCGCTCGGCCGCGAGGCGCCGCCCCAGCCCGGAAGCCGAGGCGGCCGGGCCCGTCCGTCCGGGGCGGCCGCGCGGCCGCGGGCCGCGCCGGCCCCCTGCGCCCCTGCCCGTCGCCGAGGCGCCCTCGCCCGGGAGCCGCGAGGAAAGGGCCCGCGTCCGGTGCGGGCCGCGCCGAAGCACGGCCGGGGTCGCCTGCGCACGAGGCGCTCGGGCCGCGGGGCCTCGCCGCGTCGCAGGAAACGCGGCCGGGCGGGCGCCGGGCGGGGCGGGGCCGGCGGGCGCCGGGCGGGGCGGGGCCGGGGCGGGCGCGGGCGCGGCCGCGCGGGCCTCCCCTCCGCCGGCCGGGGGCCCCGAGCCCGGCTGCGGCTGCCCGCGCGGCACGGCGGCCGGAGCGGAGGGGCCCGGGCGGGGCCGAGCCCGGCGGCCCGGCTCCCAAGGACGCGCGCGAGGCGGGCCACGGCCCGGCGGGGCGCGCGGGACCCCGCCGGACGGCAGGCCCCGGGGGCGGCCGCGCCCCGGCTCGCGCCGGCTCGCCCCGCCGCAGCGCGCCGCCGGGCCGGGCCGCGCGGGCCGCGCGCTTTTCCGGCGGCTTCCGCAGCGCGCCTGGCCGCAGCCCGATTCCGCGGGACGGCCGCCCCGAGAGCTGGCGTTCAGCCGGCCGGACGCGGGCGGGGCGGGCCGGGCCGCCCGGAAGCCCCGGAAAGCCGCTCGGCGGCCGCGGCGGGAGGGGCGCGGGGCCTCGCCGCGCAGGCCGGGGCCCTGGGTGTCCCGTGCGGAGGGGCCGCCCGCCCGGCCGGGCCCCGGGGCGAGGACGCCGCCTCGCCAAGCCGCTGGTTGGAGCCTTGCCGTTCTGGCGCGAAATGCGCGCTTCGGAGCCCGCCGCCGCCGGCTCGGCAGCCCAGGCGGGGGTGTGTGCGGCCCTGGGCGAAGCTTCCTCCGCTGTCAGATGGGGATGGTGATGGGATCTGTCTGAAAGGCTGTTGACAAGATCCAGCACAACATGGCAGGTGCTTCCGAAGCCCAGGTTGCCGCTGGCCGTGCCTGGCTCTTCCTCCTCATCTGACTGAGAGTCAAGAGTCCCCCTTGAGCTTTCCTCCTCAAGAGGAGGCAAGTGGGGTCTGTCTGTCTCTTTTCCTCCTCGAAATCCTCACAGACGAAAGGGGAGCTCTAAAACCAGCATTCAAGACCTTTGGACAGCAGATCCTGGCTTGGCAAACTCCTGTTCACCCTTCAAAACCCATAGCAAGATACTCTCTCTTCCAGAAAGCCTTCCCTGGGCCCTCCTCTGGGTTCACCCTCTTGTGAGCCCAACCCCAGCAGGTCGGGCTGGGGTACCTGGGGCTGGCGCTGCCTCCTCCTTCTGACAGAGACTCAGGGCTGGTCTTGGGCCTGATTTTGCGCGTGATCAAGCGTCTCTGTGTCTGTAGACATCAAAGGCGAGCACGCTTGTACCCACTGTGTGTGTGTGTGTGTCCGTCCCCGTGCCAGGCCCCAGGACCAGCAGCCAGGCCACCTCCCTCCAGACAGTGGCGTCTTTATGGGGCCGGGAGAGTGGACCGCGCCAGGCCCCGGACGAAGGAGCCGCAGGCAGACTGGGATACTCTGGCTCAGCTGCGAGCGTATTTCTCCTCCACCAGCCCTCCGCCGGGAAGAACCAGGGTGGGAGCAGCCGCCACAGGCTGGCGCCCCGCCTCAAGCACCAGCTCCATCTGGGCCAGGGGGCGGCCGGGGCCCAGGGAAGGCCTGAGTCTGGAGTGGAGCCCCCGCCCCCGCCTCCAGGGAGGCCCGGCCAGGCGGCGGCGAGGACATACCTGAGGTTTGGCAGTCCCGGCCCGGCCAGCCCCCGGGGCTGAGTCAGCAGGAAGGGATGCAGGACTTCCCTGGAAAAGCAGCCGGGACCTCGAGGCCGCCCCCAGCCCCGCGGCACCGGCCTCCCCCCACCCCCGCCCCCGCCCCCGCCCCCGCCCCCACCCGGGGCCGAGACAGCGGGAGGCGCTGCAGGGCCTGGCGTGCCCGTGGAGGCTCGGCCCCAGGCGTGAGGCAGGCCCGCGGCGTCTGGGGCCAGGTGGTCCCGAAGCGCGGGGTGAGGGCGGGCGGGTGGAGGGGCACCGTGCACAGGTGCGCACAGGTGCC
Source organism: Cephalopachus bancanus (assembly GCA_027257055.1). Lineage (NCBI taxonomy): Eukaryota > Metazoa > Chordata > Mammalia > Primates > Tarsiidae > Cephalopachus > Cephalopachus bancanus. Next base: position 142,380 of record JAPVLO010000909.1, on the reverse strand, counting down.
CTCCGTCACGGGTGCTTCCGGGCGAACCGGCCACGCGCGCTGGAGGCTGCGGGGGACAGGTCGCATCTGACCTCGCGCGCTTTGGGGGTGTAGCTGCCTGTGTGGCTGTGCCAAGGTGACAGCGTCACCAGCTGGGCGACAAAAGGTGTCCGGGAAGGCGTGTCTGACTGCAGAGAACAGGGACGATTCCCTACACGGGGGCCCGGACCCCCAGCTGGCCTGAGTCGGGGCGGGGTCGACTCCCCGCCAGGCACGGCGCCCGCAGTGCCGCCCACACTCGGCGCGGGACGCGGGGAGCTCGGGGGGCGGGGCTGGGAGCCCGACCGGGACGGCGTGCCCTTGGGACTGAGCGGGGGCGCGTCCGGGCCACGGCCCGCCCCGCTTCCCTCGGCCGCGTGGCCCCACGCGGGGGGCGCGTTTGCCTCCAGAGCCAGCGCCCGTCGCCCCAGTCACAGGGCCCTCCCTCCCGCCTGCTTGGGACGCCTCCCCGACTCCAGGACGGGGGTCTGGCCTCGCTGCGCCCGGGGGGGCCAGGCGCAGGCACCACGTTCACCTGGCCTGTGCTGTCCCTGCCCAGCGTCCAGCCTTGTTCCCGCCACGGAAGCCCGGACGCCGCCCCCACCTGCCCAGAGCCAGGTCTCCCGGCCAGGCTGGCTCCAGGCTTTGGGGTCTGAGGCTGGACCCTGCCCAGCTCTGAGGGCTGATGAGAGAGGCAGACGGGCCGGGGAAGTAGTGGGTGGCCGCGCCAGGTCCACGAGGCCCCGGTGGAGGAGCCAGGAATGTTCAGCCAGGACAGGAGGCGACGGCGCGGCTCAGCCGCCAAGGGGGAGGGCCAGACCCCAGCTCTGTGCAGGAAACACGTTCCTACAAGCCGAGCCCTGCACCAGTTCCAGGGGCATCTTTGTCACAAGATACAGCGTAACCCTCTCCTGCTCCAGCACCTTCCATGGCTCCCCATTGCCCAGCCCTGCTCATCTCCCCTGTGCGTCTTCCTGCTGCTGTTGCCCTTCCATATACCTTGCCAGCTGCCTGAGTGCTCTTCTGCCTTGCCCGCCCGGCAAACTCCTTCACATCCTTTAAACCCAGTGCCTGTGTCCCCTTCTCCAGGAAATATTTCCCTTCCCATCAGCCCACAGTGTCCCTGTGTCTCCATTTCCCCTGAAAAAATCCCCTCAGCTGTGAAATAGACTCTTCCTATCTGGAAAAAAAAATCCTTTAAATCTGTTAAAAAAAAAATAAAAAGAAAAAGAAAGAGAGAAAGAAAGAAATGTGGTGGAAATCATTCTCCCTAAATGCAAATTTTGAGTCCCCAAGACAATAAACATACATTAAATGCCCTTAAAATGAGTGAGGCCTGACCAGGCGTGGTGACTCAGGCCTGCCATCCCAGCACTTTGGGAGGTTGAGGTGAGAGGATTGCCTGAGCCCGCGGATTTGAGACCAGCCTGGGCAACTTGGCAAGACCTTGTCTCTATAATAAATAAAAAAATTAGCCGGGCATGGCGGTGCACACCTATGGTTCCAGCTCCTTGGAAGGCTGAGGCGGAAGGATCGCCGGAGCCCAGCAGGTCGAGGCTCTGGTGGCCATGAGTGTGCCACCCGCTTCTGCCTGGGTGACAGAGTGAGACTCCAACTCGAAAAAACAAGTGAGTTAGTGTGTGGGCAGGAGACGTGGAGAAGCTTACATTCAGCCAGCACTCAGTGTGTGTTCATTTTAATCTTCCTCCTCTTGGATTCTGCGGTTTGAAGACTCTTGTTTTAAACATTTTACTGTTCCAAGATGTTTTCCCCCCATCATAGTGCTAGGAATTTTAAGAACCCCTGGTTCTAAAGTTATAAAAGTCTAAAGTGCCATGGGTGGGACCAAGGACCTCCCAGCGCCCTGAGCTGACCCCAGGGTGACTGGAGTGGGGGTCTCGGGCCCCACATCCCCCGGGGGGCAACCTGGTCTGGGGGGTGATGGATTTGCCAGGAGGTGGGTGAGGGCCCAAGTTCCAGAGGGAGGGGCGGGGCTCCTGGCTCGAGGCCTGCGGTGGGGGGGGGCGACAGACAGTGTGGAGGGGCGCAGGGCTGTCAGCTCAGAGGGGTGGCTCCCTGCCCTCCGAGTCTCAGTTTCCCCATCTGGAAGTTGGGGCCAAATCCTGAGTGTTTTGTCAGCAGGGGCAGGAGAACTTCTCTCCTGAGCTGTTCCCGCTCCCTGAAACGCCCTCCCCAGCGCAGCCATGGCAGCTGCGGAGGGGGCTTCAGGAGGATGCCCACCCACCCCTACCCTGCCCCAGGGAGGAGGACGAGGGCTGGGCCAGATGCCTGCGGAAGCCCAGCCGGCCGCCCAGGCCTGGCAGAGGCCCTGGCCCCAACACTTTCTCAATGAAAGGTATTTGGCTGTGGATCCCAACACTTCATCACCCTCAGCCCTGAGGCTGAGGCCCGCCCCCCCCCCGCAGGGGGAGGCCCAGTCCCGCTGCTCCCAGGACCCCTCCAGGCTGCCACAGCCTTGCTCGGAGCAGGCAGGCCAGGAGTCTGGTTGCCCTGGGTGCGGCCTCTGAGGCTCCCCTTCAGCTGGGAGTGTGGCGAGAGTGAGTTCTGGAGGAAGGCATGGGCCCACCCCGCCCCCGCCTGCCCCCTCCCGCTCAGCCTGTCCAGGTTCAGGGGCCTGGGGCCTCCTAAACCCGACTCCATCAGGGCCCCGGGCCCACCTTGAGACCAGGGTGATGCCTTTGATGTGCCAGCTTCCTCCCGTCCCTCCAGGCCCCGGGTCCACCCTGGCATCCCTGTCCTGGGGCCCAGCACAGGGAGATTCTGGGGTGTGGGGGGAAGGAAATGGCCTGAGGGAAGGGTGGGTGTGGCCGGATGGAGGAGAGCCTAGGGTTGGCTGAGCACTGCCCCCCCCCACGAGCTGGAGTCTGCACGTGTGAGCCACCTGCTGCCCACCCCAACAGGCCCGGCTCTCTCTGTGGCCCCTAAGTGCTGGGCAGGTGGACAATGGGGTGGGCGGGGTTGGGGGAAGGTGGGTAAGTAGAAGAGGGGGATTGATGAGGAAGCGGGCGGGGGTGCCCTAGGCCAAGGGGTGCCCCACGGGCCCCCTCCTGTCCCTGAGGGCAGGGGGTCAGCCAGGGACAGATATCCCATCCCAGGGCCCCTGGAGGCCCCGCCAAGCCGTGCCACACTGGCTTTCTAGTGACCAATGTCTCCAGGCCCAGGAGCGTCTCACAAATGAGCTACAGGGGAACTTGAAGCCACCGGGCCATCCAGGAAGCCCCCACTCCTGCTGGGATTCATGCCAGCGCCTCAGTTCCTCCAACTGGGAAATGGATCAGAGCAGCGCCTGGCCCCAGCCAGCAGGAGCACACAGACAGCTGCACACGCATACAGACTGCCAGCCAGCCACGATGCTGCCACTTCCAGACTGAGGGTCCTGGTGAGGTCAGAGAGACCTGACCTTATGACCACGTGGCCGAGGTATGGCCAGGCCTCAGGCAGGTGGAGCCCAGCGTGGGGCTGCAGGGGACCCAGCTGAGGAAGTCACCAGACACGCCCCTGCCAGGACCCCTCCCTGCTCACCGCAGCCCTGGGGCACCTGGCCAGGCAGCTGAGGCGGCCAGGGAGGCAGCCAAGACCAGGCTCAGCAGTCGTGGCCTCCCAGGCTCAGGCGAGTGTCTCTGCATGGCCGACCCGGAATGCCCACAGGGCCTCTGAGTTGCTCGCAAACACGTGCCCCGCCTCCCTGTGTTTCTGCCTGCCAAGGTGGCCCAGACGTCCCCAGCATCGTTGACCGCAGAGCCTGACACCATGAGTTGGAAATAAAGCGTTTTTAATTAAGCCCCCAGAGCACCTGCCCCAGCCCCCGGGGGTCCCTCAGCACCAAACACGTAAGAACTGTCCCCCTACGCCAGAGCCTCTTGTGACCCCAAAATGCCCCTCTCCGCTTGCAGTGGGTGCAGCCTGGACTCTCCACTCCCCCCAACCAGCCCCCCCTGCTTTGTTTCAATAAATAACCCCAGGAACAAAGTGTGGACCAGGCGCGGGCTCCACGGCAGGCCTAAGGCAGAATCTCTGAGGTCAGGGCCGAACGCGCAGAAGTCAGAGCCGGCTTTAACACCGGGAGCGAGTCCCTCTGGGCCTGGGTGGGCTGCGGCCCCCGTCTCAGCGTGCCGGGCCGAGCCAGGACGAACCCCGTGGGTGGCCTCCCCGCAGCAACGGCGGCTCGCCGGCGTTTCCACCGTCTGACGCTCCCAGGGCTCGTCTGGACTCTAAACCCTGGGCGGGGGAGGGGCGGAGGCCGTCTGGGGCAGGGACGAGGGGAGGGGCTTCCCGGGGCGGGGAGTCCGGGCGCGGCGGGAGGGCACGGCCGCGGCCCGGGTCACGGCCGGACCCTGCCCCGGCGGGCGCGGAGGGGGCCCGCGCCTCGGGCCTGCGCCCGGGCCGCCGCGCCCATCTCCCTGCGGATGTCGCCGAGGGCCGCGGCCGGGGACTCCAGCAGCCTCTGGAAGAGGCTGGGCCGCCCCGCCGGCGGCTCCCGGCACTGGAAGGTGACGGCGGTGCCGGCGTCGGCCTTCATCTCCCTGGAGAAGCCGTCGGAGGAGCCGTCGAAGCAGCGGCCGATGGCGATCTCCTTGGCCAGCCGCGGGCTCTGGTCGGTGACCGTGTACACGCCGTAGTTGTGCCCCAGCGGGTCCAGGGGCGCCAGCATGGCGAAGGCCGCCGGGTCGTCGGCGGGCCCCGGCGGGGGGTGCCGGGCCAGGTAGTCCCGCAGCAGCCCGTTGACCGCCACGCGGCGGCAGCTGCCCTGGGGCGTGACGGTCACCAGCGTCCGGTCCGCCTGGCGCTGGTCGAACAGCATGCCGCCGCACTTGAACTCCACGCAGGCGGCGGAGGTGCCCGGGCGCGCGGGGTCGCGCACGCTGCGGGCGTCGCGCAGCCCGTAGAGCCGGCCGCGCGTGCGCGGGTGGCTGCCCCCCGCGTTGCGCGCGCGCACCATGTACTCCTGCGGGCCCTGCACCTTCACCTTGAGGAAGCAGGCGCGGAACTCCTGCGGGTTGGGCCACCAGGCCAGGAGGTCGCCCGTCCAGGAGGCGGGCGCGCCCTCGCGGAAGGGCACCACGTTGAACTCGTACCTGTCCGCCTCCACGCGCGCGAAGCGGAAGTGGCTGGCGTTCACGGGGGCCTCCTGGCACTCGCGCAGGCGGCGCCACGGGTACACGGGGCCGTGGGCCTCGGCGGCGTGGCCCGGCCGCGGCTGGGCCAGGTTGATGCGGAAGCCGCTGCGCTTGGCGGCCGCGTCGTCGTGGTCCGTGCGCCGGTAGCCCAGGCGGTCCAGGTAGGGCCGCGCCACGCCCACGGCGGCCGGCGCCGCGCGGGGACGCGAGGGCGCGGGCTCCAGCTCCTCGCCGCCCAGGGTGGCCGTGACCAGCGCCGTGTAGGCGTCGGGCCGCTCGGCGTCGCAGAAGGCGGGCAGGCAGGCGCCGTTGGGGCCGGTGACGGCGCTGTCGAAGCGGCCCCAGGCGCGCGGGTTGGCGGCGAAGCCGGGCGCCGGCTCCAGGTTGACCAGCGTGACCACCACGCCCTCCACCTGCTCGCCGGGCGCGAACTTGTCGCTGGCGTAGGCGCGCACCTTCACGAAGCAGCGGCGGCGCTCGGGCACGTCCAGGTTGAACAGGCGGCGCTCGCGGATCTCCGCGGCGCCCACCAGGAACACGCGCTCCTCCCGGCGCACGCGCGCGCCCGCCGCGCCCGCGCCCTCGCGCCGGAAGCCGCCCTCCTCCTCCCACAGGCCGGTGTCCGGGTCCAGCGACCACAGCCGCAGCGCCTCGGCGTGGCCCTCCATGCGGATCTGGCTGGCGGCCACGCGCACGGCCACCGGCCCCGCCTGCAGCTGCTCGGCGGCGCCCGGGGCGCGCAGGTCCACCGAGAACATGCCGTAGGTGCGCAGCGGGGCCAGCTCGCCGTCGCCGTCCGCGAAGCGCAGGTCGCTGGGGGCGGCGGCCGCCGAGGCCAGGTCCCGGGGGTCCACAAAGGTCACGCGGGCCTCCACGGGCCCCGCGTAGGGCGCGCCGTCGGCCCTGCGGAAGGCCCCGGGCGGCAGCACCAGCTCGCCCAGAGGCGCCTCGCCCGCCAGCTCGCCCAGGGGGATCGTGTGGCTCCGGCCGGCGTCCAGGACCACCGGGGCCGTCTTGCGCATGGCCCTGACCTCGTGGTACACGCCGGCGCCTCGAGGGTCGAAGGGCAGGACCCGCACGGCGTCCACGAACTCGCCGCTGGGGTCCACGAAGGTCGCCACCAGCCGCTCGGTGGAGGGCGGCACGTCGAGGGTGAAGTCGCCCTGGTAGGAGGTGAAGCCGACGGGCTCCCGGCCCAGCAGGATCCTGGCGAAGCGCAGCGGCTCCCCCGAGTCGGCGGCCACCACGCGGCCCCGGACCAGCCCGCGCGGGGGCAGACACTTGTGGCAGCCGCAGGCGGCCACCACCTTCACCGGGAGCACGTAGCCGGAGCAGCGGAGCTCCCTGCTCTCCAGCTGGCTCACGGCGCAGCAGCGGGAGCCGGCGTCCCCGCACCGGGGGCCCGAGCCTTCGGGGCCGGGGCAGCGCGCTGCGGGGCAGAGCCCCACGTCCAGGTAGGCGGGGCCGCCGCCCGGCGGGCCGCAGTCGTCCGGGAGCCTGACCAGGTGCTCTCGGGGCCTGGGGTCGCAGGCTGGCTGGCCGGGGGCTGGGGAGCAAGGGAACAGTCAGGCCGGGGCAGGGGTCCAGGGAGGCCGGGGTGGGGCTCCGTCTGGGCTCGGGGCTCAGCCCAGGGCGAGGGCCGGAGACTGGGGGTCGGCTTGGCGGTCGGCTCTGCCGGGGGCGGGACTCAGGGTACCTAGAGGTGGCCTCGGGGCTCTGCTCGGGGTGGGGCCTGGCTGGAGGGGGGCTCCTTTCGGGCAAGGGCCCCGCTCGGGGTGGGGGCTCCCCGGAGCGGGCGCTCTGCTGGGGGGCTCCATCGGGCGGCGGGCTGCCTCACCGAGCACAGTGAGCCGGGCGGTGCTGGAGCGCACGGCGCCGGCCTCGTTCCAGGCCTTGCAGTGGTAGATGCCGGCCTGGTCTGGGCGCAGCCCCCGCAGCTCCAGATGGGCCCCGTACCCATGCACCCGTCTGTCCAGTAGGGTCCCGTTGTGGAACCTGGACAGCGGACGAGAAGCGACAAAGGGCTGGAGAGGCGCTGTGCCCACCCCACCTTGCGGACCAGGGCCAGCAGGGGGGCTTCGCCGGGGGCAGCCTCCGCCCCCGAGGGATGGGTGTGCTCCGCCTCCTCTGTGACCCTCTCCTATCCACTTCCCTCCTCCCCTCACAAAGCTTCCTCCAGTTTCCAGATGGGGAAACCGAGGCTGGACTCTGCTTCCAAACGGTCTTTGAATCAGGGTCTTTGTTGTCCAGGCTGGAGTGGCACAATCACAGCTCACCACAGCCTCCAACTCCTCCTGGGCTCAAGTGATCCTCCTGCATCAGCCTCCCAAGTAGCTGGAATTACAGGTGCATGCCACCACACCTGGCTAATTTTTTTTTTTTTTTTTTTTTTGAGTTGGAGTCTCACTCTGTCGCCCAGACTGGAGTGCAGTGGCCACTCCCGGCCACCGCAGCCTCGACCTGCTGGGCTCCGGCGATCCTTCTGCTTCAGCCTTCTGAGTAGCCGGAATTACAGGCATGCGCTACCACGCCCGGCTGATTTTTTGATTTATTGTAGAGATGAGGTCTCGCTGCCCAGGAGGGTCTCGAACCCGCGGGCTCAGGCAATCCACTCACCTCAGCCTCCCAAAGGTGCAGGATTACAGGCTGAGCCACCGAGCCCAGCTTAATTTTTTTTCTTTTGAGTTGGAGTCTCACTCTGTTGCCCAGGTTGGAATGCAGTGGCACATTCATGGCCACCCCAGCATCAACCAGCTGGGCTCAGGCAATCCTTCCACCTCATCCTTACAAGTAGCTGGAACTACAGGCACATGCTACCACACCTGGCTAATTTTTTGATTTATGGTAACAATGAGGTCTCACCAAGTTGCCCAGGCTGTTCTTGAACCCGTGCACTCAGGCAATCCCCTCACCTTGGCCTCCCAAAGTGCTGGGATTACAGGCTTGAGCCACTGCACCCAGCATTTTTTTATTTTTTATAGAGACGGGATCTTGCTATGCTGTCCAGGCTGGCCAGATTGTCTTTGAGGCCCCACATAATCACACGAAATCCAATCCAATCTCAAACCTGGACAGGATGCCCTGAGCCTGGCCAGTCACTCACCAGGAGTACTTCTTGGGCATAGGGGTCCCCGAGGCTTTGCAGCAGAAGGTGACATTCTGGCCAACCTCTCGCACTCGGGACTCAGGGTGCTTCACCAAGTAGGGCTTCTCTGGGGGACAAAAGCAGTGAAGGTCAGGGCCCTGCCTGAATTCAGCTTCTGCCAAAGACCCTTTCCAGAGCAAGGTGCCATCCTTCCCCCTCCCCCATGGGTGGCCTAGTTCACCCTGCACCTTATCCAGTGACTGCATCATGTCTTATTTCTTCCTCCCATGTACTGAAGTGCTAGTTTCCTCTCACCCCCAGTTCATCAGCCCCCTCATGCCCTTTGTGGTGAGGACACTTACCCAACTTATGAAGGACAATAGTGACCACGGAGATGGAGCCATTGGCCTGGGCCTGGGCCACCCCCGCAGAGAAGCCATCCATCTGGGCCTTGACATTGGCCTGGCTCTCAGCACAGACACCAGGGACCCGGAAGGTTCCCCGGGCATCACTGGTGGCCACAGTGCCAAGTTTGTCTTGCAGGGAGACCCTGACTCCTGGCAGCGGCTGCCCAGATGTGGTGACCACTGAGCCCAGGAGGATGTGGTCAGGGCACTCACAGGTGTCATGGCTGCACCCTGGGGGAACACAGGGAGGCAGCAAGGGCAGAGGGGCCTCTACACTCCCTCCGGGGGAGGGCTTCCCACTCAGTCACTCAACAAACATATGCCTGGAGCCCTCCCATAGTGTACCCCTGAGGGGCTTCAGCACGCCAGCTTGGGGCAGCCCCTAGTGTGAAGGGAAATGGGGCTGAGCGGTCAGGGCTGGACCAGGGGGAGGAAGCTGTGTCCCGAGAGGTCAGGAAAAGGCCATGGAGGAGGGGAGGAGAGAGGTGAGTCTCAAAAGATGAACGGCCCGGCCAGAGAAACATGTAAGCCAGGGCCAAGGGCCCAGCGAGGGGCTGAGTCTTGGGCCGAGAACACATCCCTCCGCTCCCAATCCCGCGGTTTCTCCATAAGATGGAAAATTCCACTGGAAACTTCAGGGCATAGGCGCCGGGAGAGCAGAGCCAGGCGGGATGGGGTGGGGACCCCAATGCCCCATTGGCCACAGTGCGCCCCCACCCTCCGGCGGGCTCCACAGAGCCGTCTCCAGACCGTGTTTGTGGAGCTCAGGCGCTAGCGGAATTTCCAGTCGCCTCCTGGCTGGCCTGGTGTCTGGCCCTGGGGAGGGCCTGGCATCGTGTCTGCCAGGCTGTGAGCGCGTGTCTGCGTGGGCGTGGGGGACCGGCGGGGACTGAGAAGACCACGCACGTGTGTGCCCCGACTGAGGGAATGGACTTTCGTCTGCCCGCTGGGCGAACACTCGAGCATGCACCCAGGGGCAGCGCCCCCTCAGATCGGCCCGAACTGTGATCTGCCCAAGCACACGACGCCCGTGGCGTCCACCCCTCCGGATGTGCAGTCACCAGTGCTCCGTGGGCCCAGGTCGGGAAAGGCCAGCCCCCACCAGGCTCCAGGGTTCGGGTCCTCCGGGCCCCGCCCCCTCTCCAGGCTCCGCCCCAACAAGCCCCGCCCCGCCCCTCTACGCCCAGACCCCGCCTCCAGCCCCACCCTCTGCAGGCCCTGCCCCTCCTACCTGGACACTGAGGCCGCACACACTTTTGCGCCTCCAGGGGACGCCCTGGACACGCATCTCCGGCGGGGCTTGGGCAGCGGCGGCGGCGCAAGCGACGGCCTGGCCCGCAGCTCCCCGAACAGGGACCCCACGGACCCCACGCGCCCCAGGCGGCCTCTGCGGAGGGAAGGGAAGGAGGTCAGGCTGCCGCCCTCCCCAGGAGCCCTGCCGCGCGGAAACCAGGTGACAATCGCGGGACTGCGGGACACGGCCCCCCGCGTGCATCTGAGTGATCCTCCCCACCGGCCCGTCTGTGCCCTCCCACGGGTCGAAGAGACAGTTCCGCTCCGGCCCCGCCTCCCCCACAAGCTCCCCGAGGTCCGTACTGGTCTTGCGTCCCGCACACCTTTGGGCGCAAGACACGCCCCCACGGGGCGGAGCTGTTGCAGATGAGCACATAAGGGCGGCGGGAGGGAGACGCGCCGCTGGAGGGTGCACGAGGCCCTGAGCGCAGGGTCTCCCTCCCGCCGCACGCCCGCGCCCGGCTCCGCTCCCGGAGGCGCTCCCCAAGCCCCGCCCCTTGCGTGGCCCCGCCCCTCACGTCGCCCTGTTTTTGAAGCCACGCCCGCGGTCCTCGGCCCGCGCCTCAGGGCCCCGCCCCCTCCTCGGGCCTCGCCCTCACCCAGCGGACAGCGGAAGCGCACGTGGTAGTTGGAGCAGCGGCGGCCGCGCGGCTGCTCGCGGTTGAGGCACCAGAAGCCGCGCGTGGGGTTCGCGTGCACGCGTTCGCCGACGGCTGACGGCAAGGCCCAGTCCGTGGTGCGCGCTTCCAGCGCCAGCGGCCGCGGGCACACGCGCGCCGGCCCGTAGTAGAAGCGGATGGCGGCCAGGCTCTCGAAGTCGCCGTCGCCCCCGGGGTGGTCCACGTTGAACCAGGACGTCCACTCGCTGGCCTCTGCGGGCACAGCACGCGCTGGGACCCGGCCGCGACCAAGCGGCCGCCATCCTTGCGTGCGAGGCCCGGCCCGCCGTCTGAGCCCCGTTCGCCCGGGCTCCCACCCGCCCACGGCCCGACACGGAGGCCTGAAATGGGAGGGGGGCTCGGCTCGGCCCCGCCCAGCCCCAGGTCCCGCCCAGCGCCTGCGCCGGTGCTTGGTGCGCGCAGAGATCTCGCCGCGGCCCGCCCAGCCCCTCACCTCCATCTCCAGGGGACGCCGCGTCCAGGGGCGGCCACCCCGCTTGCGTCCCCTCCTCACGCGACCCCACCAGCCCAAGCTCCTCGGCCACAAGGTCGCCGCAGAGACAGGACTCCCGTCCAGGCCGGCTCACCTGCCCAGTCCTCCAGGGTTGGCGAAGGCTGGTCGGGATGCACCCGCCGGCTTTCTGGGCCCCAGGCCGTGGGCATGGGCTCCTCGGTGGAGGCGACCTCTGCCGGAGGGGAGAGGAGCGGGGGAAGAACGCTCGCGGCCGGCACCGCCGGGGCCGCCCCTCGGGCGAAGAGGGGCCGTGCCCAGGCCCGTTTTGCAGGGGAGGGGATCGCGGCTCCGGGAAGCCGGAATCCAGCTCCAGGCTCCTGCAGGAAGCCTGCCCGTGGCTGCCTCGCGGATCCCGCAGCCGGGTTCCACTCTTGGATCCACCCCGACCCCGTGGGCTGGGAGAAGCCAGGTACCACGCTGCTCGCCCAGGCTCGGGTCTCCTCCTCAGTGTGTTCAGCTGCCATGGGTTCCGACCAGTTCGGCCCTCAGGCTGCCCTGAAGCTGGGCCGAGTTCTCCATCCACTGAGCCAGCCGAAAGTCCCCCTTTCAGTCTACCTTCCACTCCTCTACTAGGGGCCCAAGCTGCCAGTTGGAAGTCCTTGGCATCCACCCTGGCTTCTCCAGTCAGGAGCTGTCCACGACGGCCGAGCCCCAGTCTCCTCACCTGAGAAAGGCCCCCCCGCCTTGTGCTCCAGGGACGGGCATTTCTAACTTGGGCGTGGGTGAGCGGGTGGGTGGGAGCCCGGCAGACCCCGGGGCTCGTCTGCCCGTCGCCACCCCCACCCCGGCACCCCGGGCCGGCGAGGGGGCCCGGCGCCCGGGAGGCGCGAGGCTCCCTCGGGCCTCTCTCCTGGAGCGGGCGCGGGTCTGGGCGCCTCACCTCGGGCCCCCGCCGGGCGCGCGGCGGCGGCGCAGAGACACAGCAGCGGCAGCAGCGTCGCCATGGCGGGTCCGAGCGTCCGAGGGCAGGCGCGGGCTCCGCGGCGCGCTCGGTCGGACGGAGCGGGTCTGGCGGCCGCCGGGACTGAGGGTGGGGCGGGATGCCGCCGCGGGCCCCGCCCCGCTCAGGCCCCGCCCCTCCCGGCCCCGCCTCCTGGCGCCGGGGGTCGCCCGTCGGGGCGTCCGGCCGTGCCTCCGCTCTCGGACTGGCCGGGCTCCCCCGCCGCCGCTGGAAGTCCCTCCCGGCGCCCGCCCTCCGACCTCCAAGCGGAGCCCAGGCTGCCCGCGGGAAGCGCCCCTGGGAGGCGGGCGTCGACTGGAGCTGCTCGGACCCTCGCGCGGCGGGCGGCCCAAGGCCTCCGGCGCTTCCAAAGTCGATCCCGCCGGCGCTAGGCCACCCGAGCAGTCTGGGAACCCCATCCTGAATCCACCCTCCGCTCTTCGGGCTCGAGCGTCCTAGGCCCGCGGGAAGCCCCACTCTGCAGCCACCCTCCGCCCTGGGTGGGGGCGGCGCTGGGGGGAAGGACCACGGGGAGTCCCTCCCCGAGTCTGCCCACCCCGCGGCGGGCCGGCGCGCGACAGAGTTGGAGGCCAGCTGGCGAGGGAGGGCTGTTTATTGGCGCGGGTCCGAGCGGCGGGGGCGCGGGGGCGTCACAGGGCCGCGACGCAGTCGGTGCCCGTGTACCCCGGCGGGCGCAGGGCGAACTTGCGGAGCACGTCGTCGGGCACGAACCTGCCCGCCACGAAGTGGTGGCGCCCGGAGAAGCGGCCAGCGCAGCGCTTGGGCGCGGCCAGCGACACCAGCACGTCGGGCCGCAGCCCGTCTTCCGAGTCGCCTCCCGTCTCCGCGTCCCAGCCTGGGGGGAGGGAACCGGGAGCTCAGACCCGAGTCCTGCCCCTGCCTCCCCCCACGAGTGTCCTCCCCGCTAGAGCCCTGCCGCCCCTGCCCCTTCCCCTCCTCCGTCAGAACCAGCCTCTTCTCTCCAGCACGTGGGTCTGGGTCAGACCAGCCTTCCCGTGGAATCGAACCTCCTCCCTCAGACAAATCTCTTCTCCTTTCTGAACGTGTTTCCTACTCACCTCTGACCAGTCTCTGCCCTCTGCCCTCTGCCCTCAGACGTTTCTGCTCCTGCTACTCAACCTCTCCCCTCCATCTAGCCCAGCCTCTGACTTCAGACCACATCACTTCCACCTGCTGCCTTCTGACCTGTTCCCAGCCCCCCCCTCCCTCCCCACCAACATGGAGCCTCCCTCCTCAGACTAGAGTCTCTCCCCAGCCAGACCCCAGCCTCCACCCTCTGGCTAGATCCCCGTCCTCTACTTAGACCCATACACTTGTTTCCATCCCCAGGCAAGCCTCCCCCATCAGACTTGTCTCTGCCCTGGGTTCTTGCCTCTAACAGGACATGCCCCCCTCCCCGCCTTCTTTGAGAGTCCACTCTCCCCCACTCAGACCGGAGACTCATCCCTCTGACCTGAGGTCCCTGCTCCCACCCTCAGACCAGATCCTGCCTTTGGACTTGGCAGGACCTGGTCCCCTCACTGGGCAGCAGCCTCTGTCACCTCTCAAATGAGCTTCCACTTTCAGTCTGGGAGCCCTGCCCTCTCTCCTGTCTCTGACCTGATTCTGGGGCCACTAACCAGAAGCCACTGGCTCCTCTCTCTGACTTTAATCCTTTCCCCTCTGACCTTAGCCTCCACCCTCAGACTCATAACAATCTCCGCTGACCTGACAGGGCTGCCCTCTCTGTCCTAGGCGGAGCCTGCAGCCTCCCCCTTCAGATCAGACAGCCCACCTCCTCTGCGGTACTCCCCGGGATGGTCCTGGGTCCCAAATGCCAGGGACACCCCCCGGAGTCCAGCCACCCTCACAGAGGGTCCGGCTGGCCAGCGGCTGTTTGTTCCGTCTGCCGGTCGCCTAATGGCTCCAACAGGCATGGGGCGGCGGCCAGGGCGGGCGCGGCCTTTGCCGAGTGAGCTCACGTCTGTCCAGGCGTCTGGGCCAGGGGTGGGCAGAGGGCACGTGGGCTCGGCACGGGGTGAGGGGAGGAGGGAACCTGGGGTCACCTGGGGCAGCAGCCTTGGTACTCCTCATCCACAGGATGGGTGTGACTCTCAGCCTCAGCCAGAGTGCACTCTGTCCCCACTGAGGAAACAGGTTCAGAGCAGACAGGCGGAAGCATGGGGGCCTCCCCCCAAGACCCTCGGGCCCCGACATGCCCCCCGCAGCATGCCTGAGGGGATGTCCAGGCTCACGAGGGGGATGGAGAGCAGCCTGAGCGTGGCCAGCGCACGGGTGCAGGGGCCCCCGACCTCGCGGGGCTCCACGCCGGGACCCAGCACAGCATCCACCACCAGCCCGTAGGCCTCGTTTATGAGCTGCACCTGGAAGCGGGCAAGGTCAGGGGGGCCCGGGGGCATTGCTCCCCACCCCGCCCGCATGGCCACCCCACACTGACCTCGGTGGGCAGGTAGGACAGGAAGGGGATGTCCATCTTCTCACACTGGGTGGTCAGGTCCCGGTGCAGCAGGTCTAGCGAGCGTGTGGGGTAGAAGATGGTGGGCTCATACTCCTGGGGGGGCAGGCAAAAGGGACTGTCACTGGCAGCAGGTCCTGCCTGGGACAAGCACTGGGCACATCCTAGAGCCTGTCCCAGGTTCAATAGCCCCCTGGGATGCCAGCACAGATGGAATGGTTTCTGCAGGGACAGGAGGTGGTGCCGGGGGGGGGTCCTTGCTACTCACAAACACCCGCAGGTGCCGGGCACAGACCAGTCCCACCGCCCCGTTCTGCTCCGGGCCGCACACCACCAGCACAGTCCTCTGCTTCCGGGAGAGAGCCGGCAGGGGGAACACCTGCAGGGGACACAGCGGGAGCCTTGCTAGGCCTCCTAGCTCGGAGGGGGGGCTGCCCAGCAGCGCGGTGGCTCGCGTCTGTAATCCCAGCACTTTAGGAGGCTGAGGCAGTAGGATCACTTGTCCAGTGCGAGACCAGCCTGGACAACATAGTAAGATCCTGTCTTTATTAAAATAGTTTTTTTGTTAAGAGAGAAACTGAGGCCCAGAGTAGGGGAAGGGACAGGGATTGGGCCTGGAGGCAACAGGGTATGACAGAAGGAGAGGCATTCCAGGTGAGGGGGCCTCAGTTTCCTGGTCTGAGGCAGAGTCCCTGCCTCAGGCTCTGACAAGGCCATGCAGGACAAATGTGTCCAGCCACTGGTGGCGCCCAAGCAGGATCTGTTCATTCTCCACCTGAGCTGCAGACGTTTCTCCACCTTGAGCTGCCCCACTCCAGCCTCCGTCCCTCCCGGAGCCCTGGAGTGGAGAGGTCCGTTCATCCAGGCAAGGTCCTGGGGCTTCCTGTCTCCGTCTACCTCTGTGTCTCCCAGACTCTCTCCATATCTCTCCCCATCGGTCTCTCTCCATCTCTGTGTCTATATTTCTCAGACTTGCCATGTTTCTGTTTTCACATCTGTGTCTTTCTGTTTCTCTCAGACTGTGTCTCTCCCCATCAAATCGCTCTGTATCTCCCCCCTACTCCTCAGACCCCCCATGTCTCTGTCTCTCTCCATCTTTCTCTGTTTCTCTCAGACTCTGAGTGGGTGGGTGGGAGAGAGTGTGTCTCTCTCCATTGAGTCCCTCTGCCTTTGTCTCTCTCTCTCAGACTCTTCACATCTCTCTGGCAGTCTCTGTGGACACATGCGTCTCTCTCTGACGCAGATGATGGAGTCCCAGTCATGCCCTGACTGTGCGTGGCCCCTTCTCCCAGCCTCAGTTTTCCCTCTATCAATTAAGGGTGACCGTAGCACTGGCCTCATGGGCATCTGGGCATCTCCCGAGCCCAGCCTGGCTACAATGAGCCAGTTCTTCCCCTTCTGAGCCTTCCCTCAAGGTCCCAGTACAGAACTGACCCAAACGCACCCTTGGCTCCAGCCACGAGGCCCAGGGCCCAGGGCCCAAGGCTGGGTCCTGCTGGCAGGGACTGAGAGGCTCAGGCAGACAGGGACTTTCAGCGCCAAAGCTGGATGGCGGGCGCCAAGTGCCAGGGACAGTCGACTGCGCTGGGCTTCTCTCTGGGCTTGCATTTTCATGGTTTCCCTGTCTTTTGGGCACCTCACCCAGGACAGGGTTCATTTGGAAATATAAACACTTAAGTCCACATGAGAAAGATCCAGAGTTTTTGTTGCTGTTGTTAAGTACACAGTGGTAATTAGAAGAAAAAGGGTAGGAGGGCTAGGCCCGGTGGCTGATGCTTGTAATCCCAGCATTTGGGGAGGCTGAATGGGAGGATTACCTGAGACCAGGAGTTCAACCAGCCTGGGCAACGTCGAGAAAACTTGTCTGTACAAAAAATATCTAAAAATTAGAGTCCCAGCCACTCAGAAGGCTGAGGCAGGAGGATCGCCTGAGCCCAAGAGGTCAAGACTGCAGTGAGCTGGGATGGTGCCACTGCACTTCAGCCTGGGTGACCCAGCAGACCCTGGCTCAAAAAGGGGGGAGGAGGAGGAGGAAGGAGGAGGGAGAGGGGAGAGGAGAAGGGAAAGGGGGAGGGAAAGGAAGAGGAGGAGGGGATGGAGAGAAGAAGGGGGAAGGGGAAGGGGGAGGACAGAAGAGGGGGAATGTGAGGAGAAGGAAGGGGCGGGAGGAGGAGGAGGGCAAAGGAGGGAGGAAGAGGGGAAGGGGAAGGGGAAGCTGGAGGAGGGCAGCCACATGCTGCAGCTCTGACTGGGGGGGCCCTTTTCTAAGGCGTGTGCATCTAGGAACTACCATGTCAGTACCACTCGTCACCCGTGTTCAGAGGGGGAAACCGAGGCCCAGCATGGCTGGCGACACAGCGAAGCACAGGACAGTATCATCACTATGGCTGTCACTCCGGTGTCATCCTCCTGGCACCTGGAGGGGCGGGGCTTTCCGCAGAGCTCTGCTTGCGACCCACCGTGCCCCTGGGCAGGCCCTGCCCAACTCTGGGTCTCAGTTTCCCCACGTGTGGCATGAGGTTGTTTGGGGGTACTCAGACTGCAGGAGCTGATGCCCCCTGTGCCCAGGACCCTGGAGGTGCAGAAGCAGGAGGGCCCGGTGTCCCCACCTCCAGGGCCTCAGCGTCGTCCCTCAGAAGCCCCCACCCTGTCCCCCTCGGGCACTCTGGCTCGCAGGCCTCCTCTGGCCCCAGCCAGCGATGACCCGCTCGGGGTCTCCGTTTCCCCGTCTGGGCGACGAGCTGGAGCAGCTTGAAGCAGAACGGCTTCTTGAAGGCGGGGCAGTCCTGGCCACAGGGGCTGTCCCCGGCTTGGGCGGGCTGGCTGTCCGGCTGGGGGTCGGGGGGCCAGGTACCTTGGTCACAGCCACCGCGCTCGCATGGCCGCACAACTCCACCAGCTGCTGCCGACCGAAGCGGTAGTCCTCCAGCAGCTCTCGCTCCAGGGCGGCGGCCTCCGCGGTGCTGGGGAACAGAGGCGGCAGAGACATCAGAGACCTCGAGACGGAGACTCAAGAGGGGCCAGGAATGTCCCGCCGACGTTCCGAGCCGGGCCCGAAGCCGCCCTCGCACCCGGTCCCCGGAGCGGCTTCTGCAGCCCCGAGCTGCGGGGCCTCCCGCGGTGTCGCCGTGCGACCACCCGCGGTTCGAAGGAGGGGCGGTCGGAGCCCAAGTTCGAGGCGCGGGCGCCCTCCGGTGGCCGACGACGCGCGTGGCGACGCGTGGTGGTCTTGCGGCTCCCAGGCGTGGGAGGCAGAGCCCGACCCAGACGCCCCCAGACCTCCAGGCGGGAGGAATCAGGAAGGGGGAATAGAGCGCGCGAGACTTTGATGGGAGCAGCGGGTTGCTGTCAAGCAGTGAGAACCACTGAGCTTCAGGATGCTGGAGGGGTGGGCTGGACTGAGGGCGCCTGGGGTTTTCAAGGCTTCAGAGGAGTTTGAAGGCTCACTCAAAGGGTCGACATGGAACCTGATGTTCTGAGACCCTTTAGTGATGTTCTTCAGGGGCAGTGATGAAATTAGATTATTAGGCGGGGTGCGGTGGCCCACACCTACAATCCCAGCACTTTGGGAGACCTAGGTGAGAGGATTGCCTGAGCAACTTGGAGAGAGCTCATCTCTACAATAAATAAAAAATTAGCCAGGTGTGGTGGCATGTGCCTGTAGGCTCTGCTACTTGGAAAATGAAGCGGAAGGATCGCCTGAGCCCAGCAGGTGGAGGCTGCGGTGGCCGTGAGCGGGCCACGGCACTCCAGCCTGGGTGACAGAGTGAGACTCCAACTCAGAAAAAAGAAATTAGATTATTTATGGCCAGAGATGGGGCCACCTGACTTCATTGACTGGAGGTCTGTCACCGCTTCTCTGAGCAACGCTAGATGTGGACACACTACACAATTTGTAGGGCCTAACACAACATGAAAATGTGGGGCCCAGGCTGAGCATGGTGGCCTGTAGCTCCAGCACTTTGGGAGGCTGAGGCGGGAGGACTGCTTGAGCTCAGTTTGAGACAAGGTTGAGCAACATAGTAAGACCTCATCTCTATAAAAAATAAAAAAATTAGCCAGGCGTGGTGGCACACGCCTGTAGTCCCAGCTACCTGGGAGGCTGAGGCAGGAGGATGACTTGAGCCTAGAGGTCAAGGCTTTGATGAGCCATGATCGTGCCACTGCACTCTAGCCTGAGCAACAGGGTGAAAATTCGTCTCTAAAAAATAAAGAAAGAAGCCAGGTTCAGTGGCTCAGCCTGTAATCCCGCACTTTAGGAGACAGAGGTGAGTGGATTGCCTGAGCCCGCGGGTCCGAGACCCGCCGGGCAACTTGGCGAGACCTCATCTCTACAATAATAACAATAAAAAAATTAGCCAGGCGTGGTAGCATGCACCTGTAGTTCCAGCTACTTGGAAGGCTGAGGCGGAAGGATCGCCAGAGCCCAGCAGGTGGAGGCTGCGGTGGCCGGGAGCGTGCCGCTGCACTCCAGTCTGAACGACAGAGTGAGACTCCAACTCAAAAAAGAAAGAAAGAAAGAAGATGTGAGGCCTCTTGTTAAAACGTTATTAAGAATATTAAGATGGCGAAGGCAGAGTCATGTGCCAGGTCTTTCCAAGTGTAAGAATCCAGCTGGTTCTGGCCAAGGGGCTTCCCCAGAGCAGGGCCTCCATGGCTGCAGGGTGAGATAGCCTTGTTTGTCACTCCAGAATCAGGTCTTGGGGCTGCTGGGTGGGCTGATGTCCGCTTCCCCCAGGTAAGACCCTTCCCTTCTGCTGGGAACCGCACCTACTCACCAGCTCAACAGGCCCTGGCAAGGGTAGTAACAATAATCAAAATAATAATAATAAAAGAGTAAGGCCCCAAAACATTGGAAGAACTAAGGACTCAGAGAAGCCAAGTGGCTTGCCCAGGGTCCAGCAGGAAGCACATGGGAAGACTGTTTGTCTGTCTCCAGAGTCGTGGGGCTTCAGCAAGGACGCAGAGCCAGGCCCACAGAAGGGTGGTGGGGTCCTGAGGGGCGTCCTTCCATGCTTCTAGTGGGAGGCCTTCTGGCCAACTTTGCAGCGGGACCAGAGAGCACGACAGCAAGGGCTGCCGTGGGAGCCAGGGAGGGCTTCTGGAGGAGGAGCCCTGGAGCACCATGGGAGGTAATGCAGAGGGCAAGGACAGTGAGGGCCAAGGCCCAAGTGGGCCTGGAATGTGCAAGGGGGAGAAGGGAGGCTGGGGTGCCCAGAGTAAGGGACAGGGCAGACGGGGCCTCCAGTGCCAGACTGAGGAATGTGGTCTGAAAGGTGCTCGGGGTCCACACAGATGAGACGAAAGCTCAGGGAAAAGCCATATGCCCTGGGTCACCCCAGCGAGCAGAGCCAACTTAAACCCGGTCCATCTTGGGACAAAGTAGAATGAACCTGCAGGACTAGGTGGGGGAAAGGAGCAGCTCACAGTGAAGCCAAAGAGTGCCCCCCCGGCCCCCCACAGCCCAGCCCAGCTCCTGGGAAACATCAGAGGAGTGCATGTTGGAGCTGGGGGAGAGGAATCTGGCAGGCTTGAAGGCGGCTTCTTCCCCCACCTTCATCTTGTGACAGCTCTGGCTGCGCCCGTAGGAGGGTGGGGGGGGAGCGGAGGGCAGGAGGATCATCCATTCCTCTCTCTGCCTTCTGTCCCAAAGCTTTAGCCTCTGGCGGCCGCCTGGAACATGTCTTTGTCGAACTGGTCATGAGCATGTTGACAGGGGGCTTCACGGGCAGGGGGCCATCCAGGCTGGGAGCCTGGGGGTGGGGCACAGCCGCAGCTCTGGGTGTTAGGGGGTAAGTGTCAGCTGGGGCCTGAGAGGAAGGATGCAGGTGGGGCGGGTCCATCCTGCTGTGTGTGCCGGGGCCTTTGGCTCTCCCTAGCTTCAGCAGCTGGATGAGAGAAACTTCGAGGGCCTGGGGTCTCCCCACCAGACCCAGAAGGGCTGAGGTGCCCTGGTCCGAAGGGAACCGGGCCTTACACTCCCAAAACGCTTCCAGAAGGGGGCAAGGAGGGCCCCCAGCAATACAAGGGGCTCCTTTGGAGACAAAGCCCTCAGGCTGGGGAGCCCATGCCAGACCTGCTCCTCTCCACCCTCAACCTCTGCCTGCCAGGCCACCAGTACTGCTCACGAGCAGCCTCACACCTCCAAACTCAACACCAACCTCAGTGGCTTTGAAAACTTGAACACAGGAGCCTGCCACCCTGTCCCAAGCCATGTGATGGCTCGCCGGTGCTCGGAGCACTCAGACTGCTCCTCACAAGGCCTATGAGCTCCCACTGTGCCTCAGTGCCATCGCCTGGCTCCCTCTGGCATGCTGTCTCCCGGCCTCTGCCCACCCCGGAGCCCCCTTGCTCCCCTCAGTTGGCACGTGAGGGCCCACATGGGTGAAGGCACAGCCCCAGCTCCCAGAACACTCTCCCCTGGGCTGAATCTGGACATCGGCGGACTGGTCCATTTCCTCCCTGAAGGCTGTTGGACAGTGAGGGCCACAGCCCTGCCTGGGTCCCATGCTACAAAGGCGTAGAAGTGGACCTTGGAGCGAGGTGCGAGTCAGTCACAGCTGTGGATCCCAAACTTATCAACCCCTGGCAAACTGCCTATGCGTCTTTCTGCCCCCAGGCCTCAGTTCATCCCTCGGGACAAGGGAGAGTAGCAAGGAGGGCCGCCGGGGGGCGTGGAAGCATCTGAGGAGCTCGGCTCAGCTCCTCTCACGAGGGAACTGGGGGCTGCGGCTCCAGGGCCCCTGGGAGGTTTGGGGGTTGGTCGAGGACGGGGGACTGACGAGCCAGGCCGATGAATCACTCTAAGGGGCGCGCCTGCCGCGGATGCAGTTTCCCCGGCAACGCAGCTTAGCCTCCCAGCAAGAAGCCTGGCGGCCTCATCCAGCTCCCTTCCCCGCCTCCCCCGCCCCCCGCCTTCGGCCCCCGGCGCCGGGACCCCATCCCAGTCACGCCTCTGCTTCGGGTCCCCGGGCCCACCCGGCCAGGCCGTCCCTCCCCAGCTGACCTGAGGAAGCGCCGCTCCTCGGGCGCCTCCGCGGGGTCTGCGGCCAAGCTGCTCATGGCCGGGCGGAGCAGAGCGCGAGCGGCCGCCGCCGCCGCGCCACGGCCTTTAAAGCTCGGCGCTGGGGGGGCTCGCCCCTCTTTCCTCCCGCCCCTCTGCGTGCCCGCCAATCAGGAGCCGCCGCGAAGGCGCTGCGCGTCGCCATTGGCCAGTGGGTGCAGGCGGACTTAACCCCCTCGTGCCAGGAGCAGAGCTATCGGGAAGGCGGCTAGAAGCCCAGAGACGCTGGTGGAGGCAGCGACTGGCTGACTCTCTGCTAGGGGAGCATGGCCTAACAGCGACGGGTCTCCTCAGTCACCTCCTGGCAGGTCCGCCCCTCATTCACGGACCCCTGTGGAGAAGGCTGGATTCAAAGCTGACCCCCACCCCCACCTGGACAGGCAGGGCTCCAGCAGGGAGGCAGGAAAGTCCAGGTGCACCTGTGAGCCGGAGGTTGGTGGTGGATCCAGGGAGGATGCGCTCTTTTTTTGTTTTGTTTTTCGAGCTGGAGTCTCACTCCGTCCCCCAGGCTGGAGTGCAGTGGCATGCTCATGGCCACCCCGGCGTCGACTTGCTGGACTCCGGCGATCTTCCATCTCAGCTTTCCTACAGGCGCACACTATCACACCCGGTTAATTTTTTTTTTATTGTAGAGACAGGCTCTCGCCAAGTTGCCCAGGCTGGTCTCAAACCTGTGGCCTCAAGCAATCCCAAAGTGCTGGGATTACAGGCTGAGTCACCCAGTCCAACCACAGGTGTGTTTTGAGGTCATCCCGTTTCACATCTGCCCAGTCCTCCAAGCTGTATGTGACCGTGGTGCCGGGAAGCCTGGGTCACCACCCCCAACCCCACGCCCCAGAAACAGGCAGGCCAGGTCTCCAGAGCGTTTATTCTCTCGCAGGGGGAGGGTGGGGTGCAGGTGGCAGGTGAGGGGCCTACGTGTACCATATGAAGCCGTAGTTGGCGTTGAGGACCTCCTCGGTGGTGCGCAGCCCATACAGCTCGCCTATCACGGGGGGCACCCAGCGCGTTGTGTGGAACACAGACTCACCCACCTGTGGGGACAGAGGGGTAAGGGTGTGGCACAGCTGCTCTCACAGCCTGCTGGGACTCACTCCCCCAGGACCAGTGGCCCCAGCATGGACCAGAAGCTATGGCCTTCCCTCTTGGAACATGTCCCTTGCCACCCCTTCGTCCCGGGGTTTCCTAGGGGAGGCCGTGTGGTCCCCTTCGCCCTCTCTGCGGTGGCCGGGACCCCAGCCTTTTCAGCCAGGCACCCACCTTCCAGTCGGGCACATCCTTCATGATGATGGCCTCCTCCTCCAGATTCTCCCGGAGCATCTGCAGGATTCTGTGGGATGGAGTGGGAATGAGGACAGGGTCTGAGCACCCAGAAGGGCCCCCATCTAGGCCAGCAGCCAGCCCAGCCCCCAGCCTTCTCCTTTCCCTCCCCCGGCCAACTCCCACCCTCTGCCCTTCGCCCCGCCCCAGCCCCAACATGCCCTCCTCCAGGACGCCTCCCTGTTCTCTCCCCTCATGTCTCCACCAAGCCACGTCTCTGACCCTCTTTAAGGGTGACAGCAGCTCTGTGTGCAAGAACGCAGCCCAGAGTCCCCCAGGCCTGCTGGCCACTGTCCTGGGTGCAGGTCAGGCCTGTGACCTGCCAGGCCTGGTCCCAAGGCCCTACCTTCGGTCCCTCTCCGCCTGCAACAGCGGCATCAGCGCGATGCGGGCCTCCAGGTCCTCAATCTGTAGGCGCCTGCGAAACCCCACAAGTCCCACCTGGTCACACCAGGCTGAGAGGGGTGAAGACAAGCAACCCGCTCTCAGACACCCAGGGCGCTGCACAGGGAAGGGTTGAGATGGAGAGGCAAGGGGCAGCCTGGAGGGTGGTGGCAGGAGGCAAGGAGGGACGGAGCAGGCAAGGGCTGGGCAGAGCTCACAGGAGCCTGGGATGAGGATGGGCAGCTGCGTGGGTGCCCACAAAAAACTTTTTTTAGCCTAAAAATGGCCCTGTCTGATGATCTCGGTGAAGGGGGCTTCACAACAGGGCTCCAGACCTTACAAAACCTTATTCATCTCAAAAAAACCTTAGGGTGTGAGGCTGGGGCAGGTGAGGCGGTGCATCATTCCTGTCTCCTCTCTGGCCTAGCAACTTCCAAGTTCCCTGCAGTGAGCCCCACCCCAGGCCCAGGACACAGAGATGAGAAGGTGGCACTTGGCCCTAGTCCCTCTCTCCCCGAATGACCACTGCCTCATGAGGGCCAATAAACAGAGTGCTGAGTCCCAGCCTGCGAGCTTCCGGGGCCTAGGCCTCAGCTTTATTCAAAGGCAGCTGCACCCGCACCACATGGGCACAGCACTTGTGGCCCTGACAGCCAGGCACCCACAGTCAACCGAGCACTTCTCAGAGGTTGCTCCATCCTACCTGCGCTCACGGTTCCACTTCATCATGCTCCAGTACCCGAAGAGCAGGGTCCCAACACCCAGGGCCAGCATGCTGTAGCCTGCAGGGAAGGTGCACTCAGCACTGGGGCCAGGCTGCCCACACACCCCCCCCCCGTTTCCTCTCCTGAAGGAGCATCTGCCCGCCTTGCAAATGCTCCAGAAATACACACGAGGGTAAAGGTGACAGCCTCCCGTGGCCTCCACCCAGAGGTGACAACCGCAGGCTGGTACGCATTTCTTCAGCCTCCCTTTCTGTGTCTGGAGAGGGGCCCTGGCCTCCCAGGACGCTATCCCTCCTCAGCAGTCTGAAGCAACAGCTGCGGCCGGCTGTCATCCGCTCTGCAGTCAGGGAACACCAGTAGCTTTCCTCTTGCGAATGAGGCTGCCTCCTCTGTCCCTGCCCCAGGATTCCTGGAAGGTATATACTAGACAGGGACTGCAGGAGGGTCCAAGGGTCTAGAGGGTAGTGGCTGGTTGGCCCCAGCTCCACCATCTTCTGGAAGGTTGCTTGAACCCTGGACAGCAGGTTGCTCCCACCTGGAAGGGCAGCTCTGACAGTGCCCATGGCTGGGTCTCAGCTCCACGGTGATTCCCAGCTGCTCGGGCCACCGCCCACAGGGGCTGCCAGAGGCAGACAGTGCCCTGCGGGAGCTGCACAACCACCCCTGGGCCCCAGGGGTGGTATTGGTACTTCCTGGCCCTGCAGGGTTGAACCCCCTGCCCTGCACCCCAGGGGGGACAGAGGTACCATAAATGTTTACTGAGCACCAGCCAGAGCCTTGTTCTAATCCTGACTGACAGGCTGGGGGCCTGCTGGGGTCTTCAGGGAGGCCTGGGCCACCAGTGATCTGACCTCTGGCTCGTCCTGCACCCCCAAATCTTTTAAGCCTCATTCTCTTCTCTAGATGGCCCTGGTGGATACTGGAGCAAACTGACCAGCTCAGGCAGGTTGTGTGCCAGTGAACACCCGGAAACGACCAGCAGGTGGGGAGTGAGGCACCCCTGGGCCTCCTGCGGTTGGGCCAGAGCCCTTACTCTGACCCAACTGCCCTGGCCTGCCAGGGCTGCTAACGTCCCTGTCCTGAAGGAATTCTTCAGTTGGGCTCTGGCAAGGGGTCGCCTGGTATTTTGCTAGATTCGGAGATAAATGAGAAACTGGCTCTATTTTTACTCACTTAGTTCACCTGATAAATACACGAGCTCAGGGTAAGACATTTCTGAGTCCCAGGGGAGTCGGTGTTGAGGGTGTGCAGGGTCCAGGCTCAGGGGTACACACTCTCAAGAGGCCTCAGGGGCTCAGGACCAGACCCAGCTGTCTGCCTGTGCTGGACACCCAGCCTTCTCTCCACTGGATGGGAGTTTTCAACAGAGCTGCCTCGTTCTTTTCAACAGCTACAGGGAGCCCCGAGTCTCTGGTGTGGCAAATGGCCTGTGGAGACCCTGCAGATCCTGCACCCTCACAGGGGCACCTATGCACAGGCCCATCTGTGAGATAAACTCCAAAGAATAAGATGGCTTTAGGGCAACGCAGGACCCAGCAAGGCCAGGGTCCCAGATCCTCAGGGTGGGTCCGTATCTCAGAAGCCACTAGTATGATGGGGGAGGTGGTACGGGGCATGCACAGAACCATTCTTCTTTTTGGTGAGGGGAGGAACAGGGTCTGGCTCTGTGGCTTGGGCTGGAGTGCAGTGGCGCAATCATGGCTCCACTGCGGCCTCCAACTCCTGAGCTCAAGCAATCATCCTGCCTCAGCCTCTCGAGTAGCTGGTACTACAGGCACACCCACCACACCTGACTAATTTTTAAATATATATATGTTTCTAGAGATGGGGTCTTACTATGTTGCCCAGGCTGGTCTTGAACACCTGGCCTCAAGCAATCCTCCTGCTTTGCACTCCCAAAGTACTGGAACTACAGGATCCCAGGGTGAGCCATTGCACCCAGTCTGGGCCATTCTTAAAGACCTAAATAAATGGAAACACTTCCTGTGTTCACAGAGCGGAACACTTACCACCCTGCAGATGACAAAGCTCCCCAAAGTGATGTAGATTCAGAATTCAATACCCATCAGAATCCCAACTTTTTTTCCTTTCACTTACAGAAATTGAAAGTGGGGTGTGAAATTCATATGGAATTGCAAGGAACCAGAATAACTGAAACAATTTTGAAAAAGAACAAAGTTGGAAGACTTGCACTTCACTATTTTGAAAGTTATCACACAGCTGTGTGTACAAGACAGTGTACAGTGGCATAGGATGGATGTATTCATCAATGGACTAGAACTTAGAGTCCAGAAATAAACCCTCACATTTATGGTCAATTGATTTTGGACAAGGGTGCCAAGACAGGGGAAAAACAGTCTTCAATAAATAGGGACAGCCACAAGCAGAGAACCCTTCTAATACGGCACACACAAAAGTTAACCCAAAATGGATCAAATGGCTAAATGTAAGCGCTAAACCCATAACATTCCTTAGAAAAAAACCATAAGTCAGACTCTGTGACCTCAAACTAGGCAAGTTTCTTAGATATGACACCAAGCCAGGCACAGTGGTTCACACCTATAATCCTAGCATCTTGGGAGGCCAAGGTAGGAGGCTCACTTGAGCCCAGGAGTTCGAGACCAGTCTGGGCAACATAGCAAGACCCTGTTCCTACAAAACATCAAATTAGCTGGGTTGGGTATGGTGGTGCCTATAGTCCCAGCTACTGGGAGGCTGAGACAGAAAGATGGCCTGAGCCCAGGCGTTTGGGGCTACAGTGAGCTGTGATCATACCACTGCATTCCAACTGGGTGACAGAATGAGGTGCTCACTTAAAAAAAAAAAATAGATATGACACCAGAAGCACAAGTAACAAAAAAAAAATAGATAAATTGGACTTCATCGAAATAAAAAACGTTTATGCTGCAAATGAAACCATCAATTAGCTGAAAAGACAACTCACAGAATGGGAGTATTTACAAATCATGTATCTGATAGGAGAATGAGATCCAAAATATGTACTCTTACAACTCAATTAAAAAAAAAATTCAATGGAAAATGTATAAAGGATTTAAACAGACATTTCTCCAAGACAGATATACAAATGGCCGAAAAAAACGTTCAGCATTATTAGTCAGCAGTGATGCAAATCAAAACCACAGCAAGCCAGGCATGGTGGCTCACATGTATCATTCAAGCACTTCGGGAGATGGAGGCAAAAGGACTGCCTGAGCCCAGGGGTTCAAGATCAGCCTAGGCAACAGGGAAAGACCTTGTCTCTACAATAAATCAAAAAATTGGCTGGTGTGGTGGCATGCACTTGTATTTCCAGCTACTTGAAAGGCTGAGGCAGAAGGATCACCTGAGCCCAGCAGGTCGAGGCGCAGTGGCTGTGAGCATGCCACTGCACTCCAGCCTGGGTGACTGAGTGAGACAAACAAGCAAACAAACAAGTAAACAGAAAACCACAGTGAGATACTCCACATGCACTCGAATGACTACGATTTTTTTTTTTTTTTTTTGAGTTGGAGTCTCACCCTGTCGCCCAGACTGGAGTGCAGTGGCCGCTCCCGGTCACCACAGCCTCAACCTGCTGGGCTCCGGCGATCCTTCTGCCTCAGCCTTCCAAGTAGCTGGAACTACAGGCACGTACTACCACACCCGGCTGATTTTTTATTTATTGTAGAGATGAGGTCTCACCAAGTTGCCCAGGTGGGTCTCGAACCCGCGGGCTCAGGCAATCCACTCACCTCAGCCTCCCAAGGCGCAGGATTACAGGCTGAGCAACCGAGCCCAGCTTGACTATGATTTTTAAAAAAATGAAAAACAGGCCAGCGCAGTGGCTCATGCCTATAATCCCAGCACTTTTGGAAGGCCAAGGTGAGAGGACTGCCTGAGTCCAAGGGTTCGAGACTCGGTTCTCTCACTCTGGACGACAGAGTGAGACTCCAACTCAAAAAAAAGAAAGAAGAAAAATATGAAAAGATGTGGAGAAAGTGAAACTTCATACAGTGCAGGTGGGAACATGAAATTGTAGCCCCAACTCGGAAAACAGCTAGGCAGTTCCTCCTATGACCCAGCAATTCCTCTCCTAGGTGAAATTTCCCACAGGAGAAATGAAAACCTACTTCCACACCAACACTTGTACATAAATGTTCAAAGTAGTTCACAACAGCAAAATGGATAAATGGACAGTGATAAATCCACACAATGGAATTTTACTCAGCCATAAAAAGGAACGAAGCATCAACACAGGCTACAATGGGTGAACAAACCTCAAAAACATGACACTGAGTGAAAGAAGGCAGACACAAAGGGCCACATAGCGTGAGACTCTACTGATACGAGATGGCTGGCTGTCAAGCGCTCAGGAGAGGGGAAATGGGGATGACTGCTAAAGGGGACAGGGTTGGTCGGGCTTGGTGGCTCAGCCTGTAATCCCAGCACTTTTGGAAGCGAGGAGATTGCCTGACCCCACGGGTTCGAGATCAACCCAGGCAACTTGGCAAGACCTCATCTCTACAATAAATAAAAAATTAGCTGGGTGTGGTAGCACGTGCCTGTAGTTCCCACTACTCGGAAGGCTGAGGCAGAAGGATCACCCGAGCCCAGCAGGTGGACGCTGGGGTGGCCATGAGTGTGCCACTGTACTCCAGCCTGGGAACAGAGTAAGACTCCAACTCAAAAAAAAAAAAAGGGACAAGGTTTCTTTTTGGGGTGACTAAAGTGTTCTCAATTTAGATAATGGTGAATATACTAAAAATCAGTAGACTAGATACATTTTCAGTTGGTGAACTGTATGGTACGGTATGTGAAAGACATTAAAGACATGAGATAAAAGAGCTCCCCACTGGGCTCCGAGGGAGTGAAGAGGGGAAAGCAGGGTGGGAGAGGTGAGTGGAGGATGGAGTAGAAGACACTTCAGGAGCAGCGTGGATTAAAAGTGGCCTGAGCCAGTCGGGCTTATTCTGGGACATTGAGAGTGAGTGAGGGGATGGTCCAGGCAGAGGGAGGGAAGTAGATGTCAGGAGCAGGGGAGGGCGGGTCTGATAGGAGAGGGCTGGTGGGGTCCCTGGCTCAAGATAGGAGAGGCTGGAGGACAGAGGTTGGGCGCACGGGGCAGATGGAGAGCAGGGCCTTTGCCCTTGCTGTTCTCTTGGCAGGGCAGTTTCCTCAGAGCACACCCTGGCTGCCCCTGGACTGATCAGGATCATGCCATCCCAGGCCTCACCACAACTAGAAAGTCCAACAAGATATGACTTTTCTCCTCAGCTCAGCTGCGAGTTCCTGGGGACAGAGCCCAGCACCATGTGGTCACTCAGTAGTGGCATAAACAACGGCTACACCACCAGAACAGTATCTTCCTCACTCCTCTGCAGCCAGGAATGACTGGGGTGGGTTTATATGTATGAAAACAAAATCTGTGGAAAGGTGATGCCATTAGGAGACCCAGCCCCAGGCAGTGGTATTGAGGGCAGTGCCTGGCAGAGGGGGTCACTGCTGTGTCATGAACTGAAGGAGGACCAGGGTAACAGGCATGATTATGACTTCAAAATAAAAGTGAAAAGCCGGACTCGGTGGCTCAGCCTGTAATCCCGTGCCTTGGGAGGCTGAGGTGAGTGGATTGCCTGAGCCTGCGGGTTCGAGACCCGCCTGGGCAACCTGGCGAGACCTCATCTCTACAATTAAAAAAATCAAAAAATCAGCCAGGCGTGGTAGCGCGCACCTGTAGTTCCAGTTACTCGGAAGGCCGAGGCGGAAGGATCGCCGGAGCCCAGCAGGTCGAGGCAGCAGTGGCCGGGAGCGGCCACAGCACTCCAGTCTGGGTGACAGGGTGAGACTCCAACTCAAAAAAATAATAATAATAAATAAATAAAAGTGAGGACTGGTGCGGTGGCTCACACCTCTAATCACAGCACTTTGGAAGGCTGAGGTGGGAGGACTGTTTAAGCCCAGGAGTTCAAGACCAGTCTGGGCAACATAGCAAGATGTTGTCTCTACAAAAAAAATCCAAAAATTAGCTGAGTGTGATGGCACAAGCCTATAGTCCCAGCTACTCGGAAGGCTGAGGTGGGAGGATTGCCTGAGCCCAGAAGGTTAAGGCTGCAGTGAGCTATGATCCTGCCACTCCAGCCTGGGCAACAGAGTGAGACTCCCAACAACAACAACAACAGCAAACATCAAAATTGAGTTGCTGCAAGGGGAGAGCCCAGGGAGGCCCCTGGGGCTGGAATCCTTGAGGCCTGGTCTGGTTGCAGGCCACACAGGTGCATAAATGGGAACAGATGTGCTGGCCCTGGAGACTCACAACATATTGTACTCCTTCAAAGTGTGCTAGGACAAGAGAAAAGTGCCTGTGGGCCAAATCTAACCTGCAGTCTGTTTCTGTATGGCCCTACGGCTAGCACCTTTACATCTGTAAAAGGTTGTCTCTTCAATAAAATAGGTATCTGGCCTTTTACAGAAAAAAGTTTGCCAATCTCAGTTCTGGGATACCGAGAAGGGCCTGGAGAGGACTTGAGTTTTCACCTGATATTGATAATGACTCTTCTGTCTGAATTATTGCATTTTTTATCTACCATGCACATTTTTTTAAATTGAGGCATAATTTGCAAAACATGCACAGGTTTTAAACGTAAGATTCTATGAGTTAAGGCAATATTAATTACTCTTAAATTACATTTTGAATTTTGTATTTCTGTTAACCCTGGGTGCTGAGTATGGGCGCCTTTACTTTCCCTTTTACACTTTCCTGTGTTGAATCCAATAATAAAATCGGAACATTTAGAGACTACGGATTCCTGCCAGAGAAGAACGAGCGCATAGAACATCCTGCAAATTCCCTCCCGGTTCTGGGTTTTGGCCCCAACCTTGCCCTGGGTGAGCCCGGAGGAGTCGCAGCCTCTCTCAGGCCTCAGCTTTTCCACCTGTGAAACCCAAGAGTGGCCAAGGGCTAGGGCGCGGGGTATACCAACCCCAGCTTAACCCACAGTAAAAAGGGAATTAACGGGGCCGACCTTCTGGGTTGTTACGAGATGAAAACACATAACTGAGTCAGCGCTCGACAGCCTGCAGCACCTACTGTTACTGTGACGACCGAAGCTAGGAGAGGTCTCCCGGCTCCGTCTCCCGTCACACCGCCGGGGAAACTGAGGCCCGCTCGCGTTCCCGGAGCCCTGGCCCCGCCGCAGCGCCTCGACGGCCCTGACTCTGAGACGGCGGCGCAGGGTGACACTGACCTGACAGTCCTCGACGCGGCAGGTTTCGCTTGTAGTCGATGGGGCCGTAGCCCCCCGGCGGGGGCATGTCCTGCTTCACCTTCGACGCCGCCATGCTCGCAGGACCCACACTTCCGGCCACGGGCGGAAGTGACGCACCTCCAGCTCCGCCATGAAAAGTGTGGCGGAAGCACCGACGAAGGTCTCCGGCAGTGCAGGGGAACTCAGGGCTCTAGTGTGGCTGCGCCACCGCGCAGGAGCGCCCTGGCGTGGGCCTGGGTCCGAATGCACCGCGGGGCCCCGGCCGAGGAGTCCTCATTCCCTCTTCCCCTAGACAGAGCGTGACTCAGGGGCCGGGGCGCCCTGGTCCTTGCACTAAAGGCGTTCACCTTCCCTCCAGGGTGATGCGCGGGGCGATCAGAAACCCCGAACTCCCAAGCGAGTCAGGTATCCCAGTTAAGCCGCCTTTTCCCATTTTCGCCCCCTCTAGGGGCTGTGCAGAAAGCCCAGGCCTCCGCATAGTCATGGGTGGGGGTACACGATGTTGGGGGACGGCTGCTGCGCAAATTCGGACTCACCCCAATCCCAGGGACGAATTCTCCCTGGTGATGTTCAGTACCCCTTACTAGTGGCCTCTCGTCGGAAACTGATCATTCAGGGCCATTATGAGTCACAGAGCATGAGGTGGTCGGGGGGCCCCCGGGGAGGAGTCCGGGGCCCCCACCCCCAGGTGGAGTGACGCCCGGTCACTTCACAAGGCGGAAATTGTTACGGGGCAATAAAAGTGCCGCAGCGGCGGGGGCTGGGGAGTGGGCCCATGGGGGTGCGAGTGTGCAGGTGCCAAGCGCCATGGGTTAAGGCCCGAGATCGGAGTCCGGCCGCCCCAGACAGCAGCCGCCTCCTGCTCCCCGCGTGCCCCGAGCGCCACCATGTCGGGCGACAAACTCCTGAGCGAACTCGGCTATAAGCTGGGCCGCACAATCGGTGAGGGCAGCTACTCCAAGGTGAAGGTGGCCACGTCCAAGAAGTACAAGGGCACCGTGGCCATCAAAGTGGTGGACCGGCGGCGCGCGCCGCCGGACTTCGTCAACAAGTTCCTACCACGAGAGCTGTCCATCCTCCGGGGCGTGCGGCACCCACACATCGTGCACGTCTTCGAGTTCATCGAGGTGTGCAACGGGAAGCTGTACATCGTGATGGAAGCGGCCGCCACCGACCTGCTGCAGGCTGTGCAGCGCAACGGGCGCATCCCGGGGGCGCAGGCGCGCGACCTCTTTGTGCAGATCGCCGGCGCGGTGCGCTACCTGCACGACCACCACCTGGTGCACCGCGACCTCAAGTGTGAAAACGTGCTCCTGAGCCCAGATGAGCGCCGCGTCAAGCTCACGGATTTCGGCTTCGGCCGCCAAGCCCACGGCTACCCAGACCTGAGCACCACCTACTGCGGCTCAGCCGCCTACGCCTCGCCCGAGGTGCTCCTGGGCATCCCCTACGACCCCAAGAAATACGACGTGTGGAGCCTGGGCGTCGTGCTCTACGTCATGGTCACCGGGTGCATGCCCTTCGACGACTCGGACATCGCCGGCCTGCCCCAGCGCCAGAAGCGCGGCGTTCTCTACCCCGACAGCCTGGAGCTCTCGGAGCGCTGCAAGGCCCTGATCGCCAAGCTGCTGCAGTTCAGCCCGTCCTGCAGGCCCTCGGCGGGCCAGGTCGTGCGCAACAACTGGCTGCGCGCTGAAGACTCCGGCTAGACGCCGGGGCCCGGCGGTTCCTGCCGCCGGCGGCGCTGCGCCTGCGCGAGAGGCGCGCCTCGGGCGCCCCGCGAAGCCTACTGCGCACGCGTCCTTTCCCTTCCCGGTTCCCACGGCGGAGGCCGCAGTGCCCCCGTCCAGAGTCCCGATTCTCCTCCGCGGTCCCGAGGACTGGAAGGCGCGTGCTCATCCTGGACTTCCCCGACGTCCACCAAAGGCCCCGAGAGGGGCGAGACGGGAGGAGACGGGAGCGTCGCGCCTGTGCGGAATGAGCGAGGGTCACGCGGCGGCTGCTGGAGGCTCTGCTGGCGCTCGGACGGGCGCGGTGGTCATTCCTCCCCAGCCAGCCGCGGGTGCCAGGTTCCCCGTTGGAACCTGCAATAAAATCGCTCTTCCTCGCACCTGGCTCTAGTGGTGGCCCCCTTTTCCGGAACAGGGGGCAAGTGATCACTCTCAGGGGGAAGGCAGGTGCGGGTCCCCAGTTCAGAATCAGGCATGATATGAGGGTCTCGCTCTAGGACCCCAAAGGGATTTGGGAGGATGGGAACCCAGACCTTTGGGCAAACTGGAAGGAGCTTTGTGGTCCCGGGGTCGTGATGGTGCTGTGAGTGGGGATGCCGGGCTGAGGAGCCCCTGGAGTTAAGCATCTCCCTCCCCGGGGGTTAAGGATGAGCGGGCGGTGGGGGCTGCCTGTCTCAACGTAAACAGCGTTTATAAATGAGGAAACAGGCCCACGCGTATGTCACTTGCCTAGAGACAGCCGTGATTTGAACCCACATCCGGCTGCAGTGGGAGGGAGAGGGTGGCAGCCTTCTTGGTGAGGAAAGAGTAAGGGAGGAGAGTCGAGACTGGGCTTGAGTGAGCTGTCCAAGCTGATTCAATTCATCCTGTGTTCATTCATGTATTCATGCATTTCTTGAGCGCCTGTGCTGGGCCCTGGAAGTCAGCAGGGAGGCTCGGGCCCATCTCTCTGCCCTCAATAAGGAGGCAAGTGAAAAGTCAAGCAAAATAAAAGAATGGTGTGGGAATAAAATCCTACAAGTTGTGCTGAATGCCAGGTGGGGGTAGGAGGTGTCAGAGGAGGGATTCTGAAGCTGCCACATTTGAACTGAGCCCTGAAATGCAAAGGTGAAGTGTTTCAAGTGTTCCCCAGAAAGAACTGCGGGCGTGTTGGGGGAATGCCAGGGTAACTCCTTGGCTGAGGAGGAAGGGAGGAAGGAAGGGAGGGGGAAGGAGGTCGGAGGTTATTTTGCTTGTGATGAGGTTACTGGGTTTGGTAACAGTGGCTGTCAAGTGAGGTGTATGGGAAACCTTTCCCTGAACCTTCATCCTGCCCACCTCCCTCAGCCTCACAGTCCCTGAGGGAGCTACTTGGTTTGGTGAGTCTAACATCTAGCCCCTGCTCCCTCACCGCCCCACCGTGGCTTCCTGGTGC
Organism: Cephalopachus bancanus; assembly: GCA_027257055.1. Lineage (NCBI taxonomy): Eukaryota > Metazoa > Chordata > Mammalia > Primates > Tarsiidae > Cephalopachus > Cephalopachus bancanus. The sequence goes on along the minus strand of JAPVLO010000909.1, from coordinate 107,973 downwards.
TCTGGAGTCAAATAAGCTGTGGCCCTGTCCCCCTCATTTTGCAGATGAGGAAACGGAGGGTAACAGAGGGGGAGTGCCTAACCTCGAGTCCTGGCTGGACTGTGTAGAAAACCACACTCTGGTGTACAGTAGAAGACTGCCTCTTCTGCCTTGGGCCGTGCCTCAAGCTCTGCACCTGGCAAGTGGGGGCAGGAGCCCATCCTCAGGGAGGGGGCGCGGATCGCTGGAAGACTGCACCTAGAGCTGTGAACTCTAGGGCCCAGGGTGGCACATGCCTTCTGTCCACAGATGAATCCTAGGAGCAGATGGGGGGCCAGGGTCTCTGCCTGTGGGTTCTGTGGCTCAATTCAGAGAGGATAGTCTCAGGGATGAGGATGGCGTCCCATTCCTCAGATGGAGAAGTTGCCTGAGACCATGACCCATGACTGGCCCCCAGATCCATCCTGGGTCCTCTGAGCCGAGTCCAGAAGAAATGCCGTTAGAACGCTTCTCATGGCCAGTTTTGGGGCCTGGAACTCAAATCTGGGTGTGTTAGGGGTAGGGCGGGGCTGGCTTCAAATTGTTCTGTGTTCCCTATCAGCTCTGTGCCTTGCTGGGACCAGACACATGGCAGCCCGTGGGGTCCCCAGGCCAGAGACAGGGCTGCCTTGAAGACAAGACACAAAAGCACCTAGGAAAACAGGGTCACATCGTGTGCACACTGGAATTCACCAAAGTGATCACAGGTCCCACCAGAATAAAACCTGAAACCATCAATATCTGAAAACAAATTTCCACTGGGAAATTGTTCATTTCAGAGTCAGCCAGGTGGCTCCATCTGTGCTTGAATTTTTTGTTTTTTTGAGTTGGAGTCTCTCACTCTGTTGCCCAGGCTGGAGTGCAGTGGCATGCTCACAGCCACCACAGCCTCGACCTGCTGGGCTCAGGTGATTCTTCTGTCTCAGCCTTCTAAGTAGCTGGAACTACAGTCATGCACCACCACGCCCGGCTTTTTGTATTGTAGAGATGAGGTCTTGCCAAGTTGCCCAGGGGTGGCCTTGAACCTGTGGGCTCAGGCAATCCCCTCACCTCAGCCTCCCAAAGTGCTGGGATGATAGGCATGAGCCACCGTACCCAGCAAATGTTATTTTTATTTTTTGAATTGGGGTCTCACTCTGTCACTCAGGCTGGAGCGCAGGAGTACAATCATGGCTACTTGCAACCTCGATCCGTGGGGCTCAGGCGATCCCTCCGCCTCAGCTTTCCTAGTAGCTGGGATCCCATCACGTCTGGCTAGTTTTATTTTTTTGTAAAGACAAGATCTTGCCATGTTGCCCAAGTGGTTCTCAAACTCCTGGACTCAGCAATCCTTCTGCCTTGGCCTTCCAAAGGGGTGGGATTACAGGACTGAGCCACTGTGCTTGGCCTTCCATCTGTGCTTAGAACAGCACACCTACAGGCCACATCCAACTGCAAAGACACTTATTGGGTTGCCAAGACTGGAAATTGCTCCAGGAAAACCTGCCACTCTGGTGTGAAGGCTGAGGGCAACGCCCACTGGGATTCTGACCCACTCCCCTGGCCCTGGTTGGTAAGCTAGCCACAAAGACCAGGTCTCAACGGAATTTGAGTCCTATAATACATCCTGGTGGAAGTGAAGTCTAAACAAAGTCCGGGAGGTAGGTGCACCCATCCCATCCTTTGCTTCTCCCACTAATAAAAGGGCCACCCACCACTTTCCCTCCAAGCTGCCTCAAAGCCAGAAGGAGACATTACAGGGAAACCAGGGCCCAGAGGGTCAAAGAAAACTCCAGTCAACACATGGTCCATTTCTTTATTGTCCTTCAGAGTCTAAAACTTCCTCATGATACAATGTAAAGCCATGTTTCCAGCCTCTTCGTTTATTGGATTTCTATTCTGGTCTGGTGGCAACTTTTTTTTTTACATTTATTATCAAAGATTTAGAGTCACAATAAATACAAGTGACAACCTTCCCTGCCCTCAGAGCCCCCTCAAATACCCTGTACTAGTATAACCATTACACCTTGTTGAGGATTATAAAATTGCCTGTTGTCCTTTTGAAGAAACTCAGTCCAAGTTCTTTAGGCTGACGTCACTTGTAGCGTAACTCCGCATCAAAGACCCTGTGGCAGAGCAAGGACCATCCTTCCTGTCATGGACTCTCCTGTGATGAGAATATGTGTGTAGAAAACTCACCCCATGTCTCTCTGTCCAGTGGAGAGGGAACCATGGGTAAGGCGGGTGGTGCCGGGTGGCCTTGTTCCCTCTGCCCTGGGATGGGCGTTTGCTTCACCAAGGTCTTGGGAGTAGTCAGGACCTAAGGCTGCTCGAGGTGCCAGATGTGGGCCCCAACCCCAGGAGAAGGGCAACTCAAATCCCTGGAATGAAGTCAGGATGGCCAGAGCTGTGACAGCTCCAAAGGGACACATGTGCTTGTGCCCATGTGCACCTGGCCGATTCAAATCCATTCCATCCACTAGAACAGGGTGAGGAGTGAGCTCTGAGGTCCTCCCACCCGTCCACAGAACAGCTGACAGTGGGAAGTTTCCAGATGCCACTGGGGGCTTGTGTCATAGATAACAGTTACAGTCGTCACTGTTTGGGGCTGGGGGGCCCCACAGGCTCATAGCTCGTAGGAACCAGATCCCGGCAGGGCTCTTGGGGACCCTTGCACATTGCATTTGAGGGTGTGCTGTGCTGCTGGTAGAGCCCCCTTCACGTCACTAGATATCCTCTCCTGGTGTTTACAAACCCACACCCAGAGAGGTACTTAGTGCCGTCCCCTCAACATCGTAAACATCATCACGGAACCACCCACTTGGGGCTTATCATAGAAGTTATATGGCGAAGCGGGAACTAAAGGAAAAATCAGGTCGGACTTTCCAGACAGCAGAAATAAAGATTAAGGCATCTTACATCCTTGCCCCTTTAAATTAAAAAAAAAAAAAAAGCTATGTTTACATCACAGTATATACGTCCTCCCTGAAGGGAATGCTCTCTGGGACGTTTCTGTCCCTTTCAAGGGACAGCAGCCAGTACTGAACTCACAAGGCCTGGTCAACGACCACAGGCCCTGGAGGAAGAGTCCTGGTCAGGCTGAAAGAGGCCAGGAGCCAGGCTGGGGACGGCTCAGATCAGGTCCTCTAATCATAGACCCAGTCGACCCAAGCTGGGGCAGGCAGAGGGGACTCTGGCCTGGATGCCTGACCCCCAAGTCACTGCATAGAGCTGAGGTTTGTTCAGCCTGGGAAGGGCTCTGAACTGGAAGAAGCCAGCCCAGGCGGTCCTGGGAGGAGTTGTAAGATCTGGCCTAACATCATGGAACAGAGAGGGCTAACAGCTCAGGGTCGTATAAGACAGGTATTTATTTGCCAGGCACACAGAAAAATGCGAGGAATAGAAACGCTTGCATACTCTTAAGATTTTTTGGTGTAAAAACACACCCTCCCTTCCCCCACTGCCCCAAAAAAAGAAAACATAAATTTCCTTCCTTTTCCCCAAATCCCTGGATCTTGGAATGAAAGTCACCCTTCCCCACCCTCCCCTCACCTTTTTCAGCCCAACTAAGTTATGCACTCAAAACAAAAATCAGTGAGAAATCTGGGGTTTTGCACAACAAAAATTAGAAAATGCTTTCCAAAACTAGATCTACTGCATGTCAAAAATGTTTTCTACAGACTGATGATATTCACACACCAGGAGCATGGGGGTTAAATGAGCCTTTATTAGAATGTCGCAGCAGTTGTGTTTGAAGGAGGCGGCCCTACAAAAGAATTTTAAATTAAAGTTCCTAACTGTGATGACAGGAAAACCAGGGCTGGCGCTGATGGGGCCGGTGGACCCTGTGGCTGCAGAGACACGCGTGCATGTGAACACAAGCTGCCCACACTGGCACAGAGCCGCCCAGTGTGCAGCAGACACGGAAGAACAGCTGCTGCCTTTCCTCATGAAACTGGTTTTTAAGAGCAGGAGGGTAAAGAAACAAAAATAAAACTAAAAGCAGACCTGATCCTTTAAAAAATATTTCTGTAGACTCTAAAGGGGGTAAAAAAAAAAAAAGTCTGAACGTGAACCCTGACAGCAACCCCCAGCTTTAAGGAAAGGTTCTAGCTAGACCCAAACGGACATCTTGGAGTCTGGGGAGCGGCTTGCCTGCACCTGGACGGCGCCTCCCGACCCGGACACACCTGTGCGTGCTCACCCATCAGGAGTGAGGCCAGGGTGGCATAAGATGGTGTCCATCAAAATGAATAGAAAAAGGAAAGAAAAAAATTAATAAAATAAACCACAACAGCAAAAAACCCCCCAAACCATCCTCCCTCCAACTTCCTGCTCAGGCTTCTGGCGTTGCTCGATTCTCCTTCCTCCAAGGGCAACGCAACTCCGGGACCCCTGGCTCTCTAGCTGGGTCTAGCTGTCAGTCTATTTTTCTGCTGAGAGTTAGAGGTCCAGGGTCTCCGGAACGAGCAGCAACGGAGGCTTTGGGTTGGAGCAAGGGCTGTGCTGGCCATCCCCGTGTTCATCTGTCCATCACTGGGGTGAGCCAGTCGTCCCTGCTGGGGGCCATGGCACTGTTGGCAGCCCACCCTCCAGGCACCGGGCCAGTGGGACAACACAGCACACGACAGGGACCCCAGGGTCTGCACAGTTTACTTTTAACTCCATCATCATGAGGTGATTAAAAAAAATTCAACCTATAGATTGCCATGGAAGGCAAAAGACCGGGAGCCTAAGACAGGGAAAAGCAAAACGAAATGAAATGCCCACTCAGTTCAGAGTCCCCCAGGCGCTGGTCTCGCCCAAGCATGTCACAGTGTCCAGGGTGAGCCACCCACCCAGCAAGGGCCGAACGAGCAGGCCAGGAGAATCCACCCCCAAGGTCCACTTTTCTGCTGGTGTCGGGCAAACTAAAGGCAAAGAGAGAAAGGAAGAAAGCCCACGGGAAAGGTCCCCAGTCATGACCCTTGTTCTCCTGGGAGGCAGCTCCAGCCCCCCAACCGTGTCGAGACTGCAGGCAAGAATCGAATCGAGGTCTCGCCTCTGCCGTGTGGCTGGTGCTCACTCTCAGGGCAAGCACGGTGTCCTCCTGGGCCAGCGGAGGAGGGTGCGGTGTGTCCCCCCAGACGGGGGCTGGGTGGGGGAGGAGGGAACCCATCCTCCGCAGGGCCTGGCTCGCACTATTTCCACGTGGCTGACTGGGGGATGGAGCGTGGCGGGATCATGTCGAGGAGGTACTCTCGTTGGCGGTCCACGGCCGAGGAGGTCTTGTGTACTGCCAGGCTCGGGCTGACAAACGTCAGGGTCCCGCCTGCAAGAGAACAGAGTGACAGGCCACAACAGGCCAGTCAGGCAGGGATCCCTGGAGGAGTCAGCCATAGCTGCCTAGACCCCCACCGCAACATGTGCTAAAGACCCGTGAGGAGTTGCAAACCCACGGACAGTACGCCACCATCATCGAGCTCAAATCCCAGATCCCAGAGTTGAAGAGATTTAAGAAACAATCCAGTCTCCTTTAGGGCATTCTCAGGCTCTGCTGGATAATCCCACATGTGGGGCAGTCAGACACTTGTGCGCTAAAGAAACCAAGGTGCTGACCACATGATGCTCAGACAGGCGAAAACCACAAATGTGTGTGACGAGGCAGGAAGAGGGATGGATACCACACAGTCGTCCAGAACAACCCTACCCTTGAGAACCGCTTACACTACACAAGGCACTCTTGCTGACACAGGAGAGGGACACAGACTGGCAAACACAGAGCAGTCCTTTGTGAGCACACATGACCCTCAAGTGAAGAGGAGATACTGGGGAAAAATCCCCCAAGTGTAGTATTCATTCTCCTGGGGGAGATAATATGGGCTACTGTTATGATCTTTCCTTTCTGTATTTTCTAAATTTCCACAACGAACAAGTATCACTCACTATTATAACCGGAAAATAATGGAATGTCCCAGCATACATAGAGTTTTTGGTTAGGGGAAAGGACTGCCTCAGACCCCCACAGACTTTGTGCTGCTCTAAGAATGTTTGCAGTGGAGATAAAACACATTTTGTGAAGAAGGCAGGCCTAGGTCAGATGCTCTCAGGAGTCTTCCCATGCTAGAGGTCAGCGCTCTGGAAGCCTGTTGACTAAGTCTCGCCTAGTAGTCAGTTCAAACCTCCATAATCCTCTGGGAAATGGTGCTTTAAACAAACAGCCTTCCCTCTAATCCCACCACTGGACCCTGCAACTTCTGATGGCTTCGGAATCCTTTTTAAACTTTACCCTTAAACACATAGTCTCCAGATGGCCTCCACCCCTGTCCACAAGTATACACTCCATTTTGACTTTTTCTACTTATTTCATATACTTTCAAGTGTCCCACAAAAGTCATTTCCAACCAGCTTGTAAGTTCCTAGTTGTTCCTTAAGACTGATAGGCAGAAAGCACATCTGGCTGGTCTAATAACAAACACACTCTACTCTCTAGGCTGCACAGATTCCTCTGTGGATGGTGCCTGCCGAGGCTGCCCATGGCCATGTCCCTAATTCAGGGCAGTGCAGGCACAGCAGCCTCTAGGTTTCCCAAGTTCTGACTAGGTTCCATCTTATGACGGCGCCTCTCCTTCCTACAGTGGCTCAGGCTACAGGGAACTTAGGGGGATGCTTTGCTTCTGCAGTCAGAGTGTACCTTACCAGCCTGCCTTTCATTTTCTAACTTTTGGTGGACACAAAAAACATTTAACTTTTGTCCTAGTGTTAGCATGCATGTAAGAAAACAACTAGGACATGTAGCCTTAGGGAGAATGCCAGGGACAGTGGGGCTGTGGCTGACTGAAAGAGGGCACTTGAAGATCTTCACCTCCCACTTTTTCTTCAAATGTTGTCACCTCTGTTAAAATCTGGCCCATGCCAGGGTATCCCCCACACCTTGCTCTTTCTGTTTTGTATTTTGCAGCACTTGGTGTATCCAAAACAGAGAACAGGCCGAAAGGGAATGAGGACACAGTCTAGGTGAACAATAAATGAAGTGACCACCCCACGGATGGACGATGAAAGAAAAACAGATGTTGGCTGAGTATGGTGGCTCATGCCTGTTATCCCAGCACTTTGAGGGGCAGAGGCAATAGGACTGCCTGAACCCATAGCTTCTAGACCAGACTGGGCAACTTGTCAAGACCTTGTCTCTACAATAAAGAAAAAAAAAAAAACTAGCCAGGCATGGTGGCACATGCCTTGGTTCCAGCTACTTGGATGGCTGGTGGGGGAAGCACCCCCCAAAGCAGGTCTGCCTCTGTGTGAAGGATGGTCAGCATCTCTTCAGGGCTGTCGCTTATTCAGGGCATCCTGGCTGGGGAGCAGGAGAGGAAACCAAAGGTTCAGAGGTAGCTGCTCTCAGGAAGCGGGTCTGGGGCACAGGTCTTTCACGACCAGTGTGCAAGCACATCTCTGTTTGAAGTCAGAGGGGTTGGACCTGCCCAGCAAGCCACTGCCCACCTGCACTCAGCTGAGTCTTCTTCCAGCTGGAGGCTGCGCTGCCCTTGCCAGTGTTCACGGCTCTCTCGGAATGTCTGCCAGTCCTGCTGACCAGGGCCGTGGCTGAGGCCGCATTCTGTAGTTTGGGCGACTGGCTGAATGTGTGCAGGACACCTCGGGGTGTTGTGGCCGAACCTCGGGACAGCTGGCTGGAAGCCTGCAGCAGAGAAAGGGGGTGACAGCTCAGATGGGGAAGGGGAGGCAGCAGGCAAGATGCTCAGCACAGCCTCTCCTTGCTCTGGCTGACCTCTTCCCACCCACACAGGGTCCCTAAAGTCCAAAATCAGGAGACAGAGGGATGGGGAAGAGAGAGAAACTGAGAGATAGACAGACGCAGGCAGCGTGACAGTCGGCGACTGACGTGGCCACGGGCTGCGGTGGGGGCGGAGGCTCCCAGGCCCGCCGCGGTTCTGACCTGTAGCACAGCCCCGTTACTCCAGTCGCGAGCCTCTCCTGAGCGAAACGCCAACTTACGCCGAGGTTTTATGACCTACACAAATGGGGTTGAAATTGAGGTCAGCGCCGTCCACTGCTGGCCAGGGTGATGAGAAGGTGAGCCCCACAGGACAGTCCCGTCCCCCAAGGGCTTTAGCCGCCACGTGGGGATCTTGAGAAAATGTGTTTAGTGAATCACAAACAACTTCCAAGGAAACACAAATTGCCAAAAGGGAGCTTCGGGTCTATAGAGTAGGAAGGAGAAGCACGAAAATTAAAAAATGAGAACAAAAATCTTGATTTCCCCCTTGCTCCTCTCCTTAATATAGCTAGAACATTTCTTCCAAACGCCCCTTTGGCATCTCAATGTGGTTTTCAGAAAGGTCCTTTCAGACAAGGGGGCTGTCAGCCGGCACACTGTGAGCGAAAGCTATGAGATCTAAAGAAACTGCAAATTAGTGTTTTCGCTGCCCAATGCCACCATTAAGTGCAATTTAGACACGCAGTTAACAATCAGGCAGACAAGTGCCGGGTGGGGACAGCACATCGGAACATCCTGCCTTCTGGGGACAGCATGCCACTGAGGAGACAGGTCACTCACCTGCTTTAGTGCCGGGTGCGAGGCGGCGGTGGCATCAGCCTTGGCCTGTGTGGGGGCCGCACCCTGCTGCAGGAGCCGCTGCTCGATCTCCTGCTCCTGCTGCAGCGCCTTTACAAAGGCGGCCTTCAGCCGGCTAGTGTGTTCCACCTTGAGCGCCTTCTTCTGGTTGGTCGTCATGCAGGTCTCGCACATGATGGCGCCGCCCTTCTCCTCCCGCCAGCGGCAAGTGAAGTCCGTCTTGCACTGTGCACACATGTAGGGCTCCCGGGACAGCGCGACGGAGGCCGCCATCCTGCCCGCTGCAAGGAGACACGTGGGTGGCTCACTCAGAAAAGGACAGGACACAAGTCTGGGGCCTCCCAGGCCCCCCCAACCAGAAGTGGTTGGGACTGGTACCACCTGAGCCTAAGTCCATTCTGCAAGCATGTATTAGGCCCTAAATGCAGTGTGTGGATACGGCGCTGGACAAGCTTTGGAAAGCACTGTGGGCTGGGCAGCATCGCTATCAAGTCAGCTTCTCCCATCCCCAGCCCCACTCACAACAGGGCATGAGACCACTGAGGAGGAAGCTGGGACTACACCAGGCCCTGCCTCACCATGATGGGCACTCAATAGCAAATGAGTTAACAAGGACGATGGCCACTCAGCAAGCACCTCGTGGGTGTTAAGGTGTTTGATACACTCTTCTGAGTGGGCACCCCCAGCCATCCCAGTCCCAGGGAGGAAACGGGATAAGAAAGACCAAGCAATAAATTAATCACACAGCTGGTCAGTGGTAGAACAGGACTCATACCCTGGGACAATACCCATTGCTTGGTCACAGAAACGAGGCACCCAGGCTGAGCAGCAGGCCACAGGTGCAATGGGCCTTGGTCCCTTTATCTGGGGGACAGAACAAATGTCTCCTCAGCCAGCCTTGGGGTCATGGGAAATACCTGCAGAGCATCCGCACAGGCACAGGGTGAACATGCCGTACACACTTCGTTTCAACCTTTTGAGTTCAGCATTCAGGGGCTCTAACTGCTTTTGGTCATTACAGACAGTAGCAAAAGACTAGAGGACAGTGGAGAAGGCTGTCGAGACCCTCAGCCTTCCCTCTCCCACTTGCAGCCCCCTGAGCCATGATGGGTGGGTCCCATCTCACCAGGCAGGCAGATGTCACTTGTCCAGGTCACCCATGCTCAGGGTCCAGCTCCAGGCCCCACCTGCTGCTCACACACTCCGGTGATAGCAGCACATCCTCCTGTACACGTCCAGCCCCCAGGAGGGTGAGGCACCTGCTCCCAGGTGTGAGCAGCAGGGCCCGGGCACTGGGATGAGGCCCTGCCCCTGCCTGGGGGCTCCTCCCTGGGAAGTGCCAGGGAACACCTTTTGGGAGGCTCATAGCCTCCTCCCAGTTAGGTCCTGTTCTTGGCAGCAGAAGACTGACCTGATAAAGAAACGACTGAGGTGGGCTGGCCTGGGAGAGCAGACACCCATGCAGGGCATATGGGGGTGGGAGGTGAAGGGGCCCCATGGCAGATCTTTTGCCAACATCATCTTGTTGCAAAGGAGATGCCAAAGTGTCCAGACACAAGCCAGGCTGTGTCAAAGCCCTCACCTCTCCATAGGTGCAACCCCCCTCCTCCCACAGCCTGAGAGGTAGAGGCTGTGATCTTCCATGCTGCCCCTCAGGGTTGGCTGCACAGTCTGTCCTCAGATGGTCCTGTGTTGGAGAGTTAGGCAGGAGCTACATGTAAATCTGAGGTGGCTGAATGGCATGGAGGGTCCTGGGCACAACCATTGGGGAGCTCAGAGAGGTACCTCTGAAGGACTTGGCAGGAGTGGGGAGGACACCCTCCAACACCCTGAGACAGGCCCACAGCTCCTCTCCGCAGGGGAGGAGCCTGGACAGGGGGAAGATGCTTCTCTACACACAGCCACGCCCTTGCCTCCCAAGTCTGTGTGTGAAGGACTCTGAGGCTCACCAGGGCCATCCACTGCCCTGGGCCAGTCACACTGTGACATGATCAGCGAGGAAAGGGCTCAGGCTTGCTGCCTGCTCCAGTCACCACCAGCTCAACCTCATGGCAGAACCTGGGAAGCAGCGGCTTCCTGGGGGCTGACAGAATCACCTGCCTCCACGCAGCCCCGGTACTGTTGGTTTTTTTTTTTTTTTTTTTTTTGAGTTGGAGTCTCACTCTGTCACCCAGACTGTCACCCAGACTCACTCTGTCACTGCAGCCTCAACCTGCTGGGCTCCGGCAATCCTTCCACCTCAGCCTTCCAAGTAGCTGGAACTATAGGCATGAGCTACCACGCCCGGCTGATTTTTTTATTTATTGTAGAGATGAGGTCTTGCCAAGTTGCTCAGGCGGGTCTCGAACCCGCGGGCTCAGCCAATCCACTCACCTCAGCCTCTCAAAGCGCTGGGATTACAGGCCCGGTACTGTTTTTGACCACTACTCTGCAGATGCTCTTTTACTCCTAAAATCTCCCAGGACACAGGTGTACCTTCCACACTGCCCCCAGAGAGGGTGAAGACGTAAGCCTGGCCCAGGCAGGGATATCCCTGCCCCTCCTTGGAGGTTATGGAAAGTCTTGCCTGTGTGTGATAACCCTACATTCATCCAAGAGCCCTCGGGAGGCCAGGCCTGTCAGCCTCTCACAGATGTTCACCCTCACCCCTGCCTGCCCCACTGCACATCAATGTCACACAGCCTCTGCTGCCTGCCCCTTGGACCATGTGTCTCTAGGGGCCCGGCTCTTAGAGGCCCCAACGGGAGGAGGACAACATCCACACGTCACTGAAGAACTGATGACCAGCAGGTATCCCGACATTGCCCAACCACTTCAGACCTGGGTACCCAGCACGTGTTCTAGCATCCTGTTTGCTGACAAGAACCCACATGACAGAAGCCATGGAGCCAAGAGACGCCAACGGCCTGACCCCACCCAGGCCCACTCACCTTGCGTCTCCAGTAGGTTCTGCACCACCTCCTCCAGGCCTACCAGGTAGATGAACTCGTTGTTGGCCGCACTGGGCAGGAAGTTCATCTCTGGGGCGGGGGGCTTGGGAGGGGGGATCTCGAGCAGCGTCTTCTCCAGCTGCTTGCGCAGCGCAAGCTTGGCGGCTGCCTGCCGGCTGGCTGGCGACTCAACAGAGGTGACCACAGAGGCCACGCTGGTGGGGGTGGAGTTGGCCTGAGCGGAGGTGGCTGTTGTCCCCTTCAGCGACGCTGGGGTGGGCTTTGGATAGACAACAACCCAGTCAGGGCGCTCAGTTCACCCACAAAGGCAGGCCCTCCCCGTGCACCTGGGGCCCAAGGTCCACACTGGTCGTGCTGGCAAGTCCTTACAAGTGCCATCACAGCTACCTGCCACTCACAGGCTTCCGGAGTCGGGGTCCTAGGAGATGGCTGGTAGTCTAGACACATTCACTGGGGCTTAACAGTACCCAACACACCATGCACATTTAACATTCATAGCTTGCTGTGTTCTGGCATCCATGAGGCCATCGCCATGTTCCAGTGATCACCATCCCACCCAGCAGGGTGCCACTGTCCTCTCACAGCAGCCTTGCTGCAGTGTCATCTGGGACATGAATCCTTGAGTCAGCCTGAGTCCTTATTGGCGGCTACAGGGAAAGCAGCTTCTGGGTCAACCCCGGGCCCCCCGTCCCTTGCTGACCCTTGCTGCTCCAGTCCTGTCTGGATCCCAACAGCAGGCCCTTGACTGTCTCCACACTATGACCGCCACAACTGTGAGTGCTCTCCCCAGAACCTACAACTGGCCACAGCAGTGCCCTCAACTTTCTGGGACTAAGGGCCCCTCTGTAAACCTGATAAGAGCTGTGTACCCCCATTCCCAGAAAATAGATATACCCAACAACTTGCAAACATGTAATGGCACTCAGGGGGCAGGGCTGGCCATCATCTCTGCACTCAAACCTGACCTTAAAGAAGGCAGGGACGTGCCCAGATCCCTGCTCTTGTCTGAGGAAGGCGGGCAAGAAGAAACTGCGCCAAAGGAGGAAGAAAGAGCGAATGCATCCGTCAGCAAAAGCCCCTGCAGACCCAGTAATTTCATCTGTCAGCTGAGGTTCTTGCTTCCAGCCTGCCCGCCCCTGGGTCCTGCTCTCCCCATCCTACTTCCCGGGGCGGGGACAGATCCTTCCCCTCAGAGGCTTTGGACAGAGGTGAAGGGACATGAAGCTAAGAATAGACATGCCTGGTGCCATAAGGACATCTGCGGACACGCCCTCTTTAAGTGCCATGCAGGGAGGCAGCAGAAGCTGTGGCAGGGAGGTCAGGAGGCGCCCGCCCCTACACTGTCTCCAGGCCCACTGCTTGCCTCACCAACTCCCAAACATGTGCTGCCTCCCCCACATGGAGCCTGTGAGCAGACCCCACCCTTAGTCCAGCAGCTCCCCTGTGCTGGGCGGCAGATATGCCCATGACCTCCGTCACACCCCCACAGTGTAGAGGAGCTAGAGTCCAAGCCTCTGTCTGCCCTGGGAGACATGGCTGGGGAAGCACACCCCCCTGCCCCCAAGTGAAGCCTCTCACCTGCGGGATGTTGACGAGCAGACTGGTGTTGGGGACATTGGCAACACGAATGAGACCCTGCTGGATGATTCTCTGTCCCTGAATTTGCACACTGGGCACGGACGCCCGGGGGGCCAGGAGGAGAGGTGGCGGCCCCGTGCTGGAATGTTGTCTGATGTTGTGGATTTGCTGTCAGGGTAGGGAGACAAGAAATCCAACTGAGAAGAACAACAGAGAGAGGCAAAGAGAAGATGCCTCAGCATCAAGGACCAGGAAGGGTCCTTCTTGAAAAGTGAGTGGTTGCTGGGACTGCCAAGGCCCCCCAGCGCACATGACTTCGCTCACCTGGGCGCCCCTGACAAGTGGGGGCATGACGACCTGCGAGCTTGCCTGTGGCCCCAGCTTCGAGGACACCTGCTGCCCGCCTCGGACAAGGGGTGGGGGGATGACACTGCCAGGCATTCGAGTTGAAGAGGTCTGCCAATGACACCAACACACAGTTTTACATGGGCTTTTTTTCTTTTAAAAAACAAATAGATCTGCTGCTTTTGTAAAAGCACATAGTGGTTTTAAAAGAAAGGTAGCAGAGAAGTTAAAAAACACCAGCTAAGATGTCAACTTATCTACACTCAGAAAAGCAATGAACACCAACTAGAGCTGTGTAAGCCTGGGCTCACTCAGGATTGAGTCCCGCTAAGTGCCACGAGATACCAGCCCTGCCCAGGCAGGAGAGCAGCTAAGCCAGGAGAGCATGTGGCCATTGGGATGGGTTAGGGTTCGGGCCTGTCTGAAAGGAGAGGACAGGGGTCCCTTCTAGGCCTCTGCCCCCACCTCAGAGGCGTCCTGCAGGCAAAGGAGGGCACGAACCATGCTGGGAGGGAACTTTGCCAGACCTGGGCCACAAAAGGCTGCAGAACGCCCTGACCATCCCCAAGAAAGTTAACATGAAGGGAGCGCAGACTTCCAGTACTCGTTCCAATCCTCCTAGGGACAGTCACTAGAGGTCCTTCCACTGTTGGCCATGATTTCACAAGTAGCCTAATTTGGGACATGCAGTTTGGGGAATGCATGCTTCTTCCTCAGGGCTGTCAGCTGGAAGGCCTCACTTCAGCCTCTTTGGAACAGGCAGTCACTAGCAGACGTGGATCAGGGTCACTCGGGAGCTTGATGGGCCTGCTCCTGACTGCAACCAGCAGCAGTGCAGAAGAAACACAAAAGGGACACTGACCTGGAGCGATGGCTTGCCGGCAGGAATGTTCTGGGTGCCCCGCACAAGCGGTGGAGGGGTGGTCACAGTGCTCCCTGTGGAGCCTGTGGGCTGCAAGAGAACAGGACAGAGGAAGATGAGGGGCTGCCTGCCTTTATCCCCCAGAAGGAGGCACGAGCACATATCCCATCAGAGGACTGACTTTCTTCCTCTGCCATGTGCAGAACCTCCTTGAAGGTTCTGCTTTCAGCCTGAAAGCAACTCTGTCTGTGGTAGGAGTTGGCATATTCTACGTGGGCCTAGGAGAGTTTCCAGCAGCCCACACAGAGCTGGGGTGCTCATTTGACCCTCCAGGGGAGGAACAGCTGACAGTGGAGGCAGCAGCTGAGGCAAAGGACCCAGGGCCTGGAAAGGTCAAAATCAATCTTGGTGAGAAAACGTATATTTTTTTGGAGTCAAGGTCTTACTCTGTAGTTCATGCTAGAATGAAGTGGTACAATCATCACTCACCACCTCCTCAGCTCAGGTAATCCTTCTACCTTAGTCTCCCAAGTGGCCAGGACTACAGGCACACACCACAACACTTGGCTAATTTGGGGAGGGGGTTAAGAGATGAGGTCTCACTATGTTGCCCAGGCTTGTCTTGAACTCCTGGGTTCAAGCAATCCTCCTGCTTTGGCTTCCCAGAGTGCTGGGATTACAGGCGTGCATGTAATCCCTGGCCACCATGCCTGGCTGAGAACACTTTTTTTTTAAAAGTCAGAGTCTCACTGTGTGCCCAGGCTGGAGTATAGTGTCACACTTATAGCCACCATAGCCTTGACCTGCTGGGCTCAGGTGATCCTTCCACCTCAGTCTTCCAAGTAGCTAAAACAGGCACATGCCACCACATCTGGCTTTTTTTTTTTTAATTGTAGAGACAACGTCTCACCATGTTGCCCAGGCTGGTCTTGATCCCCTGGGCTCAGGTAATCCTCTTGCCTCTGCCTCCCAAAGTGCTGGGATTACAGTGTAAACTACCATATCTGGCTAGAAAACCTACTTTTTAAAGCCGCATATTCCACTAGAGAAAGGAAAGTAACAGACCTGCTGCCCTTCATTGAGTCTTCAACAATTGACAGGGAAACAGAAAAAAGAAACAGGCAGGCTCTGACCAATCACCTGCTAACCAAGTGAGCAGCGGTGATTCAAACACAAACCCAAGTCAGCAGGGAAGGTCTCCTCCTGCCCATCCTCAAGCAGCCACCAACTCTTGCTGCCCAGGATGCAAGTACTTTCTGATTCACTAAGGTAAGAGCTCAGAAAGGAACATCCCACGCCCCCCTGCCAAGGGAGTCCTTTCTGACCTCTTGCCTCTTCCAGCCCCAGGCACCAAGGAGGGTGGGCTGACCAGTCCCACTGGCCAAAGGGGAGGAGAGATGCCCACACACCTTCTGGGCGGTGGTTTCCTTTTGTATTTGACTCTGCCGCAACTTTTTCAACAAAACGAGTTTTGCTTCTTCTAATCGCAACTCTTCTTTCAGTTGCTTGATCATCCTTTCTCGCTCTTCAGGACTACTTTTCTGCAAGGATGAGAGAACCAGGGTTGAGAGGGGCTGTCCTCGGCAGGGGATGGAGGCCCCATTGTCACCAGCTCCACTTAAGGACACCACCAGCAGCACCATCATGCAGCTCACCATGAGGGCCTCAGTGCTGGTCTCCTTCAAGGCCGCCGGAGTCAGCCCGTTCACTCGAGGGCTCGAGGGCTGCTCATTGTCAGACAGCACGATCACATCGGGTGAGGGGGGTCTCTTTTCAGACTTCATGTCACTGCGGAGAGGAGACAGCAGTCATTAGCAGACATGGCACCCACACAGCAGGGAAGCAGAACATCCCACCCAGCCTCTGCAGCTGCCTGTCTGCCCTGCGTGACCAACCCTCCTTGGACATCCTCTACACCCCACACCCCATGGCGCCTGGTACCCTCTCACCACACACATCGCAGGGCACCCAAGCCTGCCAATTAGTGGCTGGGCCCCTCAATGGCTGGGACTTGCCTGCTCTAACATCCCCAGGGCTGAAGGCACATTTGCCCCTGAGGCATGACATGATCATTCTGGAAAACACAGCAGCTTCCTCCTCGACCATGTGACTAGGTATTGGGTAACAACACTTGGCTGCAAATTCCAGGGCCATGCATGCTGGGTGTGACGGGATGCACGTGTACTGCAAACCAGAGGCTGTGCCTATTTGTGCTGGACCTGCTGGGCGGGGAGCCCAACTTCTACATGTATTAGTCTTTCTTCTCTGCACAACCCAGGAGCACAAACAGCCTCACACCTGGCAGCCCACCTGACCCCAGAAGATGAGCAAGCTATTGGCCTGCTTCCGAGGCAGACCCAGGCTGCCTGCTGGATAGTCATTCCTGGGCCTCATGTGGTGGCAGCCAGTCTGTGTTTTGAAACCAACTGGGACCAATTTTCTATCGAAGACCAGGAACTCTCCACCTACCTGATCTAACAAACTGACTTCTGTTTGTTATGCTCTGGTGGTTCGTGGACTGCTCTGCCCTGCGGATGCCAAGGCCTCCTGCCTGTAACCGTCCCATAGAGGAATCCCAGCTCCAACTACATCATGAAACACTCTCATCATTCTAGCCGACACCTCCTTTTCTTTCTAACAAGTTTGCTCTCCACTCATTGCCATGGTCTGTTTGGGGAGCTCACTTCCATCTGTGAACTTGACCTGAGACCTGTTTCCCTTCTCACCTTCCCCATGGCAGTTCGCCATAAGCCAGGCAGTGTCAGGAGACAAATGGGGGAAGCACTTGTGGGCCTTTTTTTGTTATTTTGTCAAAATATGGTCACGAATGTCTCAGTGTGTGGCTGATGAGCAGGTGCTACATCGTCATTTATCAGAACTTGATAAGAGCACACTGTGGAAGGGACCATCTCCTTCTTGTGAACAATTCTCCGGGATGCATACGCACATCCGACACTACAGAAGCCTTAGGGCTGATACCAGTTTTGGTGTCAATGACCCAACACGAGTCCCAGAGAACACGTTTTGCCCCCAAGGAGGCGGCACCGTTTGCAGACTTTCCCTGCCCATCTGGGCTCCGTGCTTCTGAGGACAGATGCATCCACTAGGTGGCACTGTGACACCAGAGGACAAACTTGGAGGAAGTAAACTGGGAGTCAGCTTAAAGTTGTCCCTGCTCTTGCACCAGACCCCAGCGAGTTGAGAACAGAGTCACTAAGATCAAAACTTGACTATGCTTCAACAGCCCACAGGAACGCCATCTGTACAACCACTTTCCTCTAGTCTCTCCAAGTTCCATCTGCCAGAGCTACATGGTGGCTGTACCTGAATACTGGTCTCTGATCAGACTTAGCTATCACAGCTGCCAGCCAACCTCTCACCAGAGACCTGGAACATGGACAGAAAGGTGCCCATTTCAAAGTATACAATCCCCCAGCACAGGGCTAGCAGCCTACATTCTGAAGCCCAGAAACGGGCTGTTTCTAAAGTAACCCAGGACATGTCTCTTGGGTCTCATCAAACCACCTGCATGATTCTCCTTGCTGCCTACTCTGCCCAAGATTGACTTTCCAGGTGACCTCAGGCCTCCCATTCCTAGATATACACACAGACACTGAGTGTGCAGAGGAAGGCAGACCCAAGACCTAGCCCAGAGCTGGGCTCCAGGTGAACTGTGGAGCAGTGGCCAGGCAAGTCCCTTTTCTAGAGGCACAGTTGACAGATGCATGCACAGGGGAGCACAGGCTGGAACAGCCAATATATAGGAACTCACCACTTTTATCATCTTATTGAGGACATGCACTTCTTCCAGAGGTGAGATGACTAATAAAACTCAAATTTGCCTGAGGGAAGAAGGCAAGACTTGGGACTCAGATCATCCAACAGCTGAAACTTCCCAAGAGGGCCACTCTGACCACAGCGCTCCCTGGCCCCATCTTGGCCTGAGACTAATCAATAACTCATCCAAGGGATGATGTCACCACCCATCAACGATCACTCAGCATCCCAGCAGCCAGCAGTGAGTGAACTTCCTGTATGCTAATCAGGCCACCAAAAAGTCATGTGACAAAGGCATTTCCCTCCTTGGTCATGTGACCCTTTAACTGTGCCTTCCAACATGAAAACCATGGCAACGGCCAGTTCCAACCGGTTTGTGACATGCGGCCTTCATTTTGAGAAGGGAGGTAAGGGTTCAGGTGCTGTCAGAAAATGGAGGCGCCAGGCTCACCCGGGGGGCCGCAGAGCAGCAGGCACTTCCTGTGTGACACCAGCCCACAGGGGACTGTGCGCCACGAGCACCAGAGTCATCTCTCCAAACACAGAAAGAGTCACTAAACCCTTCTAAGTTTCCAAAATGAAAAACTTCCCTAAGTTCAATTTTTAAAGGAGAGGGGGCTGCAAGACTCTCAGTACTTTTTTAGAGTTTTTTAATTAAGGGGAAAAAAAACATGACTCAAATGATTGTAAGCACTATTTTAGAAAAGATACGTATTTTATTATAAAAACCATCTAAAGTGAAGAGAACAAAAGCAGTGATAATGTAGCGGGTGGAGATGGAGTTGTGGCCAAGAGAGATGTCTGCCCAGCTAGGTGTGCTGCCTTCGCTCCACAGTGGGCGTTCTGGGCACCAAGTTTATTTGGGAGCTGTGTGATATTTCAGGGAAAATCCCATAAACCTGTCCTGACCATCCTGAGAATCTTTAATGTAAAATACAATGATCCAAAGAGACTTTATGTGACCTACAAAAATCCCTGGAAGCAGGCCAGGCTGTTATCAGCGTAAACCGTCTCCCTCCCTCCTCCCTCTGCACCAGCCCTGACTTCACAAGCACAGAAATTCTGTTACCTGCCAAGAACTTTCATACGATTTCCTGGAGGGAAAGCTGGGATTATGAACTTAAATCACAACACGATCCCACCTCCACAGCACAAGGTCACAGCTCTCAGCTTGCTCACCAACCAGTGAGCTAATATTTAGTGCCTCCCTCGTCCTGTGCCAGGGAAGTAATCTCACCAAGGGAATGCAGAACTATCGCTGTGGCTTGGACCTTTGTGGTTCTCTGACATGCCTGGTATTCAAGGAAGATGCACGCCATCCCTCCTCCGTTCATTCATCACTAGTTCATTCAAACGCTCACTCATATTTGCTGAAAGCCCATTTAAGAAGCAGGTGCTGCATCAGGGAGTCAGGAGAAATCCCTGGATAAAAAGTGGTTCTGTCTTTAGGGTCCACAGTCTACCAGGATGGAGAGCCACAAATGCAAGAGGGTAAGGGCAGGTGGGGACAGGGCCCAGAGGGAAAATCTGCAGGTGGAAATGGGGCTGGTCCTGTGACCATCAGACCACTAGCTGCCTTGGTTGACAGACCAACAGGGCAGCTTCTCCAGAGCTCATATAAAAATGCAGCATGTCTCTTCACTCCAGACCCACCTGACCCAAGTCAGTATTTGGATAAGAATCCCTGAGATTCCTACACACACCAGGAAGTTGGGAATGGCCATGAACCGTGGTCTGTGGAGGTCTCAGAATGCGAACTCTTCCACCAGGCTGGCTCAAGGAGACAGGCAACACCATCTCCAGCCACAGCCAGCCCCACTAGAACCTTTCCTCTTCTCATCTTTTGGGCCTGGCAGGTGGCTGCCAGCTGTGTCTAAGGTAGAACGGGGGCTTTGCTGGACCCAGCGCCAATCCTACCTTCCCCTTCTGCAAACACTCACCTTGGACCCACCAGACCCTCCCCAAAAGAATGTTCCCCACTCAAGCCCAGTCGGCCACAATCCCACACTACTCCTGCTCTCACCCAGCACACTATTCCTGTTGCAGAACATCCCTCCACCCTACCCGGCCCTGCACCTCATAAACCACCCCACAAACCAACTCACCCTCTAAGATGCACCTCACACCATCCCTGCCCTCAGGAAGATCCCCGGCTGGCCCTGCCCACCTACAACCCAGCCCTGAGGGCTACCATCAATGCTCCCCCAGTGTGCTCATGAGGAGTTCACCAGCAGTGCATATCTGGGGGAACCACCACAATGTGTGTGCCTCAAGAAGCCTTCTTAGCCCTGTCACCACCATGTGAGACACCCATGGCAGAACTCTGGAGGTTCCACTCACGGGCACTGCAGGCCTGAGCAGAAACCCCCTTGCCCAGGGTCTCCAAGAAAGGCTGCTTGATGGGCCTCCATTACTCAGTCTCCCCAGCCCAGTGACTAGCTCACTTGCCCTCAGTCCACCCATCTAATGGTGACCCTGTGAGATCAGCCCCTCTGCCCCGGCCTCTCAAGGGGGCAAGTTCCCCCACCTGAGCTGAGGGCCATCGTGTCCCCTTCGGGTGGGGGTGGCAAAGGCACAGCTCCCAATGAGGGCAAGGTTATGCCCGGGGCGAATGGAGGAGCAAAGGCAAGGGGGGGTTCCAGCCCTCAGATGCCATAACCCCAGAAAAAGGGATGAGCTGCCCATGTCCTCAAAGCCAGGAGGGCAGGAACCTCCTAAGGCTATGCTGACTGGGGGAGAGGCTCACCACTTCCCACCACACTGACAAAGGTGCTGCACCCATGCCTGAGTATTCCTGTGGAGTCCCTGCCCACAAAGCTGCCAGGCTGGGGCTCCCTGGCCACCCCACTCAGCCTTGAACTTCAATCAGTTCTAGGCCACTGGAGCTGTGGAACGACACCCCTGATGAGTCAGAAAACACCAGGGTCTCACTTGGTTCTGTGCCTCTTGCAAGTGACACTTCCCTCTCCACGCCTCCCATAAGGAGGGCAACAGGAGTACCTGCCTGTGCCTCTTAGGACTGCATGGTAAGGTGAGACGTCAACACGGAGAAGCTGGCATCCTAGATGGCTGTCAAGGAGGGACAGCCAGACTGGGTGCAGAGATGCAGGGCTGGGTGCAGGGTGGAGTGGGCTGGTCTGAGGCATGCAGTTTAGGGCCACAGCAACAGCAACCTTCCTGAATCAGCGTCGAGGAGGTTGCGTCCATGAGCATCCAGGATTACCCAGGAGCCATCATGCAGGCCCAGAGGATGGAGAGGTGGGTTTGCTCTGACAGCCTGCAACCATGCTGTCCTCCCATAGTCCCTGTCCAGAGGCAGCAAGGTGGTCCCAAATAGAGCTCTAAGTAGCCCTGAAAACAAGAGGGGTGCAGGAGTGGAGTCCAGCCCCCATGTTCCTCTAGGAGGGGCCTCTAGTCTCAGAGTGACCTTCTGAATTTTAGGGCCTTAGAAGTGAGCACTACCAAGGCTTCCAACACAGGGTCAGCAAACAGTCTGCCTGACCAGACAGCTTCCTGAGGAGGAAGTGGAAACTTGGTAAAGCTCAAATATTCGCAAACTACTCAAGGACCAGGAATCGGGGTCTGCTCAAGGTTCCACAGACTGACCAGTGCCCATCTCCTCCTCTTGCCTAGACCTGAGGTCAGGGAAACCCAGAACCTCCTGTGGACTGATTGATAACCTTGTGCAGCTCCTTCCCACATGCACACGGATGCAGCATTGCTAGAGGAAAGGCAAATCCACTTAAAAGATTTGTGAATCTGTGGTATTATGCATCTTTTTAAGGCAATAGACCCTGAAGTTAAATCCCCATCCTGTGATACCAGGCATGTTTGTAGACATTAGCAAGGAGCCCTAATATTCATGTTGACAAAACCCTGTACACTGGGCTAGACTCTGATGAGGTCCACTTGATCATATTTGCACAGCCCTGTGGAGGCCACAGGTTCTGGCTGGGGGCAGCACTCACAACCTCCCATAGTCCTCTCTTCCTAGAGCTGAGCTGGTACTGTGGTTCAGTCTCTGAACTATGGAATGCAGTGGAAGCAACCCTGAACTTTCGAAGCGAGGTCATAGAAGCCTTACAACTTCCACCTGGCCCCTCAGAACACTTGCTCTGACACCTGACTGCCCACACCACCACAGGGTAGGATGCCCAAGCTAGCCCAGGGAAAAGAGAGATGGAGACAGACAAGAGATTGGCCCAGTCAGTTCCAGCAGTCTTAGCCATCACATGTGAGTGATTAGGCCCCTGGGACACGCAACCCGGCTGATGTGGGACTGCAAGGACCAGAGAGCCCAAGATGTAGTGCTCAGCTGGGCGGGACCAGTCAACCAAGAAACAACAGACAGTAAAACATCAATATATCGTTGCTTTAAGCCAGTAAGCTAATGGGGTTAACGGTCCCGCTCGGACCCTGGAGAACCAGCCCACATCACTATAATTCTGCTCCCTCCTTCAGACTGTCCCCAACAGAGGCCATCCATGCTAGACACTAGCTTGGCACAATGCAGGGAGGAGGGAAAGAAAAGGCTTATCCAAGTAACCATCCCACTAAACCTTAAAGTTATCACCCACAAAGGGACCAGCAGCAGTCTGACACAGAGGCCGTCCACGGTAGAGGCAGACTTGGGACGAAAACAGCTCCAGGAAGGCCAGGAGTGAAAGGAGTCTCATGGAAGCAGAAGGCACAATCTGCAGGCCTGGAAGCCACCTTGGCTTCAAACACCACCTAGAGGGAAGGCTGAGTCCACATCAGAAAGCAATCTACATACTTCATTCAGTGAGTGTCCTCCCCTTCAAAAAACACTTCCAGAAAAATCCTACAACAGAGAAAAATGAAACAGATATCGCCAGGCCCCTAAAGTTAGTCTGATCACTGGGCAACATCTCCCTTGGTGGCCCCTGTGTACTGGGTGTGTTAATACAAGATCCTGGGAGTGTTTGTAGCCACCTGGGCACAGGGGCTGCTCACTGGGACCCCAAACAGCCCTCCTTCCTTTCTCAAGGGTGGTGTTCACTTACAGACATTCAATGTGATTAAAAAGGGACTCTGCTGTCCAGACACAGGCTGTGCCCCAGAGTCAAAGATCTGCCTGTCCTGGGGGTGGCAGACCCCTAGACCCCACCCATTCCCAGTCCCTGAAGCCCACCTGCTTCTTGCCAGTTGGGCCCCTCTGCATTCCCTCATCCCTTCTTGGCATCCATTACCACTCCTCCCAGCCCGTAACTTGAGCTCCTCTTGGCTGGGATGTGAGAGAAAAGCCCAGAGTCTGCTATGTGGGGTCCAGGAAGTCAGAACACACTCTGCCTCTTTGCCACAGAGGCCTTGGAGGTGAGCGGCTGGGATGGCATTTTTGAAACCCAGCCATCATCCTTCCTGGAGAATTCAGGTCCAATGACCGCTCTGGGACTGTGTTACGGTAAGCCTTGCCACAGTGTCGGCTGAAGAGCTCAGAAGAAAGGGAGGGAGCATGTGTGGCCAGCCCAGACCTGAAAGCCTGGCACCGACTCCACCCCCCAGTACAGAAAGCCAGTGGTTCCAGATCCCCAGATAGAGTGGGGAGTCTCCAGGCTGCTCCTGCCCCCAGCGTCAGCATGGCCAGGAGGAGCCAGCCCATGTTGTCAGAATACCTTTAGGAATGCAGCAGACCCAGAAGTCAAAAGGCCCAGCCAGGCAGACCCAGAGGACTTCACTGCCACAAGGGCCAGTCTCAGGGGCATGCAAAAGGGCTGAGGATAGTAGAGACAAACCAAGGAGACACTGGTGGCATGCTCACTCGGCCAACAGCCCTCTACCCACTCATGGAGACCCTTGTGGCAGGATCCTGCCAGCAGTGGACATCACATCAAATGCAGCACACTGCTTAGAAATGACCAGTGCTAGAACTGAAAAGCCAACCATTCAAGTTTGAAAATCACCTAGAACATCTGCCAGCGCCTTATGATGGCCATCCCTGTGCCAACCACCAAAATGCATCCTAAGCTGGGAGCAGTGGTTCATACCTGTAATCCCAACACTTTGGGAGGCAGAGGCATGAGGACTGACTGAGCCTAGGGGTTCAAGACCAACCTGGGCAACATGACGAGACCTCATCTCTACAATAAAAATAAAAATTTAGCCAGGCGTGGTGGCACACATCTATAGTTCCAACTACTGGGACGGCTGAGGGGGAAGGATCACCTGAGCCCAGCAGGTCAAGGCTGCGGTGGCCAGGAGTGTGCCACTGCACGCCAAGCCTGGGCAACAGAGTGAGACTCTGACTCTAAAAATAGAAAAGAAAAAACAAAACAAAACAATAAATGCATCCTTCCATGTAACCCTTTCCACAGCTCTATCATCACCTTCAGCCCCAAGTTCACAGGCAAGGGAACCGTCTTAAGGAAAAACGGAGTGACTTTCCAAGACCACACAACCTGGGCTCCGGTGTGCACCCCTCACTGTGCTGGAGTCCTGGGGGATCCCAGAAGGAGAGGAGCAAGGCTGGAGAGGATTCGAATTCAGGGTCATCAAGGGTCATTTTGGAATAGATGAAAGCAAACCTTTGTTTTGAAGGACCTTGGACAGTCAGGAGCATCCACATGCTAAGTCCTAGAGGTGATAAGGAGGGGCCGCTGTGAGGACAAACATGTGGCCCTCAGACTCCATCAAGAAATAGTAACTTGCCTGCATCACGACACGGGTCAAGGGGTGAGTCAGAAACAAAACTCAGGGTGGTTGACTCACTGCAAGTGGGACACTGACTGGTGGAGGAGGCGGGATCCAGCCATGGTGCTTGGGAATCCAGGTTCCCAGAGGGCCTGGTGCAGGGAGACCATGGCCAATTACCGCAGCACCAACACCAACCTCCCTTCTGCCTCTGGCTCCACACATGCTGCAGGCCAGTCTTCCTCCAGGGAGGAAACGGTACCAAGCAGAGTGGGGGAAGGACTCCCTACAGCAAATGAGCTGAAACGCATCTCCTGGGGGAGATGCTGGCTCCCTCACAACACACAGCGAGAATGAAGTCACCTGTATGCAGATGAAAACCACAAATCAGAAGTGAGCACTGTTTTTCAGCTCACAATGACCATACACTTTTGCGATAAATGAAAGTGCTCACTTTGCCTGGAAGTGTCCTGCCTCCCTTTAAACAGCTGTGTCTCAAGCTGCGGACCCCCACTTGCACCTGTCCTTTTGGCCCAGCTCAGGTGTCCACCTGTCCCTGACCAGACCTGCTCCAGCTGCTCCAAGCAGAGTGGTTGCAGAATGCCCATGAGGCCTGCTGAGGGGCTGGGTATACCTCTGTAGCTGTGGGGGAACTTGACCCAGTCACCAAAACCCAATGAGGCTCAGTTTCTTCATCTGTGGAATGGGATACCACTTATCTCAAAGGGCTGCCATGAAATGTAATTAAGCCGGGCTCGGTTGCTCAGCCTGTAATCCCGCGCCTTTGGGAGGCTGAGGTGAGTGGATTGCCTGAGCCCGCGGGTTCGAGACCTGCCTGGGCAGGCAAGACCTCATCTCTACAATAAATCACAAAAAAAAAAATTAGCCAGGCGTGGTAGTACGTGCCTCTAATTCCGGCTACTTGGAAGGCTGAGGCAGAAGGATCGCCGGAGCCCAGCAGGTTGAGGCTGCGGTGGCCGGGAACGGCCACTGCACTCCAGTCTGGGCGACAGAGTGAGACTCCAACTCAAAAAAAGAAAAGAAATGTAATTAAATCTCAACCTCTGAGTATGTATCTCTTTAGTATTCTGTAACAAAATGTGAAAAGATAAAGCACTCCTGCCACATACTGAAGTGGAATGACACTGTAAAGAGAAGCACATATAAGCATTCATGCTGCTCATGAAGGATTGCCAGACACACTGGGGTCATCAGACTTGAGGGTCTGGCAGGTGCTTCCCCCAAGATGCTCGGCACAAAGCCTGTGTCACTTCATGAAAGCACCTGATGGTATGTGTTGCCAGTGATAAAGTCCAAGCTTCCAATAATCAAAATTTAGAATTTTGGAAAACTTGTATTTGCTACTCATTGGTAACTCAAGAGCTTCCCAACAGTGATATTGACAAATCTGATTGTGTGTAATCAAATGGTGAAATGTGTATTTGAAATATCTCTGAAGGCCAGGCTCGGTGGCTCAGCCTGTAATCCCTGCACTTTGGGAGGCCGAGGCAAGTGGATTGCCTGAGTCCACGGGTTTGAGACCTTGTCTCTACAATATTGGCGAGACCTCGTCTCTACAATAAATCAGAAACTAGCCGGGCGTGGTAGCGCATGCCTGTAGTTCCAGCTACTTGGAAGGCTGAGGCGGAAGTATCACTGGAGCCCAGCAGGTCGAGGCTGCGGTGGCCGGGAGAAGCCACTGCACTCTAGTCTGGGTGACAGAGTGAGACTCCAACTCAAAAAAAAAAAAGAAATATCTCTGAAATTTACTAAGCTAATATTTTCTAGTGCTCAATAGTATTATAAACTCATAAAAGAGTAAAAGATTGCCGGGAGCGATGGCTCAAGCCTGTAATCCCAGTACTTTGGGAGGCCCAAGTAAAAGGACTGCCTGAGCTCAGGGGTTCAAGACCAGCCTGGGCAACTTGGTGAGACCTCATCTCTACAATAAATCAAAAATTAGCCAGGCATGGTGGCACATGCCTGTAGTTCCAGTTACTTGGAAGGCTGACACAGAAGGATCACCTGAGCCCAGCAGATCACGGCTGCGGTGGCCATGAGCATGCCACTGCACTCCAGCCGGGGCATCAGAGTGAGACTCCAACTCAAAAAAAAAAAAAAGGAGTAAAAGATCATTCAGGGGGAGAACAAGCAAACCTACCAGGCAGAAGAATCCCCAAGCATTTATTCAGACAGTCCACCCTTGAGGAGATGAACATTACTTCTGTCCCTTAAGAGCTGGCTGCCCATAGTGACTCCCTTTCTGAGTCCAGTATGGAAAAGGGGAAAAGAGTAACTTTACAGTAGAAAAATCTGACAAATAGCACCACAGCCAGATTATCAAAGGCAACACCAGCAGAACATGTCATGCAGACAATGCGCATCTTTTATATGCTGTGATAAGAGGGGCACTTCACCTCCAGTGTTTTCTCCCCTAAACCCATCTTCATCTGTGAGAAAAACATCAGAGAAATCCAGTGGAAGGACATTCCACACAAACATCCAACTAATACTTCTCAAAAATGTCAACGTCACCAAAAACAAAGAATCTGAGAAACTGTCACAGCTCAGAGGAGTCTAAGGAAAAATGATAATAAACGCTAATGTAGGATCCTGGAACAGAAAATGGACATCAGGGGAAACTGAGGAAATTAGAAAAAAGTATAGACTAAAGTTAATAATAATATATGGATCCTGGTTCACTACTTGTGACAAATGTTCCACAGCAGCCTGGTAACAATGGGAAAAGTGGCAGGGTGGGGGGACGGGGGT
Source organism: Cephalopachus bancanus (assembly GCA_027257055.1). NCBI lineage: Eukaryota > Metazoa > Chordata > Mammalia > Primates > Tarsiidae > Cephalopachus > Cephalopachus bancanus. Next base: position 80,471 of record JAPVLO010000909.1, on the reverse strand, counting down.
GTACAGGAATCATCTTTGCAACTTTTCTGTAAATCTAAGAGCATTCTTTTTCTTTTTTGAGTTGGAGTCTCATTCTGATGCTCATGCTAGAGTGTAGTGGCACCCTCACAGCCACTGCAGCCTCAACATGCTGGGCTCACACAATCCTTCCGCCTCAGCCTCCCAAGTAGCTGGAACTACAGGCATGCACTACCACGCCCAGCTAATTTTTTTGATTTATTGTAGAGACGAGGTCTCGCCAAGTTACCCAGGCTAGTCTCAAACTCCTGGGCTCACGCAATCCTCTCGCCTCTGCCTCCCAAAGTGCTGGGATGACAGGCGTGAGCCACTGCACCCAGCCAAGAGTACTCTAAAATTAAAAGTTTACTTTAAAAATAAATTTTTCTGTTCAAAGTGCAAAAGAGTCCAATGGATTTGAATGTAGCCGAGCAAAAAAAGCTCACTGATGAGGTTTTAGAGCCAAAGGTGCAACTAACTGGTGGAGAATGGCCACTGAGTACTAGGTTCCCACTGAAGGCGGATGTGTGATCATCCCAGAAGACCTCTGACACACTCCGCTACTCTCTGCCTGCTTCTGCTTTCTTCACCTACTTCATGCCCTATGATGCTGCACAGGGACTGGATGTAGAAGCAGACAGGGGAACCTAGAAGCTGCCTTCTTAGTAAGTCAAGTAGAAAAGAGATTTGGAAGCTTTTTGTTTTTAAATAAAAAGTGTTATTTACACTAACGTCAAAGATGCTTATTATCTTTGAATGAATTAATAAGTATTTTCAATTTTTCTAACACAATGACTGTCAACAGATGTATTCCACTAATCCAAATGCTATTTGGGGTCCAGACATGGAAAAGGGGCTGGGCCACTGCTTCAGGCAAAGGGGTTCCCATCCAAGTAGGCCCATCTCTAATGCAGACGCTGGGCTCCAGTCAAGCCCTCCTGACATATCACAGCCTGTGTGACTTTCTCTTGCTGCCAAAGTTGCGTTTTGAAAAGTGAGACATACTAAAAATGTACTAGGACTCACCCCACAGACACACTGTGATTTCCCTATAAGAGCTAATCAGTCATCAACCAACAGTGTGGTCACCCTCAAGGTTCTCATGGCCTTAATGTGGCAACTGTACAGCCCTGTGTGCCTGTGGATAAAGCACAGGAAGGTGGCTGGCCAGGTGCTCCAGGATCCCAACATCAGGACATTATTCTGCCATTCATGCTTGGTTGAGTCCAGGCCCAGAAATCTCCTTCCTTCTCCAGCCTCTGCTCTCACACAGAACTGTCTAAAAGCTCCCAGGCTCCACCAAGGCCCAAAGCATCAACTTTCTCTTCCCCAGAAAGGACTCTCAAACCCAATGCCCAGTAATAGTCATGACCCACCTTTCCACTACTGTGTCAGGCCCTGCCCCACCTCCCGCATCCCCCTACACCAAACAGCTTGATCTCTGGGTCATGGGTTCCCTTGAGCGTCTCAGACGATTCTTCCCACACTGCCCACAGACACACCATGTCTCCTGAGAAGGCCTTGACTGAGAGTTCCCTTTAGAATGCTCTGTTGTGCCAAAGCTGCTTCTGAAAGCTGTTGGGGCCCTGCCTTGAGGAATTCTACATGTCACCAGATCTTAGTCCCATTAAGACCCAAAAGTTTCTCAATCTGGTTACAGACTTCAAGTAACAGATTTAAGGTAAAATTGTAAAATTTACAATTTTAAAGATTTAAGGTTGGTTGTGGTGGCTCACTCCTATAATCCTAGCATTTTGGGAAGGATTGCTTGAGGTCAAGAGTTTGAGGCTAGCCTAAACAACGTATCAAGACCCCCATCTCTATAAAAAATACAAAAATTAGCTGGGCACGGTGGCATGCGTATAGTCCAAGTTACTCAGAAAGCTGGGACAAAAGGATTGCTAGAGCCCAGGAGTTCAAGGTTACAGTGAGCTATGATCACACCACTGTACTCCAGGCTGGGTGACAAAGTGAGATCCAACTCTATAACAGAGAAGAAAAAAAAGCCAGGTGCTGTGGCTCACGCCTGTAATCCCAGCACTCTGGGAGGTGGAGGCAAGAGGATTGCCTGAATCTAGGGGTTCGAGACCAGCCTGGGCAACTTGGCAAGACCTCATCTCTACAATAAATCAAAAAAAATTAGCTGGGCATGGTAGCACATGTCTGTAGTTCCAGCTACTTGGAAGGTTGAGGAGGAAGAAGGATCCCCTGAGCCCAGAAGGTCAAGGCTGTGGTGGCCGACAGTGTGCCACTGCACTCCAGCCTGGGCATCAGAGTAAGACTCCAACTCAAAAAAAAAGCAGTCCTATAACATGGATCCCAAGGATGGGGACATGTGGCAGTGTCTAGTATGTTTTCCATCTCTCTGCCCATCAGATGCTTCCCTATTCTCTCCCACCCTTGACCTTGTATCTGCCCAAGCCTCAGCCACAGGGAACTCAAGCATTTCCAAAGGCAGGTGATCCCGCCTGGCCTTTTGTATCACCCTGCCTCCCTCCCTCAGGGGTCTGTGGCCCATCTGTCCTCCTGTCTATTCTCAGACACCCATGAATCCACAAGGGTTCCTCCCAGAGGAGACAAGAGGGATTACAAGGGGAGGGGTGGACTGTCCCAGGTCACACAGAGAATCGCTGCACAGTACACCAGGGCTACCAGACACTCACTTTTTTTTTCCTCCACCAGCTGCCCCCTCTGGCTCACAAATTATAATTCATGTGCTTATCTTCTTCAGGAGGAAAAAAAACAAAAACAAAAAACTCAGAAATATCTCTTCTATTCAGGGCACATTCTTCCGAGAAAACACTGCCCTCCTAGATGTGCCTCCTTCTTGTCCCTCCTGGGGTCACACATGCCCCTGGGAGATCCCAGGTATCCAATCCTCTCTTTCTACCCATTCTGCACACAGAGGCCCTGAGGCCCACCGCCTCTCGTCCCTTCACATTAGGGGACCATAAGGGACAGGATGGGCTCCCTCAGCCCCAGAAAACACTTGGGTCAAAGGCACTCAACCATGCCCACCTCCAAGCCTGTTACGGGTCTAGTACAACTGCTCTCACCACAGTAGGGAAACTAGTTACAAACTAAAAAGAACTAAAAATATAAACCCAATTTCAGCAGACACAGTAGAGGGCTGGCCAGAGACCCTTCCTCACATGTAGCAATAGATGGGACATTTAAATGATCCACTACAGCAGCAGAGGCATTAGTTAACAGAAACAGAAGCCTGCTGGCATGTGACAAAGCACCAGCAGGAGTACAGCAGAAACAAAAAGCAAGTAATTTAAAAACAAGGAAAAGATCTGCTTAAGCTACACATCTGCTTAACTTACACGTGTGTGAAGAAGAGTTGACTGAAAAGGACTAGTGGGTATAGGTGATTACCTTGATACCTGTACAGAGAGGCCTCTGGTATCTTACCAGGACCACCCCGGGATGACAACACCCCAGAAAACTCACACTATCTAAGGAGAAAGCCTGTTTCAAAGCCAGGAATCCCACATCCCCTACACGACCAGAGGAGGGGCGTCTACAGAGGAGAGAGAGCTGGCAACATCTTGGAGAAGCTGGAAGTTCAGGGGCAATGCTCTTTTTACCTGCTACCAGGCTGGCTCAGATATGGCCCCATGTGAGCTGAGTCACTTGGGGAATTAGAAAAGGCACTAGTCTGTCATCCTGCTGCCCCAAAGTAATCTAGTGATTTTTTTGGAAGTACAGGAGAACCCCTCACATTTCAGTAATTTCAAACCTGGGATTAGATAAAGCTCAGGACAAAGGCAAGTTGACAGAAGGACTCAAATGGGATGAGGAACCCACAGGGATGGGGTGACACAGAGAACAAAAGAGACAGAGGGGGCCACAGAGGTCTGGAGAGGCAGTAGCTGAGGCAGGGAAGGGAGCACAGAACCAGGAATTAATTTCTAAGGGAGCATGCCTCTTGGTTCCCAAGACCTAAGAAACATGGGGTAGTGGCGCTCTCTGGGGCCATGGAGCCTCTACTGGAAGTTGCCCGGCAACAGATAAGAGAATTAACAAGTGAGTGAAAGACAGCGGCCAGCCTTCAACAGGTGCTAGGGAGGGGCTGGAGCACTAGTGGAGGAAGGGGCCCCCAAGAGATGCCCACCGAGTGTCCTGAGCCCTGCCCTGGGATAGGGTGGTTCCGGCACCCTGAATGGGGTGAGAGGGTTAATCCCTGGGAGAAGGCTGCGGAGAGTCAGGATGAGGGCCACAAACTGTGAGAACCGGCACTTTCCCCAGCCAACAGCTGTGCCACATTCGTCCATCGTCCACCTAGTTCAAGGATGTACATTCCAAAAGACAGCGCCAGGCACAGCTGCAGCGGGACATGGTTCTGAGAGCTCAGGTCTGTATTGCTGGTGATAAACCCCTGTCCCCAGACAGCTGGCACAGCAATGGTGAGCGTCTGGTGGTAGTGACCATCTGAACACCCGCTACGTGACAAGCACAAGAGACAGTCGTCTCTGTCCTCATGGGCTTTGCCTCGTGCTTCTATCAGAGAGGGGAAAGGATGTTGGGCTTAGTATACAGGCACACAAGTAGGCCAGGGCGTGGATCCCAAGCTCTCTGGGGACCCAGTAGCTAAAACTATAAGGACTGACAACACCAAGTAAGGATGGCACAGCAGGACTGTCACACCTGCAAGCATGAAATGCCTGGACAGTGTAGAAGAAAAGTCTACCTGTTTCTTTTTCCCCTTTTTTGAGTCCAGGTCTCATGCCGTTGCCTAGGTTGGAGTGCAGTGGCACAATCACGGCTCACCACAGCCTTGACCTCCTGGGCTCAAATGATCCTCCCCTCCTCAGCCTCCTGAGTAGCTGAGACTATAGGCACACACCATCACATTCAGCTAATTTTTTTTGAATAATTATTTTTGTAGAGACAAGGTCTTACTATGTTGCCCAGGCTGGTCTCAAACTCCTGGGCTCAAGCAACTCTCCCTCCTTAGCCTCCCAAAGTGCTGGGATTATGGGCATGATCATTGTGCTTGGCCAGTTTCTATAAAACAGCTAAAGACAAGAGGCCCTGTGACTCTGCAATTCAACACCTGGGTATTTATCAAGAGAAAGAATAACCAATATCTACCTGGGATACACACAGCAATGCTGCTCACACCAGCCCCACACTGGAGGCCGCCCTGGTGTCTACAGACAAGTGAGTGGTACGAATTCCAAAGTACTCAGAGGTTATCTGGACCCCACATACGGGGTCCATTCCTAGGAAGTTTGATAAGAGGCAGGACCAAGTCAGAGGTCAGGGAGGGCAAGGGTGTGAAAGTGCTTTGAAGGGGATGACAGTAAGGTTTCTGGGAGGTGATGGGCTCTCTTGATCAGAGTTTGGGCTGCACAGGTCATGCATGTCAGAATTCACAGCTGGGGCTGGCACCATGAAAGAAAGTTCCAGCATGACCTCCCCAGGAGGTGGCAATGTCCATGCTGACTTGTAGAAAGGGTCTGCCCAAACAGCAAGGACTTGACCTATGAGTCTCGGAGTCATCTTGGTGTGGTTAAGCACCACACGCCTGTCCTGGCTGGCCTCACTTTGACAAAAAACAATATGAGGCGGTCCACACAATCCGACATTCCAGACAACTAGGTGGCTGGTGATCTGGGATGCAGTATCATTTACTTTCCGATTCACTTTACTTTTGGAAGAGAACTCCAGCATTGATGTGCGTGTAAATGATGTGCATGCATGCAAGCACAAATATGCACACTCACCACAGTGGGCCACCCAACTGTCTTCACACCAAATGATGAGTCAGTGCATTCTCTGGGCACAGAAAGGAAGCTGGTTTCTACAAAGATGTGCCACCTCCATTGCCTCCTTTGCAACTGCCAAAGTGTTAAAAGAAAGACGGGCAGTGATTCTAACATCAAGGACACCAGTGTCAACAACAGTACTTGCTTTGCAAGCTCAGTAAACAGACAGCGTTTCCAGTGCATCTTACAGTCTGTTGCAGGCCACAAATGCTTGGCCAAGGAGCCGAAGGCTAGAAAAACAACAGCCAAGATCTACTAGCTTAGATGCTACCTTGAACCTCTAATAGGCTGAGGGCCCCAAAGTGGCCAACTAGAACACGTGTCACAGCTCATCCCACCCATGCTATGGGGTAGACCCTTGGTCCAAGCATTGCCCCATGCCACAGCAAATGAGTCACATTGTACAAAAGGGAGGAGGAAAGGGAGACACAAGGGACTTCTGAAAGCCACATACCCCAACAAAAGGACACCTACCCAACATTCATCCACCCAGGCTGCATTGAAGTCTGTCTAAACCACAGACCATGGGAGCCCAGCCCTGTCTCCACTCTGGCAAAATGAAGAAGTGGAGATGTTCCACTTGAGTGCCCAGGGATGCCCAACCCCAGTGGGCCACACCATCAACCATCAAGTCCTTCTTTCCAATCTCTACACTTTATTTCACAACATGATTCTCCAAGTAGTAGCTACATGAATCGAATCCTGTCCCGACTGTCTTGCCCCGGGGACCAGCATGGCACCTGGCGCAGAGCAGGTCTGGTCCTGGACAATCCAGAGAGAGTTAATAGACACCTCAGGAAAAGGTACACACAAACACATTCTCAGTGAGGCGTGCCTGCTCCTGAAGCCCTCATCCCATGAAGTTCAAGGCAACCAAGAGACCCAATCTTGGTTGCAGAACCTCTGGAAAAGAGTCTCACTTTTTTTACCAATTAAAATGCTCCTCCACCCAAAAGAAAAAAGTCAAGTTGTTCTCATCTGGGTAGCGCACAATTATTTCTTCTCTTTTTTTTTCCCTTGAGTTGGAGTCTCACTCTGTTGCCCAGACGAGTGAAGTGACATGCTCCCGGCCACTGCAGCCTCAACCTGCTGGGCTCCAGCAATCTCTCCGCCTCAGCCTTCCAATAGCCAGAACTACAGGCGTGCGCTACCACGCCCAGCTAATTTTTGATTTATTGCAGAGACAAGGTCTCACCAAGTTGTCCAGGTGGGTCTTGAACCCACGGGCTCAGGCAATCCATTTGCCTAGGCCTCCCAAAGTGCTGGGATTACAGGCTGAGCCACCAAGCCAGGCCTAGCCAATTATTTCTAAAGATAAATAATGTGTGGCAGAAAGAGACTCTTCTATATGAGAAAGTGCGGGAGTATGATCTACTTATCACAGAAACAAAACACAAAACCAAAAACAGTTTCTGCCTGTCCCAGCTCCAGTCTCATCTGATGGGGGGGGACACATTATTCCACATGCCTGTGGGGGTGGGGTGGGAGAGACACATTATTCCACATGCCTGTGACCTTTGGGCTGGATTCACAAGACAATAGACTCACAACTTCTATCTCTGTGGATAATGTTTTTCCATGTGTATACTTATGAATGCCAGAATGGAAACCAAATTATTTTAACCTCCACTTATTTATTTTAACATCCATATTGAGGTATATTTTACATACCACAAAATTCAGTCAATTTAAGAGTACAATTCAATAATTTTAGTAAATTTATAGATTTATGCAACTATTACCACAATCCAATTTTAGAACACTTCCACTATCCCAAAATGTGCCAATGTGCTGTTAATCACTGCTCCCACCCACCTCAATCCCTGTCCTAGGCAACCACTGATTGCTTTCTGTTTCTTTAATAAAGAAATAGACATGCCCTATAAGTAAAACTGTACAACGTGTAGTCATCACTGGATCTGCTGATGCCCCCTTAGTACGGTGAGCTTGAGGCTTAGCCGTGTTTAACACACATCTGTAGTTGGTTCTTTTTACAGCTGAATAGTACAATCTGCTGGGTGGATATAGCGCATTTGTTTTACCATAGACATTTGGGTTATTTCTGCTTTTTGACCATTATGGATCATGCTGCTGTGGATACCCATGTATGTACCTATATTTGTCTGGACATACTTTCCTTTCGCTTGGTAGATTGCTGAGTCATATGGTAAGTTTACATATCTAATTTTGTGAGACACTGCCTGTTTATGAGCATCATTTTACATTCCTACCAGCAAGATCTGAGGAGTTCCAGTTTCTACAAACTTGTTATCGTCTTTTTTTTAAATTACAATTATCCTGGAGACTTGTTTTATGGCCTAGAATATGGTCTGTGGAGATGTCTCCATTCACCATGTAAAGTAAGACCAAGTGGGGTGATAATGTTCTTCAAGTCTTCTATAACCTTGCTGGTTTTGTCTAGTTGCTCTAACAATTACTGAGAGCAAGTTGAAATCTCTATAGTTGATTAATTGTCTATTTCTCCTATCAGTTTATGTCTCAGGTACTTTGGGACTCTGTTGTTAGGTGCATACATATTTATGACAATTATATCTTCCTAAAGTATCATTATGAACATCTCTCTTTGACTCTAGTAACATGCTTTGTCTTAAAGTCTATTTTATATCATATTAATACCATCACTCTAGCTGTCTAATGGTTATCTATATTTTTTCATCCATTTACATTTGTCCTTGGATCTAAGGGGTACCATTTATAGACAACATACAATTAAGTTGAATCCCTTTCTTTTGATTGGGATATTTAGATGATTCACGTTTACTGTATTACTGATATGGCCAGATTTACATTTGCCATTTTGCTGCTTGTTTTCTACATGTCTTCCTTCTTTTTTGTTCCTCTATATCTAGCTTCAATTTCTTTTTTTTTTAGTTGGAGTCTCACTCCATCACCCAGGCTAGAGTGCATCGGCATGCTCATGCCACCCCAGCTGGGCTCCAGCAATCCTTCCATCTAAGCCCTCCAAGGAGCGCGAACTATAGGCATGTGCTACCATGCCCAGCTATTTTTTTTAAATTTATTATAGAGACAAGGTCTCACCAAGTTGCCCAGACTGGTCTCAAACCCGCAGGCTCAGGCAATCCACTTGCCTGGGCCTCCCAAAATGCTGGGATTACAGGCTGAGCCACCAAGGCTTCTTTCATGTCAAATATTACCACTTTAATGTTGTTGGTCTGCTGATTTTTAAATACACACACACACACACACACACACTTCTTTTTTTTTTACTTTCATTTTTGAATCAGAGTCTCACTCTGTAGCCCAAGCTAGTGCAGCGGCATGCTCACAGATACCACAGCCTTGACCTGCTGGACTCAAGTGATCTTTCTTGCCTCCACTTTCCAAGTAGCTGGAACTACAGGCGTGCACCACTACATTCAGCTAATTTTTTGATTTATTGTAGAGACGAGGTCTCGCCAAGTTGCCCAAGCTGGTCTTGAACTCCTGGGCTCAGCTACTGCAGCTTTGACCTGCTGGACTCAAGTGATCTTTCTGCTTCCACCTCCCGAAGTACTAGGATTACAAGTGTGAACCAGGCCTAAACTATATTTTACAGTTATTTTCTTCATAGTTGCTCTAGGGATTATAATAAGGATCTTAATCACTACCTATTTCCGATTAACACCAACTTGATTCCAGTAAGATAAAAACTTTACTCCATTTCATTCCTCCTCCTTCGTACTATCATCATCACATATATTTTATCTATGTGCTTTGATCAGTGTCCAAAGTTAAGAAATAGTTAAATCTTTCCTATTAACCCACACATTTACCATTTCCAGTGTACTTTATTTCTTCTTGTGAACTTAAGTTGCCAATGTGTAATTTCCTTTCAGCCTGAAGAACTAGCAAGTCTGCCAGCAACTGATTCTTTCCATCAGACAATGTCGCTTCTGTCTTCATTTTTTTTTCTTTTAACAGTTCTAAACTAAACACAGATCACTATCATTTCTAAGGGACAGTCTTGCTGGGTATAGAATTCTGGTTGATAGTTTTCTTCTTTGAGCACGCTGAACAATATTCAACTACTTTTTGGTTTCCATTGTCTCAACTGAAAAGTCAGCTGCCCATCAGTTTAATCTCCCCTGTATGTGATAAGTTACTTTTCCCTTGTTACTTTCAAGATTTTCTTTTTCTTTAGCTTTCTATAGTTTGACTAGGATGTGTCAGTTGTAAATCTCTTTGTATTTATGCTACCTTGGAAATGTTGAATTTCTTGGTTAAGTTTCTCCTCAAACACATTTTTGGTAATTATTTCTCCAAATGGCTTTTCTGTCTTGTCTCAACCATGATCCAAACCGTGGGCTAACAGAGCTGTTGTCCCTTACCACTTACCCATCTTCAAAACTGTACCTTTGGCCAACAAGGCCACAGGCAGAGTTGTTACCCACCACTCCAAACTGAACAAGTTCCCTTTTGCCCCACAGAGAAGCAACTGCTCCTCACAGCCTCTACCAGCTAGACAGAATCTCTTCACCAGGTAGTTGGGAGAGGGTATGGGAGTAGTGCTAAGTCAAAAACCACAGAGTCTCACTATTCTCACCCAAAGTTCAGCAGTTTTTTAAGCATAAATACTTCTCAGATTGTTGTATACCTCTGCTCAATTTCCAGAATGCTGAAATGGTTTTGTTTTAAGATTCTGCCTTGTTTTATTGGAGAAGAAATTGACAATCTCCTCACTCAATCATAATGAAAAGCTGCCCTCCAACTTTATGTTTAATATAAAGATTAAGTCAGAAAAACTCCCAAGTTAATAAGACACAGGGAATAGAACTGAAGGCAAGGCGGGGATAATCCTGTCACTATATCTGTCTCTATGTGCTCCAAATCATCGTGCTATAGTTTAAAAAAAATTGTCTGGTCTCAGTGGTTCATCCTGTAATCCCAGGACTTTGGGAGGCTGAGGTAAGTGAATTGCCTGAGCCCATGGGGTCGAGACCAGCCTGGGCAACTCGGTGAGGCCTCATCTCTACAATAAATCAAAAAATAAGCCAGGCATGGTAGCATGCACCTGTAGTTCTCGCTACTTGGAAGACTGAGGCGGAAGGATCACTGGAGCCCAGCAGGTTGATGTTAGGGTGGCTATGAGTGCGCCACAGAACTCCAGTCTGGGTGACAGAGTGAGACCCTGATTCAAAAAAATTTTTTTTGGTGATTCCAATTGACCAGCCACTTTCTTTTCCATTTTTTTTTTAAGAGATGAGGTCTCACCATGTTGTCCAAGCTAGTCTCAAACCAGTGGGCTCAGATGATCCTCTCCCCTCTGCCTCCCAAAGTGCTAGGATTACAGGCATGAGTCACTGTGTTTGGCTAGTAACGTGTGATCAGTCACTTTCTTATAGAAAAAGGAAATTATCTCTCCTAGAAGCCACCAGAAACTGCCTCTATACTGCCTCCTTGAATATGCCCAAATTGGGTCATAAGACAGTAATAATACAGAATGAAAGAAAAAGAGATCGTTTTGTAAAATAGCCAAATGGAAACTCTATAAACAGACAACTATACTGCATTGAAAATGAATATTAAGTACTACTCTATTCAATAATATGGGTAAATCCCACAAACATAATATTGAGTGAAAGCAAGTGGACAAGGGGTACATACTATATACTTTCATTTATTGAAAGTACAAAACAGGAAAAGCTAATCTATGCTATTAGAAGTCAAGAAAGTGACTACTCTTGGAGGATATTGGAGTCAAGGGTGCATAAAGGGAGATTCAGGAGTACCAGTAATATTCTGCTTCTTGATCTGGGTTATGAGTGTGTGTTCATTTTGTGAAAATGTATCTAGTTACATATGTGTACTTTTTATTATGTTTTCTAGACTTCAATGAAAAAGTTAAAAAACAAAAATTAAATTCTCTTGGCACGACAATTTCAAATTGGTTGTCAGTCTTATAAGACACACTGAACCCAAAACCAAAGAACTTCTGCCAACCTAAACAGGTTCAATATAGCTGTGCCCTATGAGAGATTTACTACCAACTTGGGAATGGATAGAATAACATTTCATGCTAAATAGAGGCTACCAAGAGGTGTCCTGAGCCAGACTATCTCAATGAGGATCCCAAGACTGCCTGTTTCTAATGCAAAAACCACAGCCATTCAGGAATGAATTAAATGGATTAAAATTTTAGAATGATTCTAGGCTGGATATAATCCTGTGATTCTGTCAAACCTTACAACTGTATTTCTCCAAAGAGCTAGACAAAACATCCAATGTGGGAACTCAGGGAGACATTAGTTACATGTGATTATCTTGTTTTGAGTAAAGTTAAAGACTAAAGAGGAGTTGTCCTCAACACAGCATCAGTCACCTCCCTCACCACATACCAAGCACCATGGCTGGTTCTGGGCACGTTACCTGGCATCAGCCTGCAAGGCAGAGATGACTGCGCACTTTACCAGTGAAGAAACACAGGCTAAGAACTCTGCTCAGTATTTGTTAGAAAGTGTGATTTGACCCCAACATTGCCTGCAGCCCTAGAAGGCAGGCTCTTGCCACACTCTCACACTGCTTCTCAAATGCCCCAGAGGTGTCTCTAAAAGTGTTCTAGGAAGAGCACCCCCATTCCAAGTGTCTGGGTTAATCTTGTTCCCTTGCTTCCTTGCATCCCTTGTGTCATAAGGAAAGCATCCAGGTCAACTTCAGTTAACAACTTTATATCTGCCATGTGACCTCAGTGTGGAAGCCAATAGCTTTTTTGGGGAAAGGGAACTGAGGCCCAGTGTAGCCTCAGGCTTTGGCAACAGAAAGATCTGGGTTTGGGTCTCAACTCTGAGTTCCTGTAACCCTTCACCCTCTCCCTTGCAATTCACTGGCCTACCCTGCAGGGGAGCATGGTAACTGCGGGGGCGGGGGGGGTGACACATACCCAGGAACGCAAGAGGGACCCGCAGATTTCAGTGAAAGTGGGCTCCTCCTTTTCCTGCCCTGACTCCAATCCTGCCTCTGGTTACTCACTCATCTGAGACTCTCACTTGAGGTGTCATGAACTCTTCTCCCAGCTGAAGACCAAGTCAGAGGGAAAGGAAAGGAGACCTGGACCTATAATTTTATTTTTGGAACTGTAAAAGAGGATCTTGGTTTTAAAACAGAGACTGCATGCAGACAGCAAAGTCAGACAGAAAAGTCATTTTGCTTGGCAGGAACACAAAGCACATCCTTCCAGACTAAGATGCTTCCCCAAGGGGAAGGGCTCAGATTTTCCCAATCTTTTCCTTTTTCTTTTTTTGAGTCTCACTCTGTCACCCAAGCTGGAATGCAGTGGCATGATCATGGCTCACCACAGCCTCAACCTCTCGGGTTCAAGTGATCCTCCTGCCTCAGTTTCCCAAGTAGCTGGGACTAGGGGAATGTGCCACTATGCCCGGCTAACTTTTTAATTTTTTTGTAGAGACGAAGTCTTGCTATGTTGCCCAGGCTGGTCTCAAACTCCTGGGCTCAAGCAATCCTCCAAACTTGACCTCCCAAAGTGCTGTGATTACAAGTGTGAGCTACCACACTAAGCCCATTATCTTGAGAAGGTAAGAATTTTTTTTTAAGTTGAAGTCTTACTCTGTCACCCAGGCTGGAGTACAGTGGCACTATCACAGTTCATTGAAGCCTTGACCTCCTGGGCTCAAGCAATCCAACCATCTCGGCCTTCTGAGTAGCTGGGACTACCACGCCCAGCTAACTTTTTTATTTTTTGTAAAGATGAGGCCAAACTATGCTGCCTTGGCTGGACTCAAACTCCTAGGCTCAAAGTAATCCTCCTGCTTTGACCATCCAAGTGCTGGGATTAAAGGCATGAGACACCACGCCCAGTCAGAGGTAAGACTTTTAAAGGGAGAAACATTAGACAATTTCTGAAGTCCTTAGGACCCCAACAGTCTGGGCTTCAAAACAGATTTGTCACAAAGAGTGCAGGTAAGGGTAGCTCCAGGGAGTCAGTTGACACTCATGGGGAAAGTGAAGAGCCACGTTTCCTTGCTCTGCACTGACCATCGTGCCAAACAGACAAGGGCTAAGCCCTCTGCTGGGGGAGAACTCTGGTGGGCAGTAAGAGCAGGTGAGCAATGGGCCCCAGAGGATTTTGCCACAGGGCTGCCCAGGAGGCTGTGGCCACACCCACAAGCCCTCAGTGGGTGTCTGGGTGTAAACACTCTGGAAAGCTCTCATTGGAGTGGTGATGCAGGAGCAAGTACTAGGCGTGAATTTCTCTTCAGAGGGAGAAAAGAGTTTTGAGTGAAGAAATTGGGTGGAGGGTTGGGTCCTTTTTTTTTAAATTGGAATCTGTCGCCCAGGCTGGAGTGCAGTGGTATGCTCACTGCCACCACAGCCTCAACCTGCTGGGCTCAGATGACCCTTCCACCTCAACCTTCCAAGGAGCAGGAACCATAGATGTGCACTACCACATCCAGCTAATTTTTGATTTATTGTAGAGATGAGGTCTCACCAAGTTACCCAGGTTGGTCTCGAACCCCTGAACTCAGGCAATCTTCTTGCCTCTACCTCCCAAAGTGTTGGGATTATATGCATGAGCCACTGCGCCCATCTGGATCTAGGATCTTACTTCTTTTAAGCTTTTATCTTATGAGACTGACACAAGCTGAGAATCAGGAAAGTCACCCTTGAGGTAATCAATGCTGACTCAGGAGAAACGACAAAACAGGCCAAATAAGAACAGAGGCAGGTGAGTACGGAGTCGAGGGAACATGTAGTCCCCAGGTCTAGGAGCAGAGCCCTGGGCTGGGCTCCCAACCATACTCCCAGTCATGTGACCCAGGTGGAACGCAGCATCCCTGGCCTCCTGACCCTTAGATCTGAAAAGCAGAGAGGCATGACCAAACAAAAATCTTCCAAGTTCTCCTACAAACCAAAAGCACCAAGTTTGGACAGGCAGCAGATCCATGTTTAGCAAAGACCTGTTGATGGTAGAGGAGCTGATGGAAGGTACTGCTCCTTCCCTGGTGAGACCCACACCCAAGCCACTGATATCCAGACCCCGGGAGGGAGGTCCTTTGGCCACATCAGCACAGATGCTGTTGAGGGCAATGCCCAGGCTGAGCCCACAGCCATCTCCATGACAACCACCAGGTTTGGAAGGCAACAGGCCCCCACCTGGGAATACCAGGCCTGTCTCTAGGTTCCAGCCTCACCACCGGCTCTTCCTACTCACCTGTGTGAGGTACGCATGTCCACGGGCCCGTCGCCCACCAGCCCTTCACCTCTGCCCGTGGCTGTGACCTCTGCTGCCCTCAACAATCCTTGGGCTGGGCCTCCTCCTGGCTCAGGTGTCAGCCTCATATCTCCATCAGTGTTTAAGTCTGAAGCCAACAATCCTCTCTCCATTTTTATTTTCTTGCTCTCCACATCGTCCTCCGTTGAGTCCCGTTCAAGAGCACGTTTCTGACTCCGTGTTCGGCATGCTTCTTCGGTCATTCTGAACTTTATGGGGAGGAGAAGACAAAGGACTTTAACTGGGTGCAACAAAGTTGCGCAACTTTGCAGAGGGTTCGTTTTGAGTGTTTTCCTCCCTGTGTAACAATGGCAGAAGCAGGAACTACAGGCGCAGGGCCCACTCAAGCAGTCCCGGGACCCTCCTTCATTGCTTTGGGGAAGGCTTGGCAGAAGAGTGGTCGTGGTCTCCACAGTGTGGCGGAGCATCTAGGGAGCCAAGCTACGCCCTGCCCCCAGGGAGCTGGACAGGAACAACGAAGGTGGCTGCTTTATCAGAAAGAAAAGGAATGCTGCGCACTCCAGACTAAGAACACACAGAGGACAGCTGTCCTGGAGGTAAGCTACCTGCCTGTGGGATTCGAGCACAAGCACTGTCTGGAATCCAGGAAGGGGGTGACTGCACTGTCCCTGGGCAGGATCAGGGCTCAGGGCCAGCCCTGCACTGCAGTGATTCAGGTTGACCCCTGCCTCTACCCTTCAGTGAAGTCTCCCTGCTCACCTCCAGGGGAGTGGAGGGGGAGGGTCACATTAACCCTTTGGTTGCCGGTGAGGTACACTTTGAGTAGGGTGAGGCCTGGCCCATCAACGTGCCACCGCCCTGTACCTGCAGCACACACATATCTTGATTTAAAGAAGAAAGAAAAAGAAGGAAAAAAGAGCTGAGTCAGTTTTTGATCCCATGACATCACTGGGCTCCACATGACCCTTCCCAGGATTCAGTCTGAGAGACAAAGCACTTTCCAGAAAACCAGTCTGAACCGGTTCCAGACAACAAGCTGAAGTGTTGTTAACCCTCACAGAGACAGGACGACAGCACAGCGATGTCTGTCTGCAGGGAGGCGGCTGGCATTCCACAGCAGGGTCTGGGACAGAAGTGCTCTTAAAGGGGCCGTTCCAAGCCCTGGCCTTGACATCCAAGAGGACAGGGCAAGAAACTGAGACTGGGAGTGTCAGGGTCTTAAGAAAACACCCAGCATCTACTAGGGGGCAAAAAGGAAAGGTAGTGACCAAGCTTTAGTAGAATTCTCTAAGTGTCACAGTTTTCCACAGGACAGCTGGCACCAACTTGGGCCTTGCAGAGAACCCCACTCACACCTGTGGCATGCTCCATAATGAAGCCCTCTGGCTCTGTCCTTGCAGGCAGGGCACCCACCTTCCCAGCATCTGCTTCCTCACTGGCATGGCAAACACCCTGGGAGGCACATCCTAGGCAGGGACAGGTACTCTCAGTTCCAAAGGCTACCTTCTGGGACTGGGGACAGCACAAGGCAACACGAGGGTCCTGTCACCATACACGGGACACGCGCCCAAGCTGACTCACCTGCAACCTCTTTAAAGGAGCCCATTTCACAAGTGAGCAACAGACTGAGGCCCTGCCCAAATGAGCTCTTTAGTGCACTAGATTTGAAAGGAAGGAAAATGACAGCACTTCATTCCCCTGGAGCCAGAGGGAGAGTGGCCATGTGCACAAGTGTCAGGCCAGCAAAAGCCAACCAACAGGGTTAAACTGAGCAGGTCCCGCCACAGCCACGTCACTCCTGGGGTGTTCCTCAGACCCAAGGCAGCTCTGGGTTCCCTACCACATCTTAGGGGAAGGCAGGGCCAAAAACAGCTCTCTAGTCACCCCTACCAGGTGCCATGGTTGACCCCTAATATACCAGGCTGGGGGAGAGAGGGAAGGAAATCCTAACTCTCATGGCACAGGCCACCTCCCACACCCCCAACCCTCCCAGCATCCCAGCCTGCATCTACCACCTACCCCACACCAACTGCTTGTTCACAGGCCGCCCACCCAACACCCCTATCCTTTCAGTCTCACCCAGCTACCCGCTCTCAGCTCCTCTTCTATACGCAGCTGCTTCACTTCCTGTCTGGAGGTCGTGTCCTTACCACTCCAGAGAAAGGTAAGGAATGCCCTGATGCCCCTCTTAGCTTAAAGTTGTATGTAAAGGTCTCTGTCCTCTGACATGCTTTAGCCACAAACCCTGTCCAACCTGCTCACCATCCTGTCTCCCATGAGAATGCAGATAAATCTCTGTCCTCAGAATATCAGTCACCCCCCCCATTCTATTCTCATTGTGGGAGGGATGAGACACTTCTCCTTCCAGCACTGCCCGAAGCAAGACAGCCCAAGACTGGACGAGGGAAGCCATTTTGGCAGCTGCCTCGGACAGCAGGTAAAGGTACTGCTAGACCTGGGGCAGACACGATCCTACCTAGGTGGGAGAGGGATACTGAGCAGGGCCCGCCATGGCCACATCACTCTAGGGAGAGCAACTCGGACAAGGAGGGCCCCACTGGAGTCGGGGGCATTCTGCCCCTGAGGGTGAAGCTCCCAGTCTGGCTTGATACTTACTGTGGGGGGAGGGGGAGGAAAGGAAGTCCCAGGTGGACAAGAACACAGCCTCACCCCCATGACGCTGCACCTTTCCCTGGGACTCACAGACCATCCCCCATGCTTCCCCACGCTGCCCCTGCTCCAGATAGCGCAGCCTCCAGCACTGTAAGCCCTGGGCTCCGTTTCATGAAACTCGTCCAAACTCCAGACCTTTTGTGAAGTCCTCCCAGCAACTCCAGCTGACCATCAGTGAGGCCATGCCTGAGAGATCGTACTTCACATCACTGTGGTAGCATGAGAGGCCTCCCTGAGGGTATGAAGGGGCCGGGGCAGCGCAGGGCCTCAGCTGCCCCACAGAACTGCCCTTCCAGCCCCAGAGACCCCCTTGAGCTGCCAGTCACGGTAGTTGGTCAGGGTCCACAGCAGAGGGCCTGCAAGCATGGGATCAATGTGCAGTGTCAGGGCAGCTCATAACGAAGCGGAAGGCCTGGAACTCTGCCAAACCCAGGCCCAGAACTGAAGGCCTGCCGCACAGTACCCGCCTGCCCCAGGCCTGTGCCTTGCTAATGCAGGCCACTATCGGGGTAGGGCCTGCTACACCCCTCCCCCACCTCACGAAGGACAAGCGCAGCTGGAAGGGGCGGGGCAAGCCATGTGAATGCAGGGGGCTCCCAGGGACCAGAGCCTACTCCACAGTCATCACGAATGACTTGGGGCCTGTTACTGGCCAATCCCCCATCATCACAGACCATGTGCTCTCCAAGAAGGTAGGATCTGTATGGTAAGGAGTAGTTCTCCATTCTCTAGGCAGACAGGACCAGTACTACCCACCCCCCATCCTATATCCGGGCTAGTGGTCACCGCACAGTAGGCACAGACTCTGAAGCAAAGTTGTCAGGAAGAAAGAAATATGACAGATGACTTCTGAAAAGGGCAGTATGGGGGTGCAGTGAAATACTCCATAAAAAGCAAGTGAAGGCGCTTGATTGCCACCAACTGGCAAACCAGGACTTATTTCAAAATTCCCATAAGAAGGGAAGAAGTAGGGGAAATCTGTCCAGCAACAGAAGCTGTACCCAAACCAGTGCAGGAACTGGCGCCACACGGGAGCAGCCCCCACTCTGAGATCCTATGCTGGCTGCTGCCTGCTGAGTAGAAATTCCAACAGCAATGTGCCCATTTTAAAGACAAGAGCACTGAGGCCTCCAGGACCACCTTGCTACTCGAGGCACAAGACCGGAACTCAGACAGCCTGAACCCTTCCTTCTCGCTCTTACCACTCACCCAAGGCCAGGCCTCAGGCCCTGCAGCAGAGAAAGACCAGCATCAGCCTCCTCTGCCACATCCCCCATCCACTGAGCGGGCAGGTGGTGGGGACACAGCCCAGGCATTTCTCAGCTGGGGGCCAAGAAGGGCAAGTTCCAGCCAAACTAGAGACCTACAACGGCAAAGCTTGGATACCATGAAGAGTACCAGCCTCAGGACACTGACACTGGAGCTTTGGGACAGATGCAAATGCTGCTTTATCTTAGTAAAATGCCAGCATACAATCGGCGTGAGAGCCTCAAGCAGAAAACGTATTCTAAAACAATTCCAGAAGGCTGAGGGATGCTGGGCAAGAACCAAGAGAAGGCACCCAGCACAGGTCTGGCTTATCGAGCCAGTTATTGCCTCTCAATAATTAAAAAAAGGTAAACAGACATGAGCCAAAGCCAAAGCCAGGAGGTCTTCCAGCTAATACTAGACACCATAAAAGACTATCTACACTATACTGTCATGCCATACTAGCAGCAATACTACTACACACTCCCATTTAGACATGAGGAAGGTGAGGCTTGGCAGCAGGTGGCTGAGGTACATGGCAGAAGCGACAGGACTGTTATTCTCAACAGTGGACTTAGGCGCCTTCCTGTCTCACCCAAAGGCAACCCACTGAGACCTGACTACGGGCAACTATGGGCCAGAAAGTCTGAGGTTAGCACTGAATGAGATGGAGGGAATATCCCCATGCTGGGAAAGAAGTAAAATGAAAGAGGCTGTCAGGTGACAGTGCTGTGGGGACCCAAGGCAGAGCACAGGGGTGGTACAGTATGCTGGTAGGAAGCAGAGTTCGA
This sequence comes from Cephalopachus bancanus, assembly GCA_027257055.1. Taxonomy (NCBI): domain Eukaryota; kingdom Metazoa; phylum Chordata; class Mammalia; order Primates; family Tarsiidae; genus Cephalopachus; species Cephalopachus bancanus. Next base: position 60,777 of record JAPVLO010000909.1, on the reverse strand, counting down.
GCCAGAGGGGCAGAATTTAACTCTTCTAAAGAATCCTCTGGCTGAAGGACACATGGGGGGAGGGTTGGGGGGAGCAAAGGAAGCGTTGCTCAGACCAGGGAAGGGGCCAGCATGGGGAGGCCACATGAGCACTCAGGGAGAGAGGGCTGCTTTGTTCTGTTTTTACTGAGCAAAAGGAGAGGTGGGATTGACTTTGTTGAGATGGGGAAGGAACAGACTTGGAGGAAGATCAGGCATATAAGTTCAGATATGCTGAATGTGAGGCATCTATGAGAACCACATGAAGAGCTGAGGAGTTAGAGCCCTGCCAGGAGCAGCCACTGTCCTCAGGGCACCTGAGGCGCCTCTTCCTGTCAGGAAGGAGGAAGGGCCTATGAAGCAACCAGGGCTGAGTCAGATGATGACAGGGTCCAGGCACCAGCCTCACTAGCTGCAGCTGACTGAGCCCAACACTCAAGACACACAGGCCCCTCAGGCAGGCAGCCCATTGGGCCTGCACCCAGCTCCTTCCTCCAGAGTACCCCATGGGCCCACCCTCCATGCGCAGCTGTGTCACTTGTCACCAAAGACACCCTCTTCTCCTAACTGGACCCAGGAACCTCAACCACTCTTCTCGAGGCAGCACAGCCCAAGAAGCCTCAAAGCCACATCCTTAATCCACACTCCTCTGGTGGCTCCTCATCTTCTGAAGACCCAAACCCAAGGGCCTCAATGTGGCCCAGGAGCACCTTGGGAGGTCAGGGAAAGAATGGCTAAGCTAAGTGCTGGCTCTGACAGCTCCTGCCTGCCAGGCACACATCTTCCCATGCAGAACAGACACCTCAATCTGCTCAGGGCCCTGGCCTGAGCCACTTCCTGATGCACATCTCTGAGCACAGAGCGGCTAGGACTCGGTCCGGAGGGAACCCACACCAAAAATGTCAGCTCGACTTTCAAACGTCAAACCTTGTTAAAGCCAAGTGCAAGGGATACGATTTAACTTGGAAGACAGAAAGATGATCCAAGCAGCCAGCCTCCACTACCAAACACAGAAGAGGACAGACTGAGCCTCAGCTCCGTCAAGCAATCACCAGCTGGCCAAGAAAGCTTGTCAATCAATCCCTAAACCTCAGTTTCTCCATCCCTACTTCACAGACAATGCTATGTAAAGATACATGGAGGGATTTTGGAAACAGCCTGAAGGAGAAAAAGCAAATCACAGAATAGTATGGTACCATTCATATGGTTTTTAAAAAATGCTTATGGGGGGAAAAAAACAACAACAAAGAAATGTTAGTAAAAGCAAAACTAAAAGGAACTGGACCAAAATCAGCAGTAGTCATCTCTGAAGAGTGAATTCTGAAACTTTCACTTACTGTAGTAAATATTTCTGTACTTTTTGAATTCCGTCTTTCAATACTGACGATGACTCAGTTTTGTACGCAAAGAAAACAAAGATTAAAAAGGAAACTAGGCATAGCAAAGGCCCACCTGCTAAGGCTGAAAATTAAAAGTCCAAATGTGAAGCCAGTTTCGGGCTCTGCAGCATGCACCAGTAGTCCCAGCACTTTGAGAAGTTGAGACAGGAGGGTCGCTTGAGGCCAGTTCGACGCCAACCTGGACACCACAGCAAGACTCAGTCACTGAAGAATAAAAGTACAAGGGCTGGTGGAAGAGAGTGATACATACAGCACCCAGGCAGAAGGCTTCCCACGGCAGAAGTTCCACAGACAGACAGGGTGGGGGACAGGAGACTGGCTCCTGCAACAGGTAGCCAAGATAAACATAAACCTCCAGTGGGCCAAGAAAGGATGCCACTGCCCTTTCCACAGTGTTCATCAACAATAGCCTCACAGCTTGAAAACCCACCTCTGTGTTGTATGCTAGAAATTCTCAAAGTCTAAGCGGGCAATCCAAACCCCTCACTCATCTCCACAGCCTACCATCTGCACAAGTCACTAGCCTCCCTATGGTGACCACCAGGCCAGTGTCCCTCACCAAGACTCGACCAGGGTCCATGGCAACGACCTGCACACCATTCTGCGGCACAGTCTTTCCTGGCTGGACACTGAATTCTTCGATGGCAGAAACTTCTTCCCATTCATGTCCATTTTCAGTGTGGAACAAACAGTATGGACTGTATATGTGCTACTGTGTTAAGCCCACATATTTTGTAAATTAATCTCATGAAGTGTGTGAGTCCTGAGGTTGCCCCATAGAGCAAAGAGACACAAACAAGTGCTTTAACTAAAAACTCCTGCACTCTGAAACTCTGGAAGGTGTGGGGACTGAAATGGCACCTCCCAGACTGAGGCCAAGGCGGGAACACAAATACAGGGAGACATTCCAGGCAGGGGAACAGCATGAGCCAAGCCGGTGAGCAGGAAGGGTCTCAGACCAAGGAAGGGGAGGCTGTGAGCCCTGTGCTAGAAGGCTTTCTCATAAGGAGAAGAAAAGCCTTACTACTCACTGACTGAAGTTGAGCTCTTACCCCTTGACGGACTGAAGAGTGAAGATCCATGTTCTTTCACACATCATCAGAATGGGCCCCTGGCCCAGACACCTGACTAGGAGCTCCCTGGGCCTTTAAAGACTCCAGACTGAGAGTCTCTCCCCTGCAGCGGTCCTAGGACATGACAAGCAGTGGGGTGGTTCATTCACAGAGGCTCACACATGCCAGGGTGACCACACAGAAAACCTCAGTGAGTTGAAGACAAGCGTGTCACCCCAAAAGGTGAAGGAAATTGAAGTCCAGCTGGATCTGGAACCCGGATCCACCACTTCTGTCAACCTCGCCACTCCAGCAAGCCACCAACTGCAGAACATCCCACTGTATAGTCCCAAGATGCCGTCTGTTAATCACATTTAAACTATTGGCTTTTACCTGGAATAACATGCACATGGTAGCTCAAAGTGACGCATGCACATACACAAGTGAGGAAGAGGAGGATAGAGTGGGACTGAACCAAGGTTTGCCATATGACTAGAAGGGATGAGCCCTCCACCCCCTGTCCCAGCAGAGTACTCAGAATGTCCCAACAGCTCCGTGACAGCAGGGATATCTCCTTAATGGGGTGTCCCTAGTCCCGGGAGAACACCAGCCACACAGTAGGTACACTGCAAATACTGGATGCATGAACAGATGTAGGTTTCAGAGAGAAAAGTGCTGAATGGGGGGACTGTATCAGACACTTCAGACCCCCTTTCAACACTGGGACTCTCAGACTCCAACCTACGTTTATGCCTTTGTAGTTAACAGAAATGTGAGGCCTTCTTACTTTTAAGGGCAAAACTCCTAACACCAACTGAGCATTTAACCCCAGAGGGTCACTTTGGATGAGCCTCACAATCACCTGTGAGTTGAATACCATCACCAGTCTCCATTATGCAGATGAAGAAACCGAGGCGCAAAAGGGTCAGGTCACCCCTCAAACACCCCACCGATTACCCAGAGTCAGATCTCAAGGTTCCAAAGGACACAGGGAGCATTGCACCAATGGCAATTTGGGCTTGACCCTGAGCTCCCACCCCACAGGGTCCAGACAAGACATTAAATGACTATATGACTTTATGTCATGAGTGAGACCATGTCTTTTGGTGTTTGCTTCCAAAGGACAGCAAATTCTGCCGTAGGACAACATATGCAATGTTCCTGGAAACCCCAGGGGATGCAAAATCATGCAATAAAAACACAAAGCTTATGGGAATAATGAGGTCAAGGGCACAATACTCCCAAACTTCACCTGTGACATAAAGACAAGAACCCGATAAATGTTGAGTACATAGTCAGTATAGCTGTACACATACTCAGCAGCTAAAAAATACTCAAATGCTAGGCTGGGCATGGTGGCTCACGCCTATGATTCCAACACTTTACAAGGACAAAGCAAAGGATTCCTTGAGTTCAGGAGTTCCAAGACCTGGGCAACGTAATGAGACCGTTTCTACAAAATGAGAAAACTAGCTGGGCGTGGTAGCATGTGCCTGTAGTCCTAACCTTAAGTCCAAGAGTTCAAGGTTATAGTGAGCTATGATGGCACCACTGCACTCCAGCCTGGATAACAAAGTGAGACTCCAATATCCTTAAAAGAAAGAAAAAAGCCGGGCACCTGGTGGTTCAAGTCTGTAATTCCAGCACTTTGGGAGGATGAGGTGAGGGGACTGCCTGAGCCCGTGGGTTGAGAACGACCTGGGCAACTTAGCGAGACCTCATCTCTGCAATAAATCAAAAAAATTAGCCAGGCATGGTAGCACGTGCCTGTAGTTCCAGCTACTTGGAAGGCTGAGGTGGAAGGATCCCCAGAGCCCAGCAGGTCGACACTAGGGTGGCCATGAGTGTGTCACTGCACACTCCAGCCTGGGTGACAGAATGAGACCCCCAACTCAAAAAAAAAAAAAAAAAGGAGGCCGAGGCAAGAGGATTTCCTGAGCCCACAGGTTCGAGACCAGCCTGGGCAACTTGGTGAAACCTCATCTCTACAATATATCAAAAAATTAGCTGGGCGTGGTAGCACACACCTGTAGTACGGGTACCTGGAAGGCTGAGACAGAAGGATTGCCTGAGCCCAGGAGGCCGATGCTGGGGTGGCTATGAGCATACCATTGTACTCCAGCCTGGGCGACAGAATGAGACTCTGACTCAAAAAATAAAAAATAAAAACCCACATACTCAAATACTGCCTACAGTCTGAACATCACGGGGGAGCACAGGGAAGACATGGCATCTGCTGTGGCCTGGGTAGGCTCTGGTTTCCAGTTGCTGCTAAATGCTGGGAGGGGACTGCCTGACCCAGGAGAGGGATAGGTTGGTCCCTAACACATGGGGCCATGAGAGGGCTTGGTGCCTGTCTGAGGTGTAACATGTATTTTAATTTTATGCACAGTTAGGTGGTCTGCTAAGCTAGGAGCGATTTTCTGGATTCATCTTGTGCAAGAATGGGCAAACTTTTTCTTAAAAGGATACAAAGTATTTTAGACGCTGCAGGCCAGTCAGTCTCTGTCAAGAGTACTTGGCCCAGAGGTTCTGACAGTGTAGTTGTCCTTTAATATCCTGGAAGTTCCAGGACCCCACTGGATACCAAAATCCACAGATCCCCCAGCCCCTTATATAAAATGACATAGTATTTGCATATAACCTCCTGCACATCCTCCACTATAGTTTATTTTTCCTTCCTCCCACTGTATTTATTTATTTAAATAGAGATGGGATCTCACTATATTGCCCAGGGTGGTCTTGATCCCCTGGTCTCAAGCGAATCTCCCACCCTGGCCTCCCTAAGTGCTGGGATTACAGGTGTGAGCCACCATGCCCAGTCACTCCCATATACTTTAAATCATCTCTAGATTACTTACAATACCTACTACAATGTAAATGCTTTGTAAATAGTTGTTATATGGTATTGTCTTATTTGCATTATTTTATATTGCTATATTGTTATTTTTATTGTTTTTCCCCCTCTAAATATTTTTTTTCTTTTTTTTGAGATAGGGTCTCACTATGTTGGCCCAGGCCAGCCGCAAACTCTAGTTCGCAAGTGATCCTCACGTCTCAGCCTCCCAAGTAGCTGGTATCATAAGCATTCACCACCATGCCAGTTTCTCCTGAATATGTTTGATCCACAGTCAGCAGAACTCATGGAAATGGACGACTGACTGTACATACCTAAATGCGTGTGGTTGCATCCCAATGAGATTTATTTACCAAAATGGGCCACAACCAGTCTGCCAGCTATAGTTTTCTAAGCCCTACCCTGGTGTTTCTCCTGGATAAAACCACACATGACCAAACCCAAGATTTGTATATGCTCCAACTTCCCTAATACATCAATGGTGTTGAAACAAATCTACTTTTTCAAAACAAGCCTTAGAGCAGAACTAACTACAGAGAAAAGTGGGTTTCAAAAAAAAGGACTCGAGTGCATAATTTCAATCTGAGTCCAGGACTCAAGGTTAACTCTTTTGACAAGTCAGAAGAAATTTAGTTTCGTAAAGTGCCAAGTACAGACAAGACAGCTGGTGCAGGGTCAATTTTATACCGTCCTAAAAGCCCACACTCGGAACTCTCAAGATAAATAGGTCCCTGCTAGAAGGCAATTACGTGCTATAAACTCTATTATGGCTGTAGATGAAACTTTAACCCAGTTACAAAAACAAGCGCTTCTCCAGAGCAGGTGCCCGGGCATCAGACCAAAGCCATAAGGAACAGCAAAGGGGCTGAGAAGGACCCAAGGGGCACAGGCCCAGTCATGGGGGCCTCACTGAAGCGGAATGCTTTGGCTGGGGTGCAAAGTATGAGTGGAACACACTAAAGTCAAGTTGCTGGGGGTCTGGGGACTCCAGGCTCACCAGATAATCAGACCAGGCCTTCAGCATAGAGGGTTAGGGAGACTGATGGGTCATCCGTGCCAGGGAAACCCTGAGCAGAATGCTGTACCTGGTTGGAAAGGGACAACCATGAGGACAGGGTCCACACTACCCCTCCTGGCCCTGCTCTACCCCACTCCAGGGCACATCCTGGGCAGGCAGGCACCCTGCACCGCGTCCTAGCACACAGAATGGATCAGTCTCCTAGACCTGTATCCACTCACAGCGACACTGATCCAGAACCTTGACCCATTCTGTGTGGCAAGACATGGTGCAGGTTGCCGGCCTGCCCAGGACCTGCCCTGGAGTGGGGTAGAGCAGGGGCAGGAAGGATAGTGTGGACCCTGTTCTCATGGTTGTTCCTTCCCAACCAGGTACTGCATTCTGCTCAGGTCTGTGAGTGGTGCATTTTATCTGCAGTTGCAGCTCCACAGCCTAGCCCCAGCCCTAGGGCCACAAGAGAGCAGTCAGAACCTGCCCAGAGACCCCCAGGGCCTTGGTCCTTCAATTCTGCACATGATTTCACCCCCAGCATGTGGTCACTTGCAAACTGTCCAGGTCACAATGGGAATCCTTTGACTTGGGGGCTGGAAATGGGTTTTCTGTCTGATGTTAAGAGAGGGTGATACAGTTCACTGGTGGACAAGTGCTTTACACAATCGAGAGAGATGACCCACAGATTCTTCTGTCCTATTGAAGAGGCTGAGTCACTTGAAGGCTTTTCACAAGAGGGGCAGGCACACTGTTGGCCCCTGACAGCCACGGCGAGGTTCTCAGTGCCTGAGCAGCAAGCTCTCAGCCTCTATGGGTTCTGGGGAAGCTGAGGGTGGTAAGAAGAGAGGGAAGGGGACAAGGAACACAGGGTGACTTAGGAGCATCTGACCCTACAGGATAGACATCCTGTCAGCAAATGACAGACACAGGAAGCGGTAGGGCAACAGACACCTTCCCAGTCATAAAGCACACCAGATACAGAGCAATACTGCACAACACACACTCTCACACTCGCCCAACAAAACCTGAACTTATTAAAAATTGTGTATTTATTGTTACGTATTTACACTTCAGTAACCTCCAAAGTCCTCTCTGTTTGATGCAATACGCCTATCGAGACACTTTTTCTACTCTTCAGAACAGTTTTTGAACTTGTCCATTTTGATGCCTTTTAGTGCTTCTATCGTTTTTTGTTTCACTTCTTCCACATCAGCAAAACATTTCCCTTTGAGGACTTTTTTCATGGGCAAACAAAAAAAAGTCGCTCAGGGCAAGATCAGGTGAATAGGGAGGGTAAGGCATGGGGCTCATGCTGTTTTTTGGGCGAAAACTGCTAAGCACTCGGTGCGGTGTGGGCAGCTGCACTCATAAATCACCAATCAAGAAATGGGCAAATGTGTTAAAAGAATCTCCCCCAAAAAACTCACTGAAGCCGAACACAGAGTCTCACAACAATGCTAGCTGGTACACTGATGCTGATGGGTTCCTAGAACACTTACCTAGTAGGGGAAGCCTATACTGTAAGAGATCTGCCCTCCAAAAGATATGTCTGGGTTTAGGGAGGTCCCCCACATACACACATATATACAGTTTTCATCTCCTCTCCCACTTTCTAGTCTTGCTCAATTATCTTAAAAGAAGATTTTCTTCTGTGTTCAATTCTGAGCAAAACAACAGCAATTCTCATGAGTGCTCAGGGTTGACACAGCTACTGATCCATTTGTCTCAAGAATAAAGAAACCCCAAAGTAGAGAAACGAGATCAGACACAAGGGCCAGAATCCCCAACTTGTGAAGGAAACCAAGACCCTGTGGAGTCTCACAGATTCCCACCTGCCTCCTCTGCTTCACCCACACGTCCTCGGCCCAGCAATTCCTCACCCAGTTGGAGCAATATAATGTTTTCAAATCACTGGTACCGCAAACTTCCTTACTGCTACTACTTCATGATTAAAAACACACGGTATATTTTAGCTTCCAGAGAAACCAAAAGAACTGACTGCTCTTTACTGCTGCTGATCTGGATGATGTAGGAACTCAGAAGGGAACTTCTGCAACAGGAAAAGCTTGCTCAGCACCTGGGACACCCTTTCTGGTTAATAGCCCACCTAGCCCCACAGGACATGGATTGCTGGCAGGCTCCTCATGTCAGCAATCCCAGACAACAAAGACTCACCCTGTGCTAGACAGTGACCTCCTAGGGGCCAGTGATACTGGGGCGCCTCCTCTGGAGGGAAGGCAAACGGACAGCTCAGGTCCTCACCATTGCAGGAGCACAGACAGACTCAGAGAAGGATGGGAGATGCATGTGCAAATCACTATTACAAGCCAACACTGGAGGAGGAGAGGAAGAATCCAGAAATGCTTCATTTGAGTTAGGTCCAAGATTAGAATCTGGATTGGTAGAGATGGAAGAGGGAGGCGGAAATGGTGGCAGAAAAGGTGATGTGGCAGAAATATACCAAAGTGTGAAAAACAGTCTCCAAAGAAAGTAGATAAAGCCAAATAAAAGCAGATTCAAACGCTTAACTGTTTTTTTTTTTTTTTTTTTGAGTCGGAGTCTCACTCTGTCGCCTAGACTGGAGTGCAGTGGCCACTCCCGGCCACCGCAGTCTCGACCTGCTGGGCTCCGATGATCCTTCCGCCTCAGCCTTCTGAGTAGCCGGAATTACAGGCACGCGCTACCATGTCCAGCTAATTTTTTTATTTTATTGTAGAGATGAGTTCTTGCCTGCCCAGGTGGGTCTCAAACCCGCGGGCTCGGGCAATCCACTCACCTCAGCCTCCCAAACGCACGGGATCACAGGCTGAGCCACCGAGCCCGGCCGCTTGACATTTTAAAATTCATTAGTAGGAGAAAGCATCCCAATAAAGAGAGGTCACCTGTATTCAGTTATATACACTGAAGACTAGTCCTCCTATGGTGGGGGTATGGGTGGCTTCTTATCATCCCTCAGCCTATGAGAATGACATGGGTAAGAAGCTTTAACAGGGTCCCAAACAACAGCCACTCAGGGCTGTTAAACAATACAGAGGCCACTGCTTTTCTAAACTATGGTGTGGTCACATGGTTCTTTGAGTACTGGCCAGGCTATGTTTCCTAAGCTTTGGCCACCTCTTCTACCTTAGGGAGGTGAATCTCCTCTCCCCCCCTCTAACTTACTTTTTATATAAACTATATCTTCCAATATGAAAAAAAAAATAGAGAATGCACACCAAAAAGACACGAGTGCACACATGCAATTTAAACAAAGCACCTCCCCTCATACCACCAAACACATAAATGCATGCGCTGAGCTCCCTGGACAGGGGCAACAGTGCGCCAGGTGCTCCCTAGCCAGTCCTTCCGGACAAAGATGCTATTTGTCAAGTGCCATATTCAGCTTGCACAGATGCAGAGTCAGAGGAGAGGCTAAACCCAGGAGCAGACTGCCTCCTCCTAAAGGGTACGTGTGACAACCTAGGTGTGCCTGGCATGGTGCTGCTGCATGGCAGGATCACTTTCCAGGTGATCCACCCGAGACGCTAACAACCTACCCAAGATAAACTGGTGGTTCTCACCACCAAATAAATCTGAGGAAAGGCTGACCAAGACAACCAGCCTATCATCTTCAGTACAAGTACTCCACTGAAATAATGTTTTTGGGATATACTTATTAAAAAATGAAACCCCAGCCGGGCTCGGTGACTCAGCCTGTAATCCCGTGCTTTGGGAGGCTGAGGTGAGTGGATTGCCCGAGCCTGCGGGTTTGAGACCCGCCTGGGCAGGCAAGACCTCATCTCTACAATAAAATCAAAAAATTAGCCGGGCGTGGTAGCGCGCGCCTGTAATTCCGGCTACTCAGAAGGCTGAGGCGGAAGGATCGTCGGAGCTCAGCAGGTCGAGGCTGCGGTGGCCGGGAGTGGCCACTGCACTCCAGTCTGGGTGACAGAGTGAGACTCCAACTCAAAAAAAAAAAAAAAAAAATGAAATCTTGCCAGGTACAATGGTACAGCCCTGTAGTCCCAGCTACTTGGAGAGGCTGAGGAGGAAGGCTCATCCAAGTCCAGGAATTCAAGACCAGTCTGGGCAACATAGCAAGACCCTGTCTCAAAGAAATAAATACAAATCTAGATGGTCTACAAATTCCTAACCGCAAGTCACATCTAAGCACACAGAGTGGAAAGCGGCGCTGGTGGCATCCCACTCCAACACTGTGCGAAGTGCAAAGCTGTTTTGGGGACAAGTTGTCTCTAGAAAATAAGACGGGTCACTGCTCTCAATAACAGCCAGCCCTCCCATGGTGTACACTGTCACTCACATTCACCACAGGGATGAGCAGGGTCAGCCTGTTCCCCAGACCTCAGCCTCCCTCCCTGGAGTCATCTGGGGAAAAAACTTGGAGAAATGTAGTTGCTATCTGGGAAGGTGGCATAGGGATTGTACTGTGATCTTTCCCTAGACCCAGTCAATCTCCTGAAAACTTCCAAAAAGAGAGAACAACGCTGACCACACACCGGCCACACAAAGGCCCCACGAGGACCCCAATTAACTCCTTCTTCACATCAGCCCTGTGCCTTGGCCTGCACACCCCTTCCCAGGAATATGAGATGAAAGCCTGTCTTTATCCCCAAGCTGTACCAGACAACAGGAAACATCGTGCTTAAACAGATCACAGGTTTAAGGGAGAAAGGCAACAAGGATCTTTAAAACCGACAGGACGAGCTCGGTGGCTCAGCCTGTAATCCCAGGACTTTGGGAGGCTGAGGCGAGTGGATTGCCTGAGCCTTTGGTTTCGAGACCAGCCCGGGCAACATGGCAAGACCTCGTCTCTAGAATAAACAAATAAATAATTAGCTGGGCATGGTAGTATGTGCATGTAGTTCCAGCTACTTGTAAGGCTGAGGCGGACAGATTGCCGGAGCGCAGCAGGTTGATGCTGGGGTGGCCATGAACATGCCACTGCACTCCAGCCTGGGTGACGGAGTGAGACTCCAACTCGAAAAAAAACAAGCTCAGCCTGTAATCCAAGCACTTTGGGAGGCCAAGGCGAGTGAACTGCCTGAGTCCGTGGGTTGAAGACCCACCTGGACAACTTGGCAAGACCTCATCTCTACAATAAATCAAAAATTAGCCGGGCATGGTAGCACATGCCCATAGTTCTGGCTACTTGGAAGGCTGAGGCAGAAGGATCGCCGAAGCCCAGCAGGTCAACGCTGCAGTGGCCGAGAACGTGCCACTGCACTCCAGTCTGGGCGACAGAGTGAGACTCCAACTCAAAAAAACCAAACCAAACCAAACCAAAACAACTGACAGCTCTGGAGATCAGCACTTGGCTTCTGTGTGGCATCTCAGAAGTGCTGAGCACCTAACGCTTCCCATCTGAGGCCGTGCTGGAAGCGGCCCCACGTGGGTGCCTGAGCTAACGCTGACCGCGGCCTGTGCAAGCCCAACCCTGAGGCCCCAGAGAGAGAAACAGATGCTGCTTGACAGACACACAACACAGAAACAAAGGTGCTGCCTGGAACAGTCTTAACCCTCACAGGTAGTAACCAGAGTCCTGGCTGTGGATGTCACCGTGGGGCTGGCTGGCCTCATTCCTCTTGCATAGGAAGAGGACTACCCTCTGTCCATTTCCAGGGGCCTCCTGGGCTGAGAGCCCTTACGGCCGATGAAGTGTTACGCCTGCCATTTCCACACCATCTGCTACATGCCCATCGGGTGTCACACATCACAAAATGGGAGGCCTTAACCCTTCCAGATCACACGCTCTCAGGGCGGGGCCTGGCTGCAGCCCTGACCACCAGTTCCGTCAAGGCCTGTGGCTGGAAACGGCAAGGAGGCTTTGCCCAGAAAATTCCAGGAAGGGCCAAAAGCGCTTTTTTAGCTCCCTGGAAGCCAACAATGAGTGGAAAGTAAGAGAACCAAGTATTCATCTCTTGTCATTTTCATTAGGGCACCCAGCAAGATGGTGATGTATCAGCAGGAGGCCCTCCCTGTCCAGGTTCTGTGTCAAGCTCCTCCCTGTAGGCATCCTGCAGCACAACAGCCGCAGGGAGATCATAGTCAGCCAGAAAACCTACTTCTAGGACGAAAACGTTCCTGGTGTCTCCACACAGTCCTCATAGCACTTCCTGGGACAGAAATCCTACCTCTACCCTTCAGCCTATAAGGGAAATCTTACCCCTTAAGGGTAGGAGGAAGCCAGGCTCAGTGGCTCAGCCTGTAATTCCGCGCTTTGGGAGGCTGAAGTGAGTGGATTGCCTGAGCCCGCGGGTTCGAGACCCGCCTGGGCAACTTGGCGAGACCTCATCTCTACAATAAATCAAAAATTAGCCGGGCGTGGTAGCGCGCGCCTGTAGTTTCAGCTACTTGGAAGACTGAGGCGGAAGGCTCGCCAGAGCCCAGCAGGTCAAGGCTGTGGTGGCTGGGAGCGGCCACTGCACTCCAGTCTGGGTGACAGAGTGAGACTCCAACTCAAAAAAAAAAAGGGGGGGGAGGGGATCTAAATATAAACACCTAGGCCTACAGCAACCTCTGGGCAACAGCTGAGTTGTCCCATGAGGTGTACAGACAGGGAAGGCCTCACATCAATGCTCCTTTGGTAAATAAAGTAGAGGGTCAGCTGCAGAGATTCACACCTGTAATCCCAGCACTCTGGGAGGCTGAGACAGGAGGACTGCTTGAACCAATGAGTTTGAGACCAGCCTAGGAAACATAGTGAGAGTCCATCTCCACAAAAAAGTTTTTAAAAATTAGTCAGGCAGGCTGGGCACTGTGGCTCACGTCTATAATCCTAGCACTCTGGGAGGCTGAGCTGAGAGGACTGCCTGAGCCAATGGTTTGAGACCAGCGTGGACAACTTGGCAAGACCTCATCTCTACAATAAATCAAAAAATTAGCCGAGCATGGCAGCACGTGCCTGTAGTTCCAGCTACTTGGAAGGCTGAGGTGAAAGGATTGCCTGAGCTCAGCAGGTCAAGGTTGCGGTGGCCATCAACGTGCCATTGCATTCCAGCCTGGATGACGGGGTGAGACTCTGACTCAAAAAAAAAAAAAATTTGCCAGACATGGTATTGTACACCTATAATCCCAGCTACTTGATCCCAGGAGTTCAAGGCTGCAGTGAGCCAAGACCATGCCATAGCACTCAAGTCTGGGTCACAGAGTGAGACACCAACTCAAATAATAAGGTAGAACAAAGCCCCCACCCTGGCCAGGAGGTCCTGTCAACTGCTCAGACCTGTCCCCAGCCATTGCCTCCCCTTCCCTATTCTCCCAGCTCAGGCCACACTGACATCCTGATTGACAGTTCACTCCTGTCTCAGGGCCTTTGCACCTCTGATCCACTGCCTGGAGGGCTCCCTCCCAAGGTCTCAGCTAATATGAGCAAAGTGACATGTAACTCCCTTTTCCCACAAATGCCACTCAGTGGGTCTCTACTTCCTTTCCTGCTTCACTACTCAGCATTCTATCTATTTACTCATCTCTCTGTGTGCTTCCATTCCCACAAGATCAAGGGACACCTCTCTATTCAGTGCTGCCACACCCGAGGGCCTGTGCCAGCATGATGCTTGGCACAGAAGGGGCACTCCATACACATCTGTCCAACAGATAAGAAAAAGTACTTTCAAAACTCCCAGCTATCACCTCTCCCACCCCCTTCCTGGTTAAGTAAGAGAAAATGTCTTAGCCGGGCTCAGTGGCTCAGCCTGTAATCCCGCGACTTTGGGAGGCTGAGGTGAGTGGATTGCCTGAGCCCGTGGGTTCAAGACCCGCCTGGGCAGCGAGACCTCATCTCTACAATAAGTCAAAAAATCAGCTGGGCATGGTAGCACATGCCTATAATTCCGGAGCCCAGAAGGTCGAGGCTGCTGTGGCCGGGAGCGGGCACAGAGTCTGGGCAACAGAGTAAGACTCCAACTCAAAAAAACAAAAACAAAAAAAACAAAAAGAAAATGTCTTCATGTCAACAGAAAAGATAATGATCAAAAACAATCATATATAAAACTCAACTCAATATGGATCAAAGACCCAAATATATTAAAAGTTAAATCTATAAAATTATTTGAACATAGGAATAAAATTTCATGACCTTGGATTTTTGGCAATAGATTATTTTTATGATACCAAAAACGCAGTATCAAAAAAAAAATCAAATTATAAAATCTTTTGAGCATCAAAGAACACTATAGAGCGAAAAAACCACCTACAGAATGGGAAAAAAATATCAGCAATCACATACCTGATATGGGTCCTAGACCCATATGTCCAGAACATATAAAGAATTCTTACAATGGCCAGGTGTGGTGGCTCACACCTGTAATCCCAACACTCTGGGAGGCCAGCGTAGGAGGACAGCTTGAGCCCCGGAGTTTAAGAACAGCCTGGGCAACAGAGCAAGACCTTACCTCTACAAAACATCAAAAATTATCCAGGCATGGTGGTGTTCACCTGCAGTTCCAGCTACTTGGGAAGCTGGGATTGGACAGGGAGATCACCTGAGCCCAGGAGGTTGAGGCTCCAGCCTGGGTGACAGAGTGAGACTCTGACTCAAATAGTAAAAACTAAAAATTCTATTATGCCAGGCATGGTGGCTCACACCTGTAATCCCAGTACTTTGAAAGACTTGGGAAGCAGAGGCAAGAAGACTGTCTGAAACCAGGGATTCGAGACCAGTCTGGGCAACTTGGCAAAACCTGTCTTTACAATAAACCAAAAAAAAAAAAAAAAAATAGCCAGGCATGATGGTATGCACCTTTAGTTCCAGCTACTTGGAAGGCTGAAGTGAAAGGATTTCCTGAGTTCAGTAGCTTGAGGCTGTGGTAGCTGTGAGCACGCCATTGCACTCCAGCCCGGATAAGAGTAAGACTCAGACTCAAAAAAAAAAAAATTCTTATAACTCAACAACAAAAAGACAAGCAACCAAATTCAAAAGTGGGCAAAGGACCTGAACAGATATTTATCTAAAAAAGAGAACACAGCCGGGTTCAGTGGCTCAGCCTGTAATCCCGTGCCTTGAGAGGCTGAGGTGAGTGGATTGCCTGAGCCCGCGGGTTCGAGACCCGCCTGGGCAACTTGGCGAGATCTCATCTCTACAATAAATTTTTAAAAATTAGCCAGGCATGGTAGCGCGCACCTGTAGTTCTAGCTACTTGGAAGGCTGAGGTGGAAGGATCGCCGGAGCCCAGCAGGTCGAGGCTGCGGTGGCCGGGAGCTGCCACTGCACTCCAGTCTGGGCGACAGAGTGAGACTCCAACTCAAAAAAAAGAGAGACAAATGACCAATAAGCACATGGAAAAACATTCAATACCATTAGTCATTAGGAGAACGCAAATCAAAATCACAGTGGATACCACCTTCACACGTTAGGATGGCTATAATCAAAAAGAGAAAACATGCTGGTGAGGATGTGGAGAAATTAGAACCCTTGTACACTGCTGTGGGGGGCGGGGGGGTGTAAAACAGTACAGTAATGTAGAAAACATTCTGGCAGTTCCTATAATCCAGGGCTGTGTTTGTGCTACCCAAAAGAACTGAATACAGGTGTTCAAACAAAAGCTTGTAGATAAATGTTAAAAGCAGTATTACTCACAACAGCCAAAAAGTAGAAACAAGCCAAATGTCCAACAATGGATGAATGTATAAACAAAATGTGGTCTAGCCATTCAACAGAATATATTCAGCCATAAAAGGGAATGAAGTTCTGATATGTGGACGGACCTTGAAAGCATCATACTAACTAAGTGAAAGAAGTCAGACACAAAAGGCCACATGTTATATGATACCATTTACATGAAATGCACAGAAGAGACAAATCCAGAGGCAGAAAGCAGATTCACGGTTGCCTGGGTTGGGGGGAGCAGAACTGAAGGACAGGGAGTGATTGCTAATGGATGTGGATCTCTGTTGGGGGGGTGATGAAAATGTTCTGGAGTTAGAATAGTTGCACAATATTGTGAATGGACTAAATGCCACTAAACTGCACATTTTTAAATGGCAAAAAATGGTCAATTTTATATTACATGTATTTTATTTGTTTTTTTAGGAGATGAAGGGGACACAAACACTCATATAGGAGCCACAAAACCCTCTAGAACTACTTATACTACTAAAAGGCAAAAGCAGGTTTACTCTGATCCCAACAGCACAGAACTGGATTCTATAGGAAAGATGCTCCTTTTGTGCCACAGGACCTCAAACCCAAAGAGTAGCCCCTCCCTGCACCATCAACCAGTTTCACAGTGACCCAGGAGACTGCAGCAAGCCCACCATACAGATGGGAATTCAGAACCTTCTTGCAGCAAAGAAGCCAGTGCCTGGGAGTGTAAACATATGGGACACACAATTCACCGAGGAGGAGCCAAGAAAGAAAGAGAGGGCAGTCTCAGAGAGCTAGGGTCACACGGGGCACCAGCAGCAGAGCACCATTTAAGCCAGTCCTTCACACAGGGTGCACACTGCTTAAAACCAAAACAAAACACACTGTGGTTTTATATGACATGCTACTGGGAGATGTAATAGGCCTCAATCTCGCTGTTTCATTCATTCATCCAAATGCCTTAAGTTTCTACCAGGGACCAGGACTGGCTAGGAACTAGTCCATATAATATGAAATTCACCATGTTCACATTCAAAAATGTACAGTTTCATGGCATTTAGTCCATTCACAACATTGTGCAACTATTCTAATTCCAGAATATTTTCATCACCCCCCAACAGACATCCTCATCCATTAGAAATCACTCCCCGCCCTGCAGTTCTAGTCAGTCCTGTCAGTCCTGGTTTGACTCACCTAGGTCAGCCCCAGGAACCCCTGAGAGAACATGGTGCAGGGTGAAGGGAGAGTGAACACAGCTCAGGCTCGAGAGGTGGGGCTAAGGTCCCTCCCTCGCTGTTAGCTGGATCATGGATAAGCACTGCAGTTAATGAAACAAAGTCATGCAGGAGATCAGTTAACCACCTACTATATACTCTTCACTGGCTATGACTGCTGTGGATAGACAACACCAGTGGGGGGGGAGGAAGAAATTGCTTGTTTGTTCCAGTCTTTTTTTTTTGAGTCAGGGTCTCACTCTGTCACCCAGGCTGGAGTGCAGTGGCATGCTTACAGCAACCACCACCTCAACCTGCTGGGCTCAGGGGATCCTTCTGCCTCAGCCTCTCAAGTGCTGAAACTACAGGCACGCATCACCGCACCCGCTAATTTTTTTATTTACTGTAGAAACGAGGTCTCACCAAGTTGCCCAGGCTTATCTCAAACCCCTGGGTTCAGACAATCCTCTTACCTCTACTCCCAAAATGTTGAGATTACAGGCGTGAGCCACTGTGACTCATCTGTTTGTTTGTTTGTTTGTTTTTTAATTGAAGTCTCACTGTTGCCCAGACTGGAGTGCAGTGGCCACTCCCGGCCACCGCAGCCTCGACCTGCTGGGCTCCGGCGATCCTTCCGCCTCAGCTCTCTGAGTTGCTGGAACTACAGGCACGCATTACCACGCCCGGCTGATTTTTTGATTTATTGTAGAGATGAGGTCTTGCCTGCCCAGGCGGGTCTCGAACCCGCGGGCTCAGGCAATCCACTCACCTCAGCCTCCCAAAGGCACAGGATTACAGGCTGCGCCACCAAGCCCGGCTACCTGTTTGTTTTTTAAGAGACAGTCTTAGTTTTGCCAAGGCTGGAGTACAGCACTGCAATCACAGCTCACTGCAGCCTAGACCCCCTAATATTGGCCTCAAGCAATCCTCTTGTCTCAGCTTCCCAAGTAGCTGGAACTACAGGCACACTCCACCACACCCAGCTAATTTTTTAAACTTTTTGTAGAGATGGGGACTCACTATGTTGCCCAGGATCTGTTCTCCAGGTTTTCAATTTAAACTCCCCACTGGCAGCCTATAACCCCACTTTTGCAAACTGCCATTTTCCCTGCCCTTGATGATCCAAGTCATAAAGCTCCTTGAGGGAAGCTCTAAGTCAAACGCAATTTTCACACTTTTGATTACAGAAAATTTCCAACAAACCCACAGAAGTAGAGAGTGGTGTGACTAACCACACATGCTCACCAACCATGTCCACGCCATTAGGGACCAGTGTCATGTTTTCCGCATGCCGCTCCTTCCTCATACCCCCTCACTGGTTTTTGTAAAGGAAATTCCATAACACATGCATCTATGAATGAAGCGTTCAGTATTTATCCCTATGTGACAAACAGGACCACAACATCATGATACTACCTTCAACAATTAACAGCCATCCCTCAAACTTGGTTGGAATCTGCTGGTCTCCTTACTTGCAGTCACATGGTCCAAAAAATCAGGTCATTTGTCCTGGTTCCTCCAGTTGAGTTTTGCAAATGGCATCCCTGTGGTGTAGCTCAGCATGCCCTGATTTCTCATAAACTAGACCTTGAGGTAAGACGAGCTCACACCCCTTGGGAAGCACACGACGCCATCCTTGAGCCCTAGTGATCACAAGGGATCACTGTCTGGATCCCCCAATTCCTTGAGGTGTCTGCAAAATTATGAATTTATAATTCTATCATTTCGTATTAATTTCACGTTCTAGAATATGTCAGTAGCTGTGCTGTTCACTGCCACATCTGGCTATTTAAACAGACTAGAATTTAATAATATTAGGCTGGTAGCCGGGCTTGGTGGCTCAGCCTGTAACCCTGCATTTTGGGAGGCTGAGGTGAGTGGACTGCCTGAGCCCACGGGTTCGAGACCCGCCTGGGCAACTCAGCGAGACCTCACCTCTACAATAAATCAAAAAATTAGCCGGGCGTGGTAGCACGTGCCTGTAGTTCCAGCTACTTGGAAGGCTGAGACAGAAGGATCACCGGAGTCCAGCAGATCAGGCTGCAGTGGCCACTTCCAGTCTGGGTGACAGAGTGAGACTACAATTCAGAAAAAAAAAATAATAATAATATTAGGCTGGGTCTTGCCTATAATCCCAGCATTTTGGGAGGTGGAGGCAGGCGGACTGCTTGAACCCAGGAGTTTGAGATTAGCCTGGGCAACATAGCGAGACCTCATCTCTACAAAAAAATTAAAATTAGCCATGTGGAAGGCACACACCTGTAGTTCCAGCTACTCAGGAGGCTGATGCAGGATAATCCCATGAGCCCAGAAGCTGGAGGCTGTGATGAGCTATGATCGTGTCACTGCACTCCAGCCTGGGCAAGAGGGAACCACTGACCCAAAATTTTGTTTTAAATAATGATGATAATAATAATTTTAAATTTTGCCAGGTGTGGTGGCTCACACCTGTAATTCCAGCACTTTGGGAGACTGAGGTGGAAGGAATGCTTGAAGTCAGGAGTTCAAGACCAGCCTGGGCAACAAAGCAAAAAATATAAAAATTATCTCTACAAAAAATATAAAAATTAGCCAGGCATGGTAGCCTACACCTCAGGAGGCTGAAGCAGGAGGATCACTTGAGCACAAGAGTTTAAAGCTGCTGTGAGCCGTGATCATGCCTGGATGACAGAATGAGACCTTGTCTCAAAATAAATAAATAAATAACTTTGGGAGGCCGAGGCAAGTGGACTGCCTAAGTCCACAGGTTCGAGACCCACCTGGGTAACTTGGCAAGACCTCGTCTCTACAATAATTTAAAACTTAGCCGGGCGTGGTAGCACGCGCCTGTAGTTCTGGCTACTTGGAAGGCCGAGGCGGAAGGATCGCCGGAGCCCAGCAGGTCGAGGCTGCAGTGGCCAGGAGCGTGCCACTGCACTCCAGTCTGGGCGACCGAGGGAGACTCCAACTCAAAAAAAAAAGTAATATTAAACTGACTTCCTTGGCCCCACTATTCCAGGTGCCACACAGGGCAGCAGGTGTACAGAGTGCTCCCATCATTCCAGCAAGTCCTGTGGTAAGCACCAGCCTATAAGGGGATCTTGCCCTCATCCCCTGCCTGGTTCCTGGAACATCCATTCCACAGAGAAGAGGCAGGAGAAATGCTTGCTCCTTTTGCTCTATCGAACTTCAAAACAAGCTGGTTCCCTAACACCTGCCAAAGGAGACTAGGGAGATTCTTCTTTGTCCTTTGAGCACCAGCATGAACTTTGGACTTTTTACACATCTCTTTCAGGGCATCCGTCATGTTCACACTCACCTGTCCCATACTTGGCCAGCAGGGCCCGGGTAGGCCCTTCTGACACATCTCATGTAGTAACTTACACAATCACCACATTCCCAGTGAAGATTGAGAATTAAAGAGCCACTTAAGTACTCTGGTTTTATATTTACATTATTTTTTTGTGCTAAAATTTGTGGGATTTTTTTTTGGTAGAAGAATATTTACAGCAGCTTTACTAATAATAACCAAAACCTGAATTTTGTGGTTCTTTAAGTCATTAATTACTTGTTTTCTCCTCCAATACACAACAGAAATATTGAAACCAAAACTATGATTCCCAAAGGCATCATACGATTTTTAGAAATGTGTTTGCCCTTATGGTGCAGCTCACTAAAACATTTACAGTAAAATTGTCATTTCATGAGAAATAAATCCTCTCTCAGAGACTAAGTCACCAACTCAAGTCACAAAAGACATGCACCTAGATTAATATATTTCATTTTGTCTTCGATCTTTAGGGATTCCCACCCCCTACATACATCATTTAGCATATCTTATTTTTATAATTGTGTAAAACATGCATATGTTGCTACAAAGAAAGGAACACTTGAAGTCTCCCAGAATCCCAGTGCCCCCCCTTCTAAACCTCCTCCAGGAGGTACCATGTGGTTCCTTTATGGTTTACGAAAATAAAGTATGGCAAAA
This sequence comes from Cephalopachus bancanus, assembly GCA_027257055.1. Classification (NCBI taxonomy): domain Eukaryota; kingdom Metazoa; phylum Chordata; class Mammalia; order Primates; family Tarsiidae; genus Cephalopachus; species Cephalopachus bancanus. The sequence goes on along the minus strand of JAPVLO010000909.1, from coordinate 39,680 downwards.
CCAAAACTATGTATGTCCACATCCCCCCACCCTTCCTTATAAGCAGGTCGCATGCTGCATCTCTTCATCCTTCACCTTATTCTTTTTCCCCACTGCTCATTTCGCCTAGAAGTCGTGTCACCACTATGCATGAAAATCTCCCTCCTTCCTCCCTTTACTCAGAACCCACTCCCATCAGTCACCAGCCCTGACTGACCCACATCAAAGTCATTCTCAGCTTTGCTATTTCTGAGTATTGTTATAAATATGTAATCCTAATTTTTTGTTTAATTTTGTTTTTTTTAATTGCGGCAGGGTTACACTCTGTCACCCAGGCTGGAGTTTAGTGGCACAATCATGGCTCACCACAACCTCAACCTCCTGGGCTCAGTCGATCCACTCACCCCAACTTCCCGAGTAGCTGGGACTACAGGGAAGCACCACCACACCCAGCCAGCTAACTGTTTAATTTTTTGTAGAAACGAGGTCTCACTTCGTTGCTCAGGCTGGTCTTGAATTCCTGGGATCAACTGATTCTCATGCCTCAGTCTCCCAAAGTGCCTGGATTACAGGCATGAGCCATCATGCCCAGTCCTTCCTTATTTTTGATTGAGTATCTCTGGGATACATTTCTAGAGGTGGACATGCTGGAGGCAAAAGATAAACACATATGTAGTTTAGGTAGATATTGCAAATCCCCCTCCAAGGAGTTGTGAATCCCAAAAGCAACTAGCACAGCGGTGCCTGATTCCCACCACTAGAATGGCGTCCACTCTGGGTGTTTGCCACCAAAAGGTCAGAAATGTCTTAGTGATGCACCAACGTGCAGGATTCTTACGTCAGAAAGACTGAGCATCATTCATACCTCGGTCAGGGGTCATTTGCATTACTTCTTCTATGAAGCATCTGTTTCTCAATAGTCACACCCATTTTTGATCCTTAATACCAGCAAATGAGCAGTATGTACCTGCTGAATGAAAGAGACTCAACAGACAAAATTCAAAGACAGACACCAAATTCATGAACCTGGGTAGAAAGATTGGCTTGTGCGCACAAGAACACGCAAGAAGATACTGCAAGTGGATTGTTTGTGTGCCCTGGAAATGGGAGGAAGCTGCGGGGCACACCTGAGCCTGCCCTCCTCCAGCCCTGTTTCCTCCTCTATGTCCACTGGGTCCTAGATGGCTGTAATAGGGTAACTCCAGGTGACCACAGGCCACTGCTTCAACTGAAAGCAAGTGTGGGCTAATGCTGATCAGGACACACCCAAAAGTAGACCAAACTTGCATCTGTGGAGAAAACCTAAAGACAATGGACATGCTAAGCTAACTTATACCTAAGAACAAAAGGTGCATGAAACAACGTCTTTATAATCTTGAAGAGATAATTACTAAGGGTGGCTTTTGCCTATTTGACCACCAAGCATCATGTGCCATGACCATTCAGACTGTCCTTTCCCATCAAGTCCCTTTGTGCACTGGGTGGGGAGAGGATGGACCCAAAGGAAAACCTGGGATGGCCTCTGAAAATTCCTTTCTAAGATCCCACACTGACTGCTTGTCATACCATGGCTGTGTCTGCCCTGAGGGTCAGTGACTGGGAAGAGAGAGGTTTCCTCCATTCATTCAATGAACAAGTACCTACTGCTCAGACCACATGCTTCTGAGTTAAGAAAGAGCCAAACAGGCAGAGCGCTACGGCTCATGCCTATAATTCCGGCACTTTGGGAGGCTGAGGTGAGAAAACTGCCTGAGCCCACAGGTTCGAGACCAGCCTGGGAAACTTGGTGAGACCTCATCTCCACAATAAATTTTTTAAAAATTAACCAGGCATGGTGATGCATGTCTGTAGTTCCAGCTTCTTGGAAGGCTGAGGTGGATCGCCTGAGCCCAGTAAGTTGAGGGTGCAGTGACCATGAGCATGCCACTGCACTCCAGCCTGGGCGACAGAGTGAGACTTCAACTCAAAAAAAGAAAAAAAAGAAGAAAAGAAAGGGACAGGCAGAGGCAGCCTGGGGCCTGGGAAAACCCAAAGTCAGCCCTCCCCGCAACAATGCCCATTCCTTTGGCCTGTAGGTGTTTCCCTTCAACAAAGGAAGCTCAAGCCAGGCACTGTGGCTCACGCCTGTCCTTCCAGCTACTCAGGAGATTGAGGCAGAAGGCCCGCATGACCCCAGTAGGTTGAGGTGGCAGTGAGTTATGATTGGGCTACTGTACTCCAGCCTGGTAACAAAGCGGGACCCTATCTCAATAAAAAACAAAAACAAAGATACAAACACCATGAGACTTGCATAGTTTCAGGGACTCTGAGACCCTGGGTCCTCCTCTCTTGTCTCTGTTAATACCTGACACCCACAAATGGTAGTGACAGCACACTGGCACTAGCACCAGGTAATGGGCATTGTTAACACTGACAATCCTCACTTCTAGGAAACTGGTACAGACTTTGAGTCCAACCCTGTCTCCAAAGAGCTCTGCAAGCTCTGAGCAGGCTTGGAAAAACATAAAATGGCACATGCAGCCTGGATAACAGTCTGGTGGTTCCTGAAAAAAGTTTAACACAAAGTTATCATGTGATCCAGCAATTGCACTCCTAGGTATATACCTAAAATAATGGAATACAGGTATTCAAACAAAACTTACATGTGAATGTTCAAAACAGTACTCTTCACAATAACCAAAAAGTAGAAAAAATCCAAATGCCCATCGATGAATGAATGGATAAACAAAATGTAGCATCTCCATACAATGGAGTATTTCCCAGCCATAAAAAGGAATGAAGCACTAATACATGCTACAATACGAATGAACCTCAAAAACGTTATACAGAGTGAAAGAAGCCAGACACAAAAGGCTACATAGTATAGGAATCCATTTATGAGAAATGTCCAGAATAGGCAAACTCACAGACACAGAAAGCAGATTAGTGGTCGTTAAGGGGTAAGCAAAGGGAAAATGAAGAGCGACTGCTAATGGGTATGGTGTGTTCTCCTATTGCAGTGATGAAAATGTTCTGGAATTAAATGGTGGTGATAGTAACCCAACTTTTGAACACACAGAAAACCAATGGATTGTACACTTTAAATGGATGAATTACGTGGTATGCAAATTATATCTCAATCACTAAAAAAAAATTGTTTAAGCACAAGGAAAGTTTGGTTTTGTTAGAAGAACATTCTGAAAATGCTTTCCTGATACCAGAATCACTTGACCGTGGCCCATATTTTCTTGCCATAGCAGGTAAGAGTTTAAGTCTCACAAAATTAACCCCAACGCTTATCACGTACCACATTCAGCACAGCCAGCAAGTTAAGAGTGGCCAAATCTCCAACTGTGCAACTGGCAAGACCTTGTTAGATGGGAAATGAACCCCTCAGCAAGTTACCTGCCAATTCTAGGCTGCAAGTGTCCTCGTCTATAAAAGGAAACACCTCACCCAGGAGGTCTCTCACCTGCCTCCAAATTCTAAGACATCTCTCAGTTCTATGTTCTTCTCCAGGTAGGTAACCCAGTGCCAAAATGTCACTGACCGCCCAGTGGTAACAGTAAAAATCCCATACAGGTGTTAGGCAATACACTGCCAGGTTCAGACAGCCCTTGACAGAATCTCTACTTAAGAGCTCTATGCAGGGTGGTCCGGCTCAGATAAGGGCAGCCAGTCCCAAACACCAGTGCAGTGATTAAGGAAATACTCTAATCATGTCAGTCACTGTTGGGAAATTATGGGAATGGCCAGAAGACAAAGGCTATTCAGTCAGGATTATCCTGTACCCCAACCTCACTGAGAATGAGTTCATCCTATTTAGGCCTGACCTTTTCAAATGAGTGACCAATGATGATGATTTCTCTACCCCAAACTGAAAGGGAAGGGCCAAAGCAGCCCCACAGAAATGGCATGGCACGCATTCCCTGGGGACCTGCCTCTATCTTCTCTAGGAAGGTGGCTGTTGGCTTCCAAAATAGCATTTGGTTTAAAGCATCCCAGGAGCTGAAAGGCCCACTGGACACACCGGACACATCTTCATTCCACAGACAGCAGACCTCAAACACTCACCTGGCTTCGGGGTATGGAGTCTGGTCCTACCAGTCGGCCATGTTCACAGTGACATCAAAAGGCACCTTGCGATAACGTGCTGACCAACCTAAAGCGAAAGAAAAAGAAACACTAAGTTTCCAAGGTTTCTGTAACATACTGGCAATTTTAAATGTCTCCAATCCCTGGAATTACATAGCAAAATTTTACACTTCCACCAGGGCTTCAATTCTGCTACCTTCCACAACAGGGACAAGTGGAAGAAATAAATTTCTACCAATCTGTTAAGTATGAACCAATACAAGTGCTAACTAATAATTGCCAGCACTCCAGACATCATCTTCACCAATATAGATGGCGATATAAAGGTAGTGAAGAGCCACATGAAGAGGTAAAATTATTTTTATCTTTCATAAACTGAGCACAGATAAATGGATCAAGGTTTTTATTGTAATGATATTAAAAACAGAAATAGGCCAAGCTCAGTGGCTCAGCCTGTAATCCCAGCACTTGGGGAGGCCAAAGCGAGTGGATTGCCTGAGCCCACAGGTTTGAGACCAGCCCGGGCAACTTGGCGAGACCTCGTCTCTACAGTAAATAAAAAATTAGCCGGGAGTGCTAGTGCATGCCTGTAGTTCTGGCTACTTGGAAGGCTGAGGCAGAAGGATCACTGGAGCCCAGCAGGTCGATGCTGAGGTGGCCATGAGCATGCCACTGCTTCAGCCTGGGTAACGGAGTAAGACTCCAACTCAAAAAAAACAAAACAGGAGCTGGGCACAATGGCTCATGTCTGTAATCCCAGCACTTTGGGAAGCGAAGGCAAGAGGATTGCCTGAGCCCAGGGGTTCAAGACCAGCCTGGACAACTTGGCAAGACCCTGCCTCTATAATAAATCAAAAAATTAGCCAGGCATGATGGCACACATCTATAGCCCTGATCTACTCAGGAGGCCAAGGAGGAAGGATTGCTTGATCCCAGGATTTCTTTCTTTTTTTTTTTTATTATTTTGAGTTGGAGTCTCACTTTGTCGACCAGGCTAGAGTGCAGTGGCATGCTCACAGCCATCACAGCCTCGATCTGCTGGGCTCAGGTGATCCTTCTGCTTCAGTATTCCAAGTAGCTGGAACTACAGGCATACACCACCACATCCAGCTAATTTTTTTATTTATTGTAGAGACAAGGTCTCACCACGTTGCCCAGGCTAGTCTCGAACCCATGGGCTCAGGCAATCCTCTCATCTCCGCCTCTCAAAGAGATTACAAGCATGAACCCCTGCACCTGGCTGAGATCAGGACTTCAAAGCTGCAGTGGGCCATGATGATGCCAGTGCATTCCAGCCTAAGCAACACAGTAAGACCGCAACTCAAAAGAAAAAAAAAAAAGCCGGGCTCAGTGGCTTTGCCTGTAATCCCGCGCCTTTGGGAGGCTGAGGTGAGTGGATTGCCTGAGCCCGCGAGTTCGAGACCTGCCTGGGCAGGCGAGACCTCATCTCTACCATAAATCAAAAAATGAGCCGGGCGTGGTAGCACGTGCCTGTAGTTCCAGTTACTCGGAAGGCTGGGGTGGAAGGATCGCCGGAGCCCAGTAGGTCAAGGCTGCGGTGGCCGGGAGCAGCCACTGCACTCCAGTCTGGGCGACATAGTGAGACTCAACTCAAAAAAAAAAACAAAACAAAACAAAAAACAACAACAACACACACACACACACACACACACACACACACACACACACACACACACACAAATAGTAACACCTAGCATTTAACAGGTGCTCAGTTAGTTGCATGTTCCAGGTACTGTGCTCAAACAGTACCAAGACAACCTCAGAGGCAACAGGTTCCTGGATCGTGCCCATTTTACAGATAAGGGATCTGATGTGCCTGATGTTAGGACCTTGCTCAGGGTCACAGAGCACACCCAGGGCTTGCTCTCCAAAAGTGAGCTCTTCGCCACAAAGTTCTCTGGCAAGGGCTGCAGGGAAACCACCCACCATTCCAGGCAGTGCTGAGTTTGCCCTTGAGAAAGATAAGGGTGCAATATGCCTGGGAAAAGGGCATGTTCATCTCCAACCCCAGGGGTATAACGTCCGGGGAAGAGGGGGATGCCTGTTTTACTGACAAGAAAACTAAAGCTCAAGAATGTTCAGAAATTCTCCCAAGGTCACAGAATGGCCTAGGACTTCCCACTTCTGGTTTGTGACATCAGGTGTCCAGGGCTGCAGGCCAGAGACTGAACCTAGCAACCAGCCAAATCCCAGACTACGGGGCAGTTCTGTCAGTCGTAGCTTGTCGAATAGTGTCAACATCACCTCTGTTGTCATTCTTTGCACCCACATGACTACCAGGAGCTTGCTCTGATATGAAACCTTTATTTTTAAACTGGGTTCACAGCAATTCACAGCCCATGGATGGCAAGAAACATTCCCACAGGAGAACTTGCAAAATAAGGATGGGAACCAGTATCAGTGAACTCTATGGAAAGACCTTTGGACACCAAGGAATGGATACCATCCTCCTAAATGAAGCCCAGGGCTGGCTTGGGCCACTGCCAGGTCACTCTTTTTGGCCCCGTTCAGGCTGGGAAATCCAATGGGTGGTGCTAATCTTCATTCTTTTTTTTTTTATTAAGAAAGGTAGATTTAGCCGGGCTCAGTGGCTCAGCCTGTAATCCCGTGCCTTTGGGAGGTTGAGGTGAGTGGATTGCCTGACCTCACAGGTTCGAGACCCGCCTGGGCAACTTGGTGAGACGTTGTCTCTACAATAAATCAAAAACTAGCCGGGCGTGGTAGCGCACACCTGTAGTTCCAGTTACTTGGAAGGCTGAGGCGGAAGGATCGCCGGAGCCCAGCAGGTCGAGGCTGCGGTAGCCGGGAGTGGTCACTGCACTACAGTCTGGGCGACAGAGTGAGACTCCAACTCAAAAAAAAAAAAAAAAAGAAAGGTAGCTTTATTAAAGGAAAGATATGCTATGAAGGGCACAATGAGCAGAACAAAAGCAAGAGCATCTGCTGCCATCTTAATTCTTTCGTATCCTGCCCTGGAGGTGAGAAGCCTCAGAAGCAGGCGCGCTGTGCTGCTCTGCGGCAGGACCGAAGTCAATAAAAAAGTCAGCTGTGAAGCTGGGCGCAGTGGCTCACGCCTATAATCCCAGCGCTTTGGGAGGACGAGATGAGAGGATTGCCTGAGCCTGCAGGTTCAAGACCAGCCTGGGCAACTTGGCGAGATCTTATCTCTACAATAAATTTTTTAAAAAATTAGCTGGGCATGATGGCACGTGCCTCTAATCACAGCTACTTGGAAGGATGAGGCAGAAGGATCACCTGAGACCAGCAGGTCGAGGCTGCGATGGCCAAGAGCATGCCACTGCACTGCAGCCTGTCGACAGAGTGAGACTCCAACTCAAAAAACTAACTAAATAAATAAAATAAAAGTCAGCTGTGTTTCTACATACTAGCAATAAACAACCAGAACCTCAAACCTTAAAAAAAATCTGCATTAGCATAAAAAACATGAAATACTTAAGGGTAAAGAAACTACAATAAAAATTGATAAGAAAAATGAAAGAAAATCAAAATCAATAAAGAGATATGCCTTGTTCACATGTCAGAAGTTATCAATTCTCTCTCAAATTAGTCTACAGATACAATGTAATCAGAAGCAGAAATTCCCAGCAGCAGTTTTTGTAGAAACAACAAGCTGAAGCCCGGTGTGGTGGCATGTGCCTATAGTCCCAGCCACACAGGAGGCTGAGGAGGGAGGCTCACTTGCGCCTAGGAGTTTGAGGTTGCGGTGAGCCGTAATCATGCCACTACACTCCAGCCTCCGTGACAGAATGAGACCTTGACTCAAAAAAAAGAGAAATCACAAGCAAGTTCTAAAATTTATATGGAAATGCAAAGGACCTAGATTAGCAAAAACAACATTGAAAATCAGGAACAAGTCGGGCTCGCTGGCTCAGCCTGTAATCCTGCGCCTTTGGGAGGCTGAGGTGAGTGGATCGCCTGAGCCCGCGGGTTCGAGACCCGCCTGGGCAACTTGGCGAGACCTCATCTCTACAATAAATCAAAAATGAGCCGGGCGTGGTAACGCGCGCCTGTAGTTCCAGCTACTTGGAAGGCTGAGGCGGAAGAATTGCCGGAGCCCAGCAGGTCGAGGCTGCGGTGGCCGAACGGCCACTGCACTCCAGTCTGTGTGACAGAGTGAGACTCCAACTCAAAAAAAAAAGAAAATCAGGAACAAATTTGGTGGATCTGTCCTACCTAATTTCAAGACTTACCACAAAGCTACAGTAACGAAGACAATGTAACATGAACACAAAGACATACAAGTAGATCCACAAACAGAAAAGATCCACACACATGTGGTTAAACTGACATTCAACAATGATCCAAGCACCCTGCTCTCGCAACTACAGGACAAGCAAGATGGCATCTTCCTGGAGGAGTAGCTGCATGGAGGAAGGTCAAATCGTAACATGCACAGTGCACGGAGTACAGTGCCACAGGCAAGGAGTCTCATGGCAACCTCACACTTTCCCACTCCACCCAGCCACAGTCTAACTCAGGGCAAATCCATCCCTGTAGATGCGCAGATAAAAACATGGAACGTGGCCCTCTTGGGTGGACGGCCCTCTCGGGTAGATGGGAAACCTATTAAAGCTCAGCCCCAGGCTGGGCACAGTGGCTCACGCCTATAATCTCAACACTTTGGGAAGCCAAGATGAAAGGATTGCCTGAGCCCGCAGGTTTGAGACCAGCCTGGGCAACTTGGCGAGACCTCATCTCTACAAAAAATTTTTTTTTTTTTTTTTTTTAGTTGGAGTCTCATTCTGTCACCCAGCCTGGAGTGCAGTGGCTGCTTCCGGCCACCGCAGCCTCGACCTGCTGGGCTCTGGCAATCCTTCCGCCTCAGCCTTCCAAGTAGCTGGAACTACAGGTGCACGCTACCACGCCCAGCTCATTTTGATTATTGTAGAGATGAGGTCTCACCAAGTTGCCCAGGCGGGTCTCGAACCCGCAGGCTGAGCTACCGAGCCCGGCTACTACAATAAATTTTAAACAATTGGCCGGGTGCAGTGGCTCACATCAATAATCCCAGCACTTTGGGAGGTGGAGGCAAGAGGATTACCTGAGCCTGCGGGTTTGAGAACAGCCTAGGCAACATGGTGAGACCTTGATTCTACAATAAATCGAAAAATTAGCCAGGTATGGTAGAGCATGCTGCTACGTGGAAGGCTGAGGCAGAAGGATCACCGGAGCCCAGCAGGTCGAGGCTGCGGTGGCCGGGAGCGGCCACTGCACTCCAGTCTGGGCCACAGAGTGAGACTTCAACCCAAAAAATAATAATAATAATATAAAAAATAAAAATAATAAAAAAAAGAAAAGAAAGAAAAACCCAGGGGTGGGTGTGTTGTTTGGCAGTTGAGGGAAACTGCTAGGGGAGGGAGGGACATACCTCATCAAGAAGGGTACCTGCATAATCAACATCTGTGTACCTAACCCTAAAATGTACCCCACATCTTTATAATAAAAATAAAATAAAATAAAGTTCAGTCCCTCCTCACACCTCCAAGGGCCACACGGGACTCCCTGCTTTCACTCTTTGACTCGAAGCTCAGAGTGAAGCCCCATCCTCTCCAGGAGGCCCACGGAGCACCTGTCCACTCACCCTGTCCCCAACTTTCACCCACTCACTTCCCACTCACTCCATTCCTGCCACACTGACCTCTTGACCATTCCTCCAATACACCTAGAACCCTCCTACTTTCGGGCCTTTTTATGTTTTAGACAAAATCCCAGCTACTATGTCTTTTTTTTTTTTAAGAGACAGGGTCTCAAACTATCACCCAGGCTGGAGTGCAGTGCTGCAGTAACAGCTCACTGTAACCTCAAACCCCTGGCCTCAAGCAATCCTCCTGACTCAGCCTCCCAAAGCACTGGGATTATAGGCTGTGCCACTATATTCAGCATACTGTCATTTCAACAATTCTTAAATCTGCATCCCAGATTGAAAATGACCTTTAAAAAATAACTGTCACACCTAAAAACTTAATAATCCCTTAATGCCAACAAACATCCAGCTCATATTCAGCTCAGAATTTCTTGGAATCTAATTGCCAGAACACCGGCACGAGCTGCTTCCTTTGCCTCATCACTCTCCCTGTAGATGGTTGACCCCTTTGTGTATCCCCCATCTTTACTCAAATGTCCCCCTCAAAGAGACCCACCCTGCCCTCACTGTCCCCTACCCTGCTTCTTTTCTTCCACAGTCCCTCCTGCACTCTGTAACACAGCCACAGTGTTGTCAGTCTATGAACTATCTCACCCAGCAACAATGTCAATGCCACAAGGGCAGGGGTGTCTGCCGGGTGCCTAATTTTACTTCAAGCACTTAGAACACATAACTGGTGCTCAATAAATATTTACTGAGTGAGCGAGCAGGGATGGTTGAACACTAAAGGAGAAGGAACCACTCTGAGGAGCCCACAGCAGCAGTTCCTCAGCACAATCAATGTGAAAGTCACAAAGGAGCCCAGACCAGGCGGAGACCACTTAGCCATCACCAGAACTAGAGCATTTCTTTAAAATAAACTGTAATCACTTTTCACCGATCTACCATTTGGACTGCTTTGCCATCTACCCTGCACTGGTTGGGTTTAAAGAGCTTTTATTGTTTTTATTTCCAACTTATACATTTAAAACAGTATCAAGTAACCCTTAAGTACACAATTACCAACTCATAAGAGACTCTTCCGTTCCCTTGATAAATCATTATGGTTTGGCTTTGACCCTGCACCTGGGTACTCCACTTACACACAAACACACATCCCTACCCCACAGCCCACTCAAACACCACTTCCCAATCTGAGGGAAGATCACACTTGGTAGAAGGAAGCCATGGTGATTTACACAAAATCAAGCACTGCACTCTGGGGCAACAGGAGCCCTTTGTTGTCATTTTATCCTCTGGAGCTCAGGCAACCAAGGTCAGCTCCCTTTTAACCTAGGGGAGGAAGGCATGGCTAGACACTGGCCATTGTCGGGGAGCTCCATTTCTGTGGAGACACTGGGATGGCAGTGTGTGTGTGCCTAGGCCATCAAATACCTGACAGGGAAACCTGGACTCTATGAGACACCCCAGTAGGTCCTGCTGTCTCTTCCACTGGCCCAACCCTACAGAAGTCGCTGCACACCCCCATTTCTACCATCTGCACTCACCAAATACCTGTGCTGTGTCTAAAATTTTTCAACTAGGTTTGCACCCAGATATTTACCATCTTGGTGCCAATCCCATCCTAGGAACATGACATTAGGCCCAATAACATCTAAGATGACACCCAACAATACTATTCACTTCTCCCACCACTCTCCATTCACTTGTCCTGCACAAACTGTCTGCTACCAAGCTGTCAAGGAGGAGAACTCCCTAGCTCTCTCACAGAGAAAAACTGAGGCAGGGTGACAGCGGAGCATCTCCACCCAGAGTCATGCTGTTCCAATGTGTGCCTGCACGCTGAAGAAGGATTAGCTTGGGCCACAGTTTCAATTTCCTAATCTGGGGATCAGCACACTACTGCCTGCCTCCTATCCTGATAACTAAAGTTTTCCTGGGACACAGTAACGCATGTTTCCATCTATAGCAGCAGAGCCGGGCAGTGGCAACAGAGACAGTAAGGCCCAAAACCCAAAATACTATCCAAGTCTTGCAGGATAATTAGGAGGAATCTGCCTCTAATGAATGACACAGTAAAGGAGCAGAGGTAACCCTGGTATAGTAGCACACCACTGACAAGGCAGCAGGGGACAAGTATACTGAAGCGGCACTAAGGTCGGACCCAGAGGACATGAGCAGTAGCTGCTTGCCCCAAAGCATGGAGCCTCATTAACCCCATGTCCCCACGGAGTGGGGAAGAATATGACTTGGCAACTGGAGCCGAGGAGAAGCAGCCCCAGAGGACCAAGGGGTTGATGGTGAAGATGGCTGCATAAGCATGTCCTTGGAAACCAGATCAGGCACCAGGAGCCACAGAGTTCCCATCATTATTCTCAAGCTGAGACATCCACTAGGGCGACATCCAGTTACATGCCCTTGAGGCCCCTGGTCTACACCACCTGTCTCCCCACAGTCTCACTGAGAGACGGATCTATCACTTGCCACACTGAGCAAACATAGCCATTCCTAATGCCCACAGGTTCCCACACAGAGGCTCAAAGCATCTCACTGTAGCCCCCAAGACTCTGCCCATTTCAGCCCCAGGTTCGCTACACACATGTACACAAGCACACACCCTCCGTACTCCCAACTCCAGCCACGAAGCTACCTTCTCTTGGTTCCTCAGACCCACTACACCTGTCTGCCTCCAGCACTAGGCCTTTGCACATGTTCTTCACATGTCCAGGAGAGCCTTTCCTCCCACCCATCCTTCAGGTTCAAGTTTGCCAGGCAAGCTCTCTCCAATCAGTCCCTCCCCATCCACCTCCTCCAGCACATAGACATCCACACTGAAACCTGCCTTTTGCCAACAAGTATCCCACTAGGTTCCTTCCCAACGGCCACCAGACCCTTGGAGAAAGGGCTCTGGCTCATCTTTTTTTTTCCATTTTCCTTTTTTTTTTTAATTATAAAGATGTGGAATACAATTCAGGGTTAGGTATACAAACGTTGATTATGCAGGTACCCTTGTTGATGAGGCAGGTCTCTCCCACCCCTAGCAGTCAATCCCACCCCTCCTCCCCTGGCAGTTTCCCACTACTGTCTGGTTCATGTCTTCATCCAACACCCAATAAGGCAGGTGAAAGAGACAGCTAAATGGGCATCTCTGCGCATTGTCAGTACCCAGCCACAAGGTTTCCTCCGCAGGCTTGAGGCAAAAACATAATGATATAAACTCCATCCTTCATTAGAATAGCAAATCAACACCAGAAAGAAGCCACAAGAAGATGTGCAAGGCCACTGCAATGGGCACAGCCCCTGGGGTGAGCCCAGAGCTTTCAAAGGGCAGAGTCAATGATCAAGACTCCCTCACACGGCTGTTTGGGGGCTCCAGAGCCCACGCCAGCCTTGGATCTGAAAGGGCCTCCCTCCGCCTACCAAGGGGAATTGAGAGCTACTCACCCCAGCACCTATGGTGCCCCAGAGTGCATTCCCCTCCTCCTTCTTCATGACTGAGGCTCAGCATCCCAGTTACATCCTCCCATGGATCCAGAGCCTGTCATCTGCAGAGCTCAGACTCTACTGCTACACACTCCACCCTCCTTGGCATTCCAGGTCTCCCTCCCTTTCACGCCATCAACTATTCCAAAAGTCCATGAGTCTCTTCTGAGGCATCCTGCCCAGCCTGGCTCTCTTGACAGTTAAATTGATGGTCCAGCTCCCCCCATGGGAGCCTGCCTGTCCAGACCTCCTTGGGCAGGCTCCTCAGGCCCTAAGACCATCCTGAGGACCTAGCTACAGGCCCTGGCACCAGGCTGTCTCTCAAACAGAAGCAACCAGTTCTTGCTTTCATTACCATGATTGATGTTGTTCCTCAAAATATTACAACTTTTATCTGGATGCTCCTTTTTGTGGTTCCATCCTAGCTCCCCAGCAGCTGCCTGGGCAATGCACACAGCACTTCAACCCCAATATTTAAAATGCCCAGAAATCAAGTGTCTATATGTAGATGATGCTGAGAACTTAGGAAATGTCTGAAACGCTTAAATGTTTATTATTTGGGATGCCTGCTGCATCGCAATATGAAAGGACAACAGGAGAAAATGTCACAAGTCCAAAAGAGGAAAGAACTTCTTTGTTAATAATGAGAATCAGCCGGTTCGGTGGCTTAGCCTGTAATCCCGCACCTTTGGGAGGCTGAGGTGAGTGGATTGCCTGAGCCCGCGGGTTCGAGACCCGCCTGGGCAGCGAGCCCTCATCTCTACAACAACAACAAAAAAATCAGGCGGGCGTGGTAGCACATGCCTGTAATTCCGGCTACTTGGAAGGGTGAGGCGGAAGGATCGCTGGAGCCCAGCAGGTCGAGGCTGCGGTGGCCGTGAGCGGCCACTGCACTCCAGTCTGAGCGACAGAGTGAGACTACAACTCAAAATAATAATAATAATAATGAAATCTAAGAACTAATCTCTCCCCTTCTATACAAAGAAACCATTACAATTTAAAATGCCAATGTGTCATATTAAGAGCATTCACTGACAAGCAGCTACAGTAAATGAGAAATACCTGGAATTCCCAAGCAGCACATAGGAACAGAGATCTCCGCTGTTCCTGGACACTTCTCTCCCCAAATCCCCTGAAGACTTCAGGGGTCCTAAAACCATCCCATCAAGCTAGAAAAAGTATATCCAGGGACACCCTCCGGGGACTGTAAAAAACAAAACAACAAAAAAAACAACGGAATCTCTGCACTCCCATAATCCGTTCCCAAGATGATGTTACAATGAGCCTTCTAGAACCACATGCGTCTTTTTTTTAAACCCTGCTACTTGGACGGCTGAGGCGGAAGGATCACCAGAGCCTAGCAGGTCGATGCTGGGGTGGCCGTGAGCATGCCACTGCACTCCAGTCTGGGCAACAGAGTGAGACTCCCAACTCAAAAAAAAAAAAAAAATCTGACACCAGATAGGCCACCATTGCAACATCTTTGTCCCTTTCTCCCTAAGCTAATTCTGGGAGGACAGAATACATGTTCTCAAAAAGGTGCAGGATATTTCTAACTTTAGAAAGCTTGAATTTGTTTTTGTTGTGGTAAAACATACATAAAATTGGCCAGGCGCGGTGGTTCACGCCTATAATCCCAGCACTTTGGGAGGCTGAGGTGAGAGGATTGCCTGAGCCCATAGGCTCGAGACCAGCCTGGGCAACTTGCTGAGACCTCACCTTCACAGTAAATCAAAAAATTAGCAGGGTGTGATAGCACATGCCTGTAGTTCCAGCTACTTGGAGGCTGAGGGGAAGGATTGCCTGAGCCCAGCAGGTCGAGGCTGCGATGGCCGTGAGTGTGCCACTGCACTCCAGCCTGGGCGACAGAATGAGACTCCAACTAAAATAAAATAAAATAAAATAAAATAAAATTTACATCTTAACCATTTTGAGTGTACACTTCAGTAGCATTAAGTACATTCACACTGCTGTGCTACCATCTTCCATCCATCTCCAGAACTTGTTCATCTACCCAAACTGAAATTGTCAAATTGAACACTCACTCCCCATTCCCTCCTCCCCTCCAGTCCCTACCATTCTACTGTGTCTATGAATGTGACGACTCTAGGGACCCCAGGGACCTCATATCGGCAGAATCACAAGGTGTGTCCTTTTGAGTATGACTTACCTCACTCAGCATAATGCCCTCCAGGTAGAGCCACATGCATCACTATAACTCTTCGGAGCCAAGGTGTGTACAGAACAAAGCCCATGAGCCTGGTATACCCATGACACCAAACAAAGGATAGCTCGGGAACCCTGCTCCTAGACCAGTCATGCCCCTGACCTGTCCCACTGCAAACTAGTCCTTCCCTCCACTTCCAAAAAAACTACATAAAAAGCACTGGGAACACCTGAGTAAAATAAGAGCAGCACTCAAACATCACACCTAAGTTGGACTTCAAGCACCCCAGCCTCGCCCCAGCTCTTAGCTGCCAAAACACTCTCCTCCCTGTTCCAGACCCAGCAGGGGCAGTCAAGGGATGCCTGCTGGGTGAATGGTGATGACTAGCTCATCCTGGGAACAAACTTTTCCACTAAGTGGAAGCCAGAGATATCACAGCCTGTTCCAAATCCACTCCCTGGAGTGTCAAGGTTAACTGTGGGGAGCCTTACACAGGCCCACAAGGGTGGGCAGGAGGCAGGCAGGGAGGGTGGGGGGAGGGATTGAATCCTGAGCTTCCACCACATCCAACAGTGCCCCTACCAATCAACACCACTGAAAAGGGAAAAGCTAGTTCTGAGCACTAAGCCCACCTACCTCGTAGGCAGAGCCAGGCTCATGGCAGTCACCGCACCGGGCAACCAACCGTCTGCCAGGCCTGTGCACAGTCCAGTCCACAGACATTGGGTAGAAAACAAAACACCAAGTCCCACACATGAGGTACCCAACTTGTACAAGAGGACAGGTGTTTCTTAGCCAACGATTTCAGATCCAAAATGCCCAAAGCACCCAATTATCATTTGGTCAAGTGCTTCTGAAAAGAGTAAAAGGAAAAAGAGTGCGTGTGATTGTCTGGGGCCTCCACCTGGTTCACCCTGGGCACGCGTGCTGCCTCCTTTGCACACGTACTTGTGTTATCTGTGACTAAAAAGCACACAGAGTGCTCCTGAGATGTTTCTAATAAGGAGGGAGGCTGAGGAGGGAGCAGCTGAGTTGCCAGGAGTAATCAAAATAAAATTTCAGGCTGGACACAGTGGCCCACACCTGTAATGCTAGCACTTGGGAAGCTGAGTCAGGAAAATTGCTTGAGCCCCGGAGTTCAAGACCAGCCTGGGCAACATAGCAAGAGTTCATCTCTACAAAAAAAGAATTAGCCGGGCTCGGTGGCTCAGCCTGTAATCCCGCGCCTTTGGGAGGCTGAGGTGAGTGGATTGCCTGAGCCCGCGGGTTCGAGATCCGCCTGGGCAGCAAGACCTCATCTCTACAATAAATTAAAAAAAATCAGCCGGGCGTGGTAGCACATGCCTGTAATTCCGGCTACTCGGAAGGCTGAGGAGGAAGGATCGCCGGAGCCCAGCAGGTCGAGGCTGCGGTGGCCGGGAGCAGCCACTGCACTCCAGTCTGGGCGACAGAGTGAGACTCCAACTCAAAAAAAAAAAAAAAAAAGAATTAGCCAGGCATGGTGGTGTGCACCTGAAGTCCCAGTAACTCAGAGACTGAGGCAGAAGGATCATCTGAGCCCAGGAGGTGGAGGCTACAGAGAGCTATGACCATGCCACTGTGCTGCCTGGCTGACAGAGCAAGACCCTGTGACCTAAAGATAAATAAATAAAAATAAGAAACTTTGGGATGCCCACAAAAAGCCCTACCTACAGAAGACACCACCTGTATCACAGAAGAATGCACAGAAGGTTCTGAGGGCAGTCAGGTTTGTCCCCAACAAACAGCCACCCGGGCAGCCTCTATGAGTTGGCTGCTGGGTTTTGTTCATTTCATGCCAATGAATAAGACATCCAGCCATTCTATTCTTGTGGCGACTTTCCTTGAGTTTGGCTTTCTAGAAGCAACACCTTACCTGATGCATGTGCAACCTCCTGGAAAGGTGCAGATCCTTCCTTTGTTGACAGACAGCAAGCACATCTGCAGCCTGAGAGGTCCCAGGTCCCTGCTACAGGTGTGTCATGAGGTCAAAAGCAAAGTCCCCAGCTGAGCGCCTTCTCCACACCATGGAGAGCCCACCTCATGTCACTCCAGGCAGAGTTGGTGCCAACACAGGCACCAACCCTGATCTGCACATTCACCAGTAGGGCAAAGACCAGTCATTACTCTGCAGAGCAGCACCCTTCGAAGGCACCGTACTGCTCCCCTATTTACTTCCCCACCCAGGCATCTGCCCGGTCTTCAAGGCACTGACTAAAACAATCAGATAACCTGCACAGGTGCTCCCCTACAAGTTAGCCTAAGAACCAGTATCTTACTTCCCATGTTTTTCTTTGGAAAGTAGACAGAACTTTCGTTGCTGTTCAAGAGTACCCAGAGGAAGCAGCATTCCAGGAGGCCCCCAACTGTATACAAACGAAGACTTAGGCCTAAGGGAAAAGAATTTCACAGTCCTGAAATCCAAACAAAATCCACTCACAGTAGTTCACAGTAACTTATCCTTGTAACTTCCAGGATATGATGTATCATTCTGTTCGGTTAGCAGAGCCACTAGGTTAGCAAAAATCTCACCAAAGAAATGTACATGGGCGCAGACCACTACCATGACACCTGGGGAAGGATCCAGTTTTCACCTTTAATTCCCAGGGAAAATGCCCCTGTGGTACTCAGGCACTTCCAGGGAGGCTGAGCTAGTACCTGTTCACTGCCAAGAAAAGCGCCCAAGAGCAGGTAAACAGACCTGCAACCTCAGATGGCCTCTGCCACCTTTATCCCCAAAGATCCTCCAGGCTGGCAATAGAAAACTGGAAACAAGTGACCGAGGTTTATTTAAACTGGTAGTTCTGGGCCAGGCATGGTGGCTCATACCTGTAATCCCAGCACAGCACTTTGGGAGGCTGAGCAGGAGGATTGCTTAAGGCCAGAAGTTTAAGACCAATATAGTGACAGCATGTCTCTACAAAACAAAAAATTAACCAGGAGTGGAGGTACACACTTGTAGTCCTAGCTATTGGAGAGGAAGGCTTAACGCCCAGGAGCTCAATGCTACAATGAGCTATGATCATGCCACTGCGCTACAGCCTGGGCACAGAGCAAGACCCTGTCTCTTAAAACTAAAAATTAAAAACTTAGTAGTTTCCAAAATAAAAAGTCCACCTAGATCCAAATCTGAGTACATAGGCAAGTGGAAGGTCATGTCGTCCACCCACAAACCTTCAGACACCTTCAAGTCCAGTTTAGGGCAAGAGGGTAGACTTGACAGGCCTCAATGTCCCCACACTTTGCACCCACTCTGCCCATGTCACCCCACCTGCTACAACACAGAATTCTAGACATTCACCAAGTTTCCTTTGCTAAAGGGCAGAATTCAATTTTATCTGACCATCAGGTGCCAAGTCAAACAATCAATTTGGTAAATTCTCAGACTTGCCTGGAGCTGTCTACCAACCACACCACAGCAGCACCAATAGCCCTGGACACATGATCAGCTCAGAGGGGCACTCAGCCCAGAGCTCACAGTGCCTCACCCAAGGTCCAGGACAACAACCTAGTTCCTAGTCCCAGATGCTCCATCAATGTCATGAACTCTGATGATGTACCAGTTAATCACAAAAACCTCGTGGTTTACTTTAAAATGCTACTAAGTATGAAAGACGAAACTCTAACAAATGACAACATCTATCAGTAAATCATGACTGACACTACAAAAACAATTAAGAATAGAGAAATGTAAGCCGGGCTCAGTGGCTCAGCCTGTAATCCCGCGCCTTTGGGAGGCTGAGGTGAGTGGATTGCCTGAGCCCGCGGGTTCGAGACCCGCCTGGGCAGTGAGACCTCATCTCTACAATAATTCAAAAAATCAGCTGGGTGTGGTAGCGCATGCCTGTAATTCCGGCTACTTGGAAGGCTGAGGCGTAAGGATCGCCGGAGCCCAGCAGGTCGAGGCTGCGGTGGCCAGGAGCAGCTACTGCACTCCAGTCTGGGTGACAAAGTGAGACTCCAACTCAAAAAAAAAAAAATAAAGAATAGAGAAATGTAACCCCAGCACTTTGGGAGGCCAAGGCAAGAGGAGTCCAGAGGGTTCAAGACCAGCCTGAGCAACTTGGCGAGATCACGTCTCTTCAATTAAAAAAAAAAAAAAAAAAAGCCGGGCATGGTAGTGTGTGCCTGTAGTTCCAGCTACTGGAAGGTTGAGGTGGAAGGATTGCCTGAGCCCAGCAGGTCGAGTCTGCAGTGGCCGTGAGTGTGCCACTACACTCCAGCCTGGACGCCAGAGTGAGACTTCAACTCAAAAAAAAAAAAAAAGAAGAAGAAAGAAATGTAAAGCCATGAATAGACTCCCACTACCACCTTCTTGAAAATGACAATATATCAGACAATAAAAATATGATTGGAGGTTGCCAAGAACAGCAGGGGCTCCTCAAAGATGTTTCATATAACTCTCAACTCTCCTCACCACCACCCCCAGCCCTTGTCGAGTAAACTGAGGTCACAACGGAGGAAGAAAAGCCTCCCTAAAGTCTTAGCCTAGTCCCCAGCCTCACAGAAAGAGGTACGGGTGGACATGGGGTCCTGCCAGACAGAAGGAGTTCTGTCTTGTGTGGCCAAACAGCCAACTTCTAGAGAGCAAGTGGGAAGGAGACTGGAGAACCTCACTACGAGAGGTGCCAGACAGCAAGGGCCAAGCTGCCTGCCACTGGGGATAGTATGGCAAGCAAACCCAGTTCTTTGTCAAAATACACTTGTTGCTTCTGCCTCAGTGGGAGTTTTTCCATGCTGGTAAGAGGCTTTAGTGCTAAAGCACTAAATGTGCTATAAGGAACAATGTAAATTTCACTCAAATCTTTGCCTTACTGTAAGAAGGTCTTAAAAATCTCAGACTAAGCTGGGCTCGGTGGCTCAGCCTGTAATCCCACGCTTTGGGAGACTGAGGTGAGTGGACTGCCTGAGCCCAAGGGTTCGAGACCAGCCCAGGCAACTTGGCAAGACCTTGTCTCTACAATAAATAAAAAAGATTACCCAGGCATGGTAGCGTGTGCCTGTAGTTCCGGCTACTTGGAAGGCTGAGGCGGAAGGATCGCCAGAGCCTAGCAAGTCGACGCTGGGGTGGCCACGAGTGTACCACTGCACTCCAACCTGAGCAGTGAAGTGAGACTCCAACTCCAAAAAAAAAAAAATCTCAGACTATGCAGCGTTAGGCCATGCCCTCAGTAGACTCTGCCTGCACTCTGTCGGCTCAGACACTCCCAGAGTAAGCCAGGGCCCCACAAGAGACAGGACTCCGCCACACAAAGCCCATGTCACCATGGATTAGAATGTCTTCTTCCTCTTGTACACACCAGAGTGGCTACATGTGTCAGTTCCATTCCAGCAGACGGAACCAATGTACACACATACACGCATACACACAGGACCAGCACATACTCTGCCCTCCACACTTCTCACTATCAGTCCTTAAGAACTCAGGCCACACATCCCAAAGAAGCACTGCTCTAAGTGTGGTCAGGATCCCAAGCAGCCCACAAGTTCTACCTCCCCCAGTGTCCCTGAAGCATGACCACACCTGGACAGTCCAACTGCAGCAAGACATCCCCCTGGAAACCAGCATGGACAGGAGAGAAGAGGCAGAGCCAGTCAGGGTCATGGGGCAGGCATCCCACATCCCCTGCTATCAGCATTCACTCAACTGGCCTTCACGGAGTCCACCTTACAGGGGACCTCCTGTCCCTCTTTCTCTAAGGACTCTTACACCACTGCCCGAGTCTGCCCTTGCCTCTGTCTCCAGCCACCTCTCACAGACGCAGGTCCCACTTACCCTCACTCAGCACCAACATTTGACCTGAGAGCAGGCCCTGCCTGTCTGTCCAGACCCTGGTCACCACCAGGACAGGGCTGCTAGCCATCCTCTGGTGCAGGCCTCCTCCAAGCACTCCCCAGGCTGTGGCAGGCAGGGAGGGCAGGCATGCCTTCACCAACAAACAGGAAGCAATTGCCACTGTGCCAAAGACCACTGAGGAAGCTTCGAAACACCAAGAAAATCGCCTTCAACACGTTGACAAGAGGTTCTGTCACTGAGAAGACAACAAAAGCCTAACAGTGACTGACCATCACTGGATTATTTATCTGGTGCCAGGCAAGGAGCTAGCACTTTACATGCTGATTCCATTTAATCCTCATAACCACAGAACGAAGTATCGCCACCGTCACCCATGCTCCACCCGAGGTACCATCACCGTGACCGTGACCATGCTCCACCTGAGGTATCACCATCATCAGTCACACTTCACCTGAGGAACCACCACTGTCTCTCACGCTTCACACAAGACACTACCACTGATATCCATGCTTGGTAGATGAGAAAACTGAGGCCAAGAGAAGTCAAGGCAATTGCCCAGGGTCACACAGTTAAGAAGTCAGTTGGTAATTCAGACCTGAGTCAGCCGTCTTCTTGGCCCAGACTCAAACTGAACCACTGGACCATTGGGGACAATCTGATTCTAAGACCATCTTAGGGCTGGATCCTCCCCTCTTCTAAGTACATGCTAACTTAACCCTTGAACTGCTAGAAATGCCCAAGGATACGCCCAGTTGTGCAAACCTGCACACCCTCATCTTTGTGAAAGACACTAAAACCCTCAGAGCACTCCACGTGCACAAGCAGTCACCTGGCATCTGTTGATAAAACACTTCTAGCCGGGCTCGGTGGCTCAGCCTATAATCCCGCGCCTTTGGGAGGCTGAGGTGAGTGGATTGCCTGAGCCCGTGGGTTCGAGACCCGCCTGGGCAGCGAGACCTCATCTCTACAATAAATTAAAAAAAAATCAGCCGGGTGTGATAGCGCATGCCTGTAATTCCGGCTACTTGGAAGGCTGAGGTAGAAGGATCACTGGAGCCCAGCAGGTTAAGGCTGCAGTGGCCGGGAGCGGCCACTGCACTCCAGTCTGGGCGACAGAGTGAGACTCCAACTCAAAAAAAAAAACACTTCTGAATTCCTGCCTGCCAGGAAAATGAGGGAAAGGGCCTGAAGAACTTGATGAACACTGCCCAACCTGGAACACAAACCAGGACCAATCCTCATCTCCATTTCCAGCAAAATACACATGCATGCCAACAACACGCTTAGGGTACCACAGGGGCATACTGGGGTCCCTGAGCAAGGAATGTGTGTGATGTCCCTTCCTCCTTCCATTCGACAGCACTGACCGTACACAGTGTGAGACAGTGAGCAGAGCAGGCACAGACCAGTAGGAAGGGGGCAGGTTCCCTGGTCAGTGAATTCAAGAAGATTCAAGAATGGTAGAGAACACAGGCCCCAGGAGACAACCCAGGTCCAGTTCAAAGGGCTTCTGGGGTGGGCAGTGGCCAGAGCATATCCCGGCTCCCCACTCAACTGACTCAGCTGATACCTCATTCCCACCCTAAACCCCCAAGTCAGGACTCTGACAGGGTTCTGGTGATCACCAGCTAGATGCCAAGTCATTTTTATCCAAGTGGCAAATCTCCAGTCTCTTTTCCTTCCTGTAACCATAACCCCTCCCCCACTCTCAAATCCAGTGTCATGGTGGGACACCCACCTGTCTTCTCCCTCGAACTCCGCCAAAGAGTCAATTTGAAAACATTTGAGCAATGCATGAAACAAGGAAACTTCCTAAAGCCAGCAAGCAGCAGCTGTTAGAATAATTCATGTGGTTGTTTCAGAGAAGTGTCTTAATCACCCTGGGTCTTTCTGGAAGTATCCAAAACCTCAAATTGGAAAATCCTCATAATCTAAAATATGCAGGTTCCCAGCCACCTCCCAGGGTTCTGGGTTCACATAGAGCCTCTTTCAGGCCCTCCAATTGCTAGAAAGTATGCTCTTGCTCAGGCTAAGCTGAGTTCTGTATTTCTCTAACTTTAACCATCTGCTGATACTTCAATCATGAGGACAGAGCAAAAGAAACATTTTCGATGTATGTGACATGGGCCCGCAGATATTTTACTCTTTCAACTGTCATTTATCCCACTTTCGCCTAACTTTACAAGGCACCATAGTTTGGGAAGAGAGGCACGCAAGGCCAGATCAAGTTCTATGCCTGCGCCCTGGAGGTAGCCGATCAGTCAGGGTCACAAATAGACATGCCTCCTTCACTCAAGACAGTCCTTCCTGACTGTCACAGCCCTGTACCTCTTGATCCACAGCATCTTCTCAGCTCACCGAAGCAGAGGATGACTGCCCAGGGCCACTACCTCACCAACACCCAGCAGCCCCAGACCAACTTCTCCAGGACCCAGCTGACTTCACACCCCTGTCCCACTACCCCTCCAATCCAGCACCCCTAAATCTACCCCTAAGTCCAGGGTCTGTGTCATTCTCCAATCCTCACTCAACTGCCACCACTCAGAGACCTGTCCACCCTTCCTCGCTCAGGGTACCCCAGACCTTTGCATCACTGTACCCTGCCCCATATTTCCCATGAGGCTCTAAGACCTTGAGGCAGGAACAGGCCCCAGGGGCTCAGCACAGAAGAAGCAGGGAAGGGACTCCAACAGTTGTCAAAGAGACAGATGAACTGTCCTCAGTCCCTGGTATCCAGTTAATCCCCACTCAATCTTCCTGCAGTGTCTCTGGCACCTGTCCCTTTTTATTCCCTGTCAGGCAAATGCAAAGCCATATTAGCTTTAGCTAATAGGCATGTCTGCCTTTTGTCAATGGTCCTTTCCTGCCCAATTCAACATTCTCCTGCTCAGAAACCTGTAAGGACTCTCCATGATTTTTAAATGAAGTATAGGCCAGGTCAGTGGCTCAGCTGCAATCCCAGCACTTTAGGAAGCTAAGGCAAGTGGATTACCTGAGACCAGCCCAGGCAACTTGGCGAGACCTCGTCTCTACAGTAAGTAAAAATTAGCCAGGCGCGGTAGCGCACGCCTGTAGTTCCAGCTACTTGAAAGGTTGAGGCGGAAGGATTGCCAGACTCCAGCAGGTTGACACTGGGGTGGCTGTGAACGTGCCGCTGCACTCCAGCCTGGGCAGAGCCTCATAGGGAATATGGAGCAGGGTACAGTGGGCAGAGTGGGTACTGGGCAGAGTGAGACTCCAACTCAAAAAAAATATGGGGCAGGGTACAGTGGGCAGAGTGGTTACTAGGCAGAGTGAGACTCCAACTCAAAAAAAAAAAAAAAAGAATGAAGTATAAACAGTCCCTGCACCCACAGCTCCAGGGGGGGGGAGGAGGAGTCTCCTATTTACAGACATCAACAGTAATCACAGCAACCTGTTTTCCAACCTTATTTCCCAGTATGCCTTTCCAGAAATCCTAAGGTCCATGAATGTGAAATGCCTGATCTACCGCTCCCTGATGCTCTGGTAGTGCAGTTTCCTAAGCCTTCTCCACAGGAGCTGTGGGTGCCGGGAACAAGAAAACCATCTCTCTTCTCAGAATGGCGGGGTGGTGCAGTAACAGCTCAGATGCCCCATCTTGTTCAGGTCAAGGCATGTAATAAGAATTATATTTATATAGCCAGGCGCAGAGGCTTACACACGTAATCTCAACACTTTGGGAGGCTGAGGTGGGAGGACCACTTGAGTCCAGGAGTTCAAGACCAGCCTAGGCAACATAGTGAGACCTCATGCTTACAAATCAAAATAAGTAGCCAGGCATAGTGGCATGCGCCTATAGTCCCAGATACTTGAGAGACTGAGGCAGAAGGACTGCCTGAGCCCAGAAGGTCAAGGCTTTGGTAACTGTAGCTGTGCCACTGCACTCCAGCCTGGGCATCAGAGTGAGACCCAAATACACACAAAAAAATTTTTTTAGTTGTATGTGTACACCAGGTGTGAGGTCTCAGGCCTTTACGTAATCCCAGCACTTTGGGAGACTGAGGCGAGAGGATTGCCTGAGTCCAGGGATTCGAGACCAGCCTGGTGAACTTGGCAAGACCTCATCTCTACAATAATTCAAAAACATTAGCTGGGGCCGGGTGCAGTGACTCAAGCCTGCAATCCCAGCACTTTGGGAGGCCAAGGTGAAGGGACTGCCTGAGCCCACACATTCGAGAACAGCCTGGGTAACTTGGCAAGACCTCATCTCTACAATAAATCAAAAAATTAGTCAGATGTGGTAGCTCACGCCTGTAGTTCCAGCTACTTGGAAAGGTGAGGAGGAAGGATCACCAGAGCCCAGCAGATCGACGCTGGGGTGCAGTAAGCATGCCACTATACTCCAGCCTGGGCGACAGGAGAGAGATTTCGACTCAAAAAAAAAAATTCATATTTGCAAAGTACACTGTGGTAATACAAGGCTACTCACAGGGCTGAGGGCACACCCATAAGGACATCTCTGCATCCCTGTCACTCATCCCAGCCGACTGGCTGAGCTCTGCTGAGAGAATCTCACAGCCAGGAATACATCTCCTGCTCTAGTCACTTCACTGAGTAGTGATGCAAAACCCAGGCTGCATTTCATTCCATAGGGCACCTGCCAGAGTAGCCTAGGTTCTTAAATGTTGATGCACTCACTTTTTAAAATACATTTTTTTTAAATAGCCAACAGTTGCTGGTTGAACAGACCAAAGTTATCTTCACTTTTCTAAGCAATTTAAGTTTCCTTTTCCCTATTGCAATCAACCAAGGCAACAGAGTAGACAAGCTCCCATCATCTTAAACTTCACGGCAGGTGGGTGCTCGCCTTTGAGCTGCTCACTTAATGCTGAGCTCCTTCCCCAGGCCACTATATATCCATTTTTGCTGCCTTTTGCAGCAGGGTTACCTGATCTAATCTCTGGAAAGAGGACTCCCCTCCTACTTCCCAAAGAGGTGAGCAAGCCTGTCCAACGATGCCAGTGGCAGGAAAAGCCATCAGTCTGATCCTGAGAGGAGATGCCAGACCGCCAAAGGGCCTCCTGGAGCCCATACCCAATCTTCTCTCCTCTGAAACATATTCAATTCCCATAACCAGGTCTCAAGCTGTCAGAATAGACTACTCCAGATATTAATATAAAGGATATTCAAGAAGTAACCTCCCTTAACATTTTTAACAACCAGGTTGCGCTATTCTAGAAACATCCAGTATCCATAGCAGTGTTAACGTACTTGCTCTAGCCCTGGACTAACACAGTCAGTCATCAGAGCCCCATGCAGGACCTGACATTGAGTTTGCTCCTCCCATTTCCCCAGGCTGCTCTGTATAGTGAAATGGTAACCCACACCATCACCTGAAGAATGTCTACAAATTAAGTGCAATTACTTTTTTTTAATATAAAAGATGGGAACAGCCAGATGTGGTGGTGGCTCAGTCTGTAATCCCACCACTTTGGGAGGCTAAGGCAAGAGGACTGCCTGAGCCCAGGGGTTCGAGACCAGCCTGGACAACGTAGTGAGGCCTCATCTCTACACTAAATCACAAAAACTAGCTGGGCGTGGTGACGTGCATCTGTAGTTCCAGCTATTTGGAAGGCTGAGCCCAGCAGGTCGAGACTGTGGTGGCCATGAGTGTGCCACTGCACTCCAGCCTGGGCGACAGAGGGAGACTCCAATTATTAATTAATTAAGTAATTAAAATAAAAGATGGGGAAAGCAGTTTTACTCTCTTAAAATTAAAGGCCATCACCTACTCAACTCCAAAACAAGAAAGATTACTACAGTTGCTGTATTGTTTAATTTTTTTTTTTTTTTTTTGAGTTGGAGTCTCACTCTGTTGCCTAGACTAGAGTGCAGTGGCCGCTCCCGGCCACCGCAGCCTCGACCTGCTGGGCTCTGGTGATCCTTCCGCCTCAGCCTTCCGAGTAGCTGGAATTACAGGCATGTGCTACCACGCCCGGCTGATTTTTTTGATTTATTGTAGAGATGAGGTCTCGCTGCCCAGGCGGGTCTCGAACCCGCGGGCTCAGGCAATCCACTCACCTCAGCCTCCCAAAGGCGCGGGATTACAGGCTGAGCCACCAAGCCCGGCTTGCTTTAGTATTTTTGAGACAGCACTGAGAATCCAGGAACAGCCCTACGCCCCACCACCACACCCCCAGTGTCCCATCCCATCCTCACACTACAGACATCAACAATGACCTCAAGACTCAAAAACAGACAAGGCCTGAGGAAGGAAACTAGCCAGTGGACCTATATAAATAAAGTGAGAAGGAAGCAAAAACAAAACAAAGTTAATCAAGTCACAAAAAAATCAGAAACAACAACAGAGATCAGAAAGACCAAGGAAGCTCCAGGAGGGAACAGGGAGTTATGCTCCTGTTATTCCTGCCAAGTCAGTTATCGGCAGGCCACTCATCCAATGAGCCTCAGTTTCGAGTTTGTAACATCAAGCGCTGCCGAACTCATCTTGAAGTCCAAGTGCTCAATGCTGGGTTCGGCAGAACAAAGCACACAGAAGAGACTAAGTCACAGGTAGAATCCTAAATTTGTCTGCTGCCCAAATATCAAAAATAGTTACATTACTAACCCTATGGCCTGACAGATACAAATTGAAAGTAAGACTGCAATTACATTTCGGCCTACACTCAGTACCTCAATATCTTTGCCCAAGAAAACTTCCAAAGCAGACCTGGAAACTCCTACCACTGACACCTGAAGCTCCCACCCCCTACCTAGACCTCAGTATCAGGAAATGTCACTTGCACACCTGGAGAAGAGACAAAAACAAACTGTACACTAAAATCTTGGACAGGCCAAGCATGGTGGCTCACACCTATAATCCCGGCACTTTGGGAGGCCGAGGTAAGGGGATTGCCTGAGTCCACGAGCTCAAGACCAGCTTGGGCAACTTGGCGAGACCTCATCTCTACAATAAATCAAAAAATTAGCCGGGCATGGTGGCGCATGCCTGTTGTTCCATCTGCTCGGAAGGTTGAGGTGGAAGGATCGCCTGAGCCCAGCATGTCAAGGCTGTGGTGGCCATGAGCATGCCACTGCCCTCCAGCCTGGATGACAGAGTGAGACTCCAACTCAAAAAAAAAAAATTTTTGGCCAAAGAATTGGAAGAAGAGGGGAGGCAGGAGACAGATTACCAGCAGGCAAACTACTGGGAAGGTCAGTTAAACAAGTATGTTAAGGAAAACACCAAAACATACTCACAAACTCTCTCTGAGTTAGTGAGTGTAAGAAAATCCCGGGGGCCAGGCACAGTGGCTCACACCTATAATCCCAGCACTTTGGGAGGCCAAAGTGAGAGGACTGCCTGAGCCCACAGGTTCGAGACCAGCCTGGGCAACTGGGAAAGACCTCATCTCTACAATAAATTTAAAAAAAAAAAATTAGCTGGGCTCAGTGGCTCAGCCTGTAATCCACCGCCTTTGGGAAGCTGAGGTGAGTGGATTGCCTGAGCCTGCGGATTCGAGACCCGCCTGGGCAGCGAGACCTCATCTCTACAATAAATCAAAAAATCAGCCGGGCGTAGGAGCGCATGCCTGTAATTCCGGCTAGTCGGAAGGATCGCCGGAGTCCAGCAGGTCAAAGCTGCGGTGGCCGGGAGCAGCCACTGCACTCCAGTCTGGGCGACAGAGTGAGACTCCAACTAAAAAAAAGAAAAAAAAAAATAGCCAGGTGTGGTGGTGTCCCTGTAGTTCCAGCTATTTGGAAGGCTGAGGCGAAAGGATCACCTGAGCCCAGCAGGTGGAGGCTGCGGCCACTGCACTCCAACCTGGAGTAAGACTCCAACTAAAAAAAAAATCCCCAGGGAAGCAACTAATGAAACAACTCCCCTCTCCCCAACACACACACTAAAGGGGGCAGGCATTAACCCCTTGCAAGCCCAGGGATACTACATGACATGACAAAATGAAGATCAAGTGTTCGATGATCAACAAGTCCTGAAAGCAGAACAGACTCAACCATTTCAACCAATGTCTTCATTTTTTTTTTTTTTTGGTCCTTCCTGCAGTCTAAAGGAACTTTTTTTCCCTTTGTCAACCAATGTCTTCAAACCAAGAATTCAGCTCACCACTCTTCTACTTTCTCCCGTCACACTGAGAAACAAGGAAAAATGTTCCTCTGTGGATGTGAAAGTGGTAACAGCAGTTTTCAGAACATGCTGGCAGAGTGAGCCTGCCCAAAACACACAAAACTAAAAATCTGTTGTCACTACCACAAAAATTCACCAACTTGAAACTCCAGTGATAAACACACAGATGCTCCTCAACTTATGATGGGTTTACGGGCATACAGGCCCATTACAGATAGAAAATACCCTAAGTCGAAAATGCATTTAATGCTGGCAGCACAGCACAGTCCCCAATTTACCATGGCTCAATGTACAATCTTCAACTTTATAACAGCACAAAAATGATCCTCATTTAGGAGAAACTATAACCCCATCATAAATTAAAAGGAGTGGCCAGTAATCTTAGCACTTTGGAAGCCCCAGGCAGAAAAGCCCAGGAATTAGAAATCAGCCTGGACAACAAAGTGAAATCCCTTCCCTAAATAAGTAAATACATACATACATACATACATACATGCATACACAGAAAGGAGCTCATTGACTTACAATGGAATTATATCCTTATAAACCCAGCATAAAGTCCAAAAATCCTAAGTCAAGCCACTGTAAATTGGAAACCTACTATAATGGCCTGAAATCTGCTCACCTCCAAGGTCATTGTAGCAGCTGCCTCTAAGGTAAGAAATGTGTCAAGTACAGTTTAACAGCCACTGACTGAAAGGCTAATTGCACAGAACAGCTGTGATTGGAGGAAATGTTCTGTTGTTATTATATGCAGATTTAGGGCCACAAGGCCCTCTACAGGATAATCTAACTGGACTCTTCAGGTGAGACGTCCATATGATGAGCTTGGCAAGGCTCCAAACTGTTAACTTGTAGGGGGATTGTGCTATGAAGAAAACTTGACTCTTCAATCCTGAGTGTTTAATTGTAGTAACTGAAATGCCAGGTTGACTCAGGGGGATCACTGAGTAGTTGTCATCCTTGGGGAGAAGGATTTGGGCTCTGAAGCAAATGGAGAAGCAGAGCCTGGAATGCCCCTCACTACTTGTGAACATTTCCCACTTGTCCTCACAGCCATCCTACGAGATCAAAGATACTGTCCCTGTCAACAGATGAGAATGCTGAGGCCAGGTGGCCTGCCCAAAGCTGAAGGGCTATAAATTGCACTTAGTGACAAAGCCAGATCTGTCAAAGCCAGATCTGTCCAATCCTTACACACCAGCTAGAGGGCTATAAGTCTGGAAGGGAAGTCCAGAAGGATGAAATTTGCCTTGGCTCTCCTAGTTGCCACTCAAAGCCACTTCCAGCCCTGGCCAGAGTCTACTCAGTGATAAAGCCAGAGGTGCAGAGGCCCCTCTTGGCTCCCATAGGTAGGATCCCATGACAGATCTGCCTGGCAAACGGCTTCACATCTCACAGAAGTCTTTCAGCAAGCCCCAGGTCAGGATAGACTCTGCCTCCTGAGTTGGGGCACACAAATCCAGCCATTCAGTATTGCCAGGAAGAAAACAAATTCTAAAACCAGAAAGGCTGGAGGCATGTTCTACCTGAATAATCATCAGCAAGACGACACCGGCAAGTATTATCCCCTGCAAGGGACCCTTTCATCGGGAATGGGGTTGGGCTGTGGCACAAAGCTGAGGCATGCACCACAATATGTCGTCAAGGGATACATACAGACAGTGACAGTTATGCCATGAGTGTGGAGGTGTTCCCCACGCAAGAGGTGGGGCAGCAGTTAACACTTTCGTGGCCTGGCTCCTCCTTTATAGTCACAATGGCACATGTGATGAACTCCAACTTACTGAACACACACACACACACACACACACACACACACACACACACTGGGGTAGGTCACTTGTATTTATTATGTCACTCCCAACAAAGTATTCCATGGTAGGCAGTAAACTCTCCCTTGACAGAACCAGGAAACGGAGGGTTCAGCAAGGTCTCATCACTAGGAAGTGGTTGGGCAGCGCTCACACCAGGGTGAGGTAAAGCCAGGCCTGTCCACCATACAGAGACCTGCTGTTCAGCAACAGGCCCACAGCCTCACCCGGCAAAGAACAGATGCCCCTGGACTCAGAGCAGCCCCCATGGCACAGGAGGAGCCAGTGTGCCACTATAACGCGGCAGTATTTTTAAAGTGTGCTCAAAGGCGCCACCTTATTTAGGCTGAGTTAAGTTTCAAGATCCAAACCAAAAGATCTGACTACCCAGGCAAGGCCAGGCAGTGCCGGATCCTGAGATGGAGCTACAGGAGAAATGGCTGAAGAATTCTTCAGCAAATCTTTCAAACAAGTGGACTTTCCAATTCCACACTGCCACCTGCCCTGTAATGGCCCTCTTCTCCCCGCAGGCACAGACAGCTACTTCTGGCTATCTTTAAGGCTAAGTAACCGCAAAGTCTTATACCCTCAAACCTCCCCCAAAACTCCCATCTTGACTTCCTGGGAGACCCCTTTTGGGTGCTGCCATCTCTTGCCAGCACACCCTATATCTCAGATGCTGGCCTCTGTGCTCCTCAGAGATACAGCACATCTTCAGCCCTCCCATATGAGAAGCACAGAACTGGGAATCAGAACAGAAAGGCAAGTCCCCTGACAAACTTACCTGTGAGACAGGGTGCCTTTGGGAGGATCAAGACACAAAGTGGGTGCAGCACACAGAGAAGCTGCAAGGGGTCCCAGCTGTGCAAACATTGAGACCTTGTCACTGAGAACCCTTCTCTCCCACACCCTGGAGGGTTTCCTGGATTTCCAATCACTTCCTGAGACTATCTGCAGGTATTCTATTAGAGTAAATTCCTTTGTCTTCAAAAAGACTAACCTACATTTCCATCAGACAAAAAAGAGGTCACAAATACAGCCTGGAAAGCTTGGGATGGGGGAGGGGCAAGAAACCCCTGGCATAACATCCTCTTAACGAAAAGTCCTGGATCCCTTTTGCCGAGATACCAGGGAACCCTCAGCTGGGCTTCTGTTTTTGAGAGCACCAGTCTCACTCCTTCCACCTTTACTGCAACCACTACAAGATCAGCCTTTTTTAAAATCTCAACTTTCTTAATACACTGCCTTCCTAATTCAACTCAGAGACTTATCTTTGTACAGTTAACACAAAAAATAAGACCTGCAATCTGAAGCCAGATTGACCTGAAAGACCTGCAATCTGAAGCCAGACTAAGTCATCTCCTGAAACAGTTCAAATAACTCAAGAGCATCCATTCTAACAGACGGCCACACTTCGCAGGCAGCACGGTTCCATAGGCCTCAATTATGACACTGCCAACTCGTTCTTCTGGTTCTGCCACACTTCCCAACCAGATGAGGGTTAGGAGGAAATCCCAGAGATGCTCTATTACCCAGGAGGGCGGCTCATCCTGTGAAGACTTCACTCACTCGCCTGTTTCATAATCTTCCTAGTTTTCTACAATGAGCATAAATTGACTCAATTATTGGGGGGGGCTAAGGACTAGAGAAAATAGCCCTGCCTGTTTCATTTGATGGCACAGAAACACCCTGAGTCCAAGCAGGTAGTTCTCCAGACAAGCTTTTGGATGTCAGCACATGCTGACAGTTCTTAACTGCATTTAGTGGTAAGGGTTGTTACATTTGTGACTCTGTTGGGAACTGACATATCCAAGACTTCGGGTCACTCACAATTTCCTCTCAAGAGAACAAATACCAGAAAACGCCAACATTTTAAAAATGACTTTACTACTTTCCAGCCGTATCCTTCAGAAGCATCCTTCAGTTGTCTGCTATCCTCTTTGATGGGATCACATTGCTCTAAAGGTAAATCCCAGATCCACCTGGGCCTCCGAGGACCCAACCACATGCCCATCTAGCCTCTAGTCTCTCATGTCTCTCTTTGCTCCAACCACAACAATCTTTCTTCAACCCAAGCACACTCTCCCATTTTCTGTTTAGCTACTTAACCCTCACTCTGACCCCGGTAGGAGAAAGACCCCCTTGGGCTGGCCAAGTCTTGGCGTCCTTCTCTCCTTGGTCCCTGTAAGTTTTCCCCCACGTTTACGAGATTAATTACATATGATTCCTGGCCCACTAATCTCAGTGTAAACTCCACTGAGCAGGGATTCTTAACACAGTGCTGGAGGCACAGTATGCACTCCAATATTTATTGAATAAAACAACCCAGAAATCATTATTTGCAGTGCCAGAAACTCACAAAATAAATGATACAGAGGAGGAGCTACTTAAGAGTTGAAAATCAGTCGGGATCGGTGGCTCAGCCTGTAATCCCGCGCCTTTGGGAGGCTGAGGTGAGTGGATTGCCTGAGCCTGCGGGTTCGAGACCTGCCTGGGCAGTGAGACCTCATCTCTACAATAAATCAAAAAATCAGCCGGGCGTGGTAGCGCACGCCTATAGTTCCAGCTACTTGGAAGGCTGAGGCACGATTGCCGGAGCCCAGCAAGTCAAGGCTGCGGTGGCCGGGAGCGGCCACTGCACTCCAGTCTGGGCGACAGAGTGAGACTCCAACTCAAAAGAAAAAAAAAAAAAAGAGTTGAAAATCAGGGTCTTCAGCCGGGCTCGGTGACTCAGCCTGTAATCCCAGCACTTTGGGAGGCCAAGGTGAGTGGATTGCCTGAGTCCGCCTGGCAACTTGGTGAGACCTCATCTCTACAATAAATTTTAAAAAAAATTAGCCGGGGGTGGTAGCGCGCGCCTGTAGTTCCAGCTACTTGGAAGGCTGAGGCAGAAGGATCGCCGGAGCCCAGCAGGTCGAGGCTGCAGTGGCTGGGAGCAGCCACTGCACTCCAGTCTGGGTGACAGAGTGAGACTTCAACTCAAAAACAAAACAAAACAAAACAAAAGAAAAAAGAAAATCGGGGTCTTCAAAATGTGTTATTACTCAAAAACTGTTTCTCATTTTTAAAAAAATTGATACCAGCTGGACTCAGTGGCTCAGCCTGTAATCCCGCACCTTTGGGAGCCTGAAGTGAGTCAATTGCCTGAGCCCGAGGGTTCGAGACCAGCCTGGGCAGCGAGACCTCATCTCTACAATAAATCAAAAAATCAGCTGGGCATAGTAGCGCATGCCTGTAATTCCAGCTACTTGGAAGGCTGAGGTGGAAGGCTAAGGCGGAAGGATCGCTGGAGCCCAGCAGGTCGAGGCTGCGGTGGCCGGGAGCAGCCACTGCACTCCAGTCTGGGTGACAGTGAGACTCCAACTCAAAAAAAAAATTGATACCAAAAATTTTATTTTTTTGAGTTGGTGTCTCACTCTGTCACCCAGACTCTTGTGCAGTGGCCGCTCCCGGCCACCGCAGCCTCGACCTGCTGGGCTCCGGCGATCCTTCCGCCTCAGCCTTCCAAGTAGCTAGAACTACAGGTGCGCGCTACCACATCCGGCTAATATTTTTGATTTATTGTAGAGATGAGGTCTCACTGCCCAGGCGGATCTCGAACCCGCAAGCTCAGGCAATCCACTCACCTCAGCCTCCCGAAGGCACAGGATTACGGGTTGAGCCACCGAGCCCGGCTTTTATTTTATTTTATTTTTTTGAGTTGGAGTCTCACTACTTGGAAGGCTGAGGCAGAAGGATCGCCAGAACCCAGCAGATCGACGCTGGGGTGGCAGTGAGTATGCCACTGCACTCCAGTCTGAGTGACAGAGTGAAACTCCAACTCAAAAAAAAAAAAAAAAAAGTCAAAATTAGCTGGGCATGGTAGCGTGTGCCTGTGGTTCCGACTACTTGGAAGGCTGAGGCAGGAGGATCACTGGAGCCCAGCAGGTAGAGTCTGAGGTGGCCGGGAGTGGCTACTGCACTCCAGTCTGGGCGACAGAGTGAGACTCCGACTCAAAAAAAAAAAAAAATGTCAGGCTGGGCACAGTGGCTCAAGCCTATAATCACCCCCCCCAAAAAATCAAATCACTAATACATAAGCCCTCCCATTTTCTATACCTCTTCCAAGATGAGAGGCAATTATTATAAAAACCAGCTGCAGAATTTTAGGAAACAAATAAGACATGAAAGATGAAGGTTGGGAGGCAGTAAGTGAAGAGAGAGGACATAGAAAATCCCTCACTAGATTCCCACACTCAAAACTGCTTCCTCTAGAAAAGAGCCAACATTTCTGAGTCCAAGGCTGAGGGAGCAGATGCAAATAGGCCACTCTGTGGCTCAGCTCCTTAAAGACCAGCTAGTGATGGCTCTCCCATCAAAGCGGGCTAGAATGGTGTCCCCGAGTCACCCAATTATCCCCTACCTCCAAGCAGAGGTGCCCTGCAGCCTGGACAAGAAAACAGCCTAGTGTTTCAGAAACTCCTGGAAAATGCTCACTCAGGCTCACAAACAGCACCTGGGCCCTGGAGCACCAAGCGCAGGCTGACAGGCTGTATCCCTCCACTAAGCAGCCTTGGGAAAGCAGCCTGGCATTCAAGAGTCCCAAGTTCCTCACCTGTAAAGTGGGGCCCATAATCCCCCACTTCCCGCGGGAATCGTACAGTACGTCTGTGCCGGAGCTTGGCACACAGTAGGTACTCAAACAGTAGGCATGAGCTTTCAGTCCTCCTCTGCAGCTTGTGGTCAAGTCTGACAAGCTACTGATCTGGGCGTATATTAACAAACTGGTGCCAGCAAACATTATCTCATGCAATCTGGTTTAAAAGAAAACTTGTAACTACTACAAGAAAAAGTAAGTCAACAGGACAAGTCCAGAACTGAAGCAACTGCACAGAGAGCTGTCTGTCTCTCATTTCTCTGTGCTGCCACAGCCAGGAGGTGTCACTGTGTGAATGGGCACATAGAACCAGAGATGTAACTAGCACTGTGTACTCCAAGAAAACCGAAAGAAGTGAATCGGTGAGGAAGAGAGAAAATTAAAGGCTCAAATGACTCACTCGGACTTTGATCTAAAGAATCCAAAGCTCTTAAGATAAGGATGAACTGCACACCTAAAGACATTGGTCAGAGACACAAAATTAAGCAGTCTCTGTAAATTCTCATCGCAGGGCAGGGCTGGAACAAGCACTCAAGGGTTATCATTCAGTTCCTAAGGGAGGGGTCCCCATTCATTTCTGGGTCCCAGTGTCACACACACCAAGTGTCCGTCAGGCTCTCAGCCTCGGCCCTGCCCATAAGCCTTTCCTTGTTGAAGTGATCAATTCCGATTCTTGGCAATAATCCCTTTAAAAGGCCAGCTGCTGCTGTTCTAGTCACTGATGCCGACCCATTCCAGGTGGGAAAAAAGAAATCAATGGCGCCACCGCCTAGATGGGGAGTCAAATTTTTTAAGCGTAGGGCCCTGGGAAAGACTAGAACCTAGAGAGAAGGAAGGGTCCCGCGGCTCTCGGGGGTCTGGCAGGAAGGGCCCGAGCCAGGGGGAGGGAGGGGGAAGGGCCGGCCCTGCAGGCGTGGGCGCGCGGGGACTCTTATTCTGACACGGGATCCGCCGCCGCCGCCGCTGCGCCGCGGGGTTCAGCGCCGCGGCCCGGCCGGCCCGGGACCCCCGCCCCCTGCGCGGGACCCCCGCCCCCTGCGCGCCCACGTGCCGTCTGCCCGCCGCCCCCACCCCCTCCCGACAGCTCCGAAGAGACGCCCGCGGCCCAGCCCCTCCCCCGGCCCCGCAGGAAGCACAGGAGGAAGCGGGGCGACACCGCGACTTTCCGGGACCCCCGCCCCGCCCGGCCCCCACGTGCCCGGGCGACGTAGGAGCGCGGAACTTTCCAGGCAGCGCAAGGAGACGCTCCCAGAACACAAGGAGCAGAACTCACTCGCGCTCACTTTTCCGCGCTCGCGCCGGGGTCCCTCGCAGCCCCTCGACCTGCCGACCCCGCTAGGCCAGCGCTGCTCCTGCCGCCCCGGCTCCGCTGCGCGCCCCCCGGCCCCCGCCCCCCGCCAAGTTTGGTCCGGAACTTACCGGGCCGCGGGTCGGCCGGGCCCTAGGGCAGCGCGCGGGCTCGCGGGGCCGGGGTCGCCCGAGGGGCCGGGCGGCGGGGGGGCCGAGGGCGCCGGGCCGCGCGGGCTCGCTCCGCCTGTGGGACCGCCCGGGCCCGCGGCGCTCTCTCCGCCGGTCCGCCCGCCCGTCCGCCCGCGCCGCCGGCCAGATAATGCGCCCCTCGGCCGCACACATGGAGCCCGGCGCCGGCGTCACCGCCCGGGACATGCGCACCAGGTCAGCGCGCCCGGCCCGCGGCCCCAAAACACCGGGGAGCTCTTAAAGGCGACGCCGCCCGCCCGCGCCCGGCTGGGCGGGGCCCAGCGGCCGAGGGGCGGGGCCTGGGGGGAGGGGAGTGGCGCGTGGGCGGGGCTCCCTGGAGCTGTGGGCGGACCCCGGGCTGGGGGCGGGGCATTCCGGCCGGCCCCGCCCCGGAAGCGCCGCCCCTCCCCTCCGCGCTCCCACGCGACATCTCGCTAGGCGCGTTGGGTTCCCACGCGGGCCCGGGAGGGCTCCCTCCCCGCCTAGTCCCAGCCCTCCGCGGGCCCAGGAGTCGTCGCCAGCTCAACGGCGGCAGAGCCGGGCGGGCCGCGCCCAGGGCTGACTCACCACGCGCTCACTGCGGACCTCGCTACAGCTGAGCTGGGCAACCTGAAGCAACTCACAGCTCCCTTTAAAATGGGGGTTAGAAAGCCACCCCGGGGTCTCCAGGCGGAAGCTGCCCTCAGGGGAACTTCGGTCTCGTGTATCTGTGGGGAGGGCGGAGTGTAGATCAGTCAATCGATCGCTTCTCCACGCAGTGAACTGAGTTCTACAAAGAAAGATCCAGCACCAAGCCACACCTGGGGACTGCTGCTCTTCCTCTCCAGTTACCTCCCAACCTGCCCTCGAGCTTCTGGGAGAAGGTGAAACCCCCAGGAAAGCAAATCTGCAACCCTTTCCTCTATAGTGAAAAAGAGGAAACACGGGAAACCTGTGAAGCAGTGTGAAACCTGAAAGAGTTTGGCTTTGGAAATATGTTAAACTACATAAAGCAAAATAGAATGTCAATAGGGAAAATAAGTTCATGGACAATCTGGCATTACAAGGCTCTGGAGTTCTGAAGAATCACCAAAACAGTCTCTTTTCATGTGTATATGCTTTTAAAGCAAACAGTTTGTGATGAGACACCTAGACTCCTGAAGAGTAATGACTTACAATTTTTTTTTTTTTTTTTTTTTGAGGCTGGAGTGCAGTGTTGCAATCAGTGTTTCAGTACCGCCTCCAGCTTCTGGACTCAAGTGATCCTCCCACCTCAGCCTCCCAAAGTACTGGGATTACAGACATGAGCCACCGCACCTGACCTTGACATAATTTTTTTTACAACACACCCCAATATGTATATATACAACTGAAGCAAAAGTTTCATCAAACATTAACTTTATCACTTGTAAGGTACTCTGATATATTCCATTCTATTTAATTTGAAAAAAAGAGAATCAATGTACTTTCCATCCACGACTGGATCTCCACCCCAAACTTGAAAAAAACACTTCACATAGAAATTTTTTTTTTTTTTTTTTTTTTTTTTTGGAGTCAGAGTCTCACTGTGTTGCCCAGGCTGGAGTGCAGTGGCACATTCACGGCCACCCCAGTGTCCACCTGCTGAGCTTTAGCTATCTTTCCACCTCAGCCTTCCAGAAGTTTTACAAAACTTTTTCCTACTATATGCCCCCCTAAACAGAAAGTTCCAAAAAGCCCCTTTTTAATTGTGTTAAGTTTCACATACAATTGGCAACATTTTGTCTTTTATTCCACCCCCCAAAAACCCCCAAAAATCTTCCAACTGTTTAATACAACATCTGGCACAACTTCCCCTGGGCCCAAAAAGAAGCATTCCTCAACCTAAAACATGATACAAAATATAAATTGTTTTGACCACCAAACACCTTCCCTGACCCAGTGTGTCAGCAATTTGCTTTGCTACAAAGAAATCCAAATGTGGCATGGGCGGGGGCTGCCATGCCGAGGCGAGTGGATTGCCTGAGCCCACCGGTTCCAGACCAGCCTGGGAAACTTGGTGAGACTCATCTCTACAAAAAATAGAAAATTAGCCAGGTGTGGTGGAGCGCGCCTGTAGTTCCAGCTACTTGGAAGGCTGAGGCAGAAGGATCACCAGAACCCAGCAGGTCGATGTTGGGATGGCTGTGAGCAGCATGCCACTGCATGCTGCACTCCAGCCTGGGCGACAGAGTGAGACTCCAACTCAAAAACAACACCACCAAAAACAAAGAAATCCAGATGTTCAAATCCAAAAACCAATCAAAGAGAGAAGTCTTCTCAAACAGGTGACTTAGTATAGGAATTCAGAAAGCTCCCTGATCCCGTGTGCAAGAATAGGTTAGAGCAAATATCCAGGTTTCTCTCTCTAATTTGGTATATTTTCAAAACTGCTTTATGCTACAATGAATAATCAGGTGATGTATATTAAAGCAATAGAAGCAAAATATTACCTCACTACTCCTCACCTGGGTCTTGATCAATGTCAACTTAATTAACTACC